>JBBYHM010000018.1:5994917-6033749 GCA_038381775.1 Adansonia rubrostipa | reverse complement strand
AATCGAGCTTTGGATCAATGGTGGACAAGTTAAAAATGCCTCGATCATGGAAAATGGCCTGCATGTATCGATACATTGAAGAATGTATCCATAAATTTGGTCCAAAAAACCCATAATGTATTGATATATGTTGATGTGTATCGATACATCTACTAAACATAATGCAAGTTTTGGTTCTGGCATGGCCTAGTGTCGATACATGAGTTCATGTAGTGATACACAAACTCATGTATCAATACATTTACACATTGTATTGATACCAATGGGAACATTTCAAATTTTTGGGTCATTGGAGCATTGTATCGATACATGAGAACCATGTATCGATACATTTATGCAAAATTATAAATTTTCCCGTCTTTTGTCCCTGAACACCTAAAACTATGTCCTTTAATGCCACATCCTTACATTTCTTTAATATGATCCATAAGCATTCTTGACCTCCTCAAAAATACTTTTTCGCCAAGTGACATCATCCTCCAGCTTGCTAAAAATTAGTCCAGACAAAATAAAGTGTCTACAAAAAGGTTGCATACATCAAATGCATAGACTTAACATATGCTAATTTTTGTGCATTGTTAATGCCCTTCTTGACAATATATAACCAAAAACATTTTTGAAAACATGACTTTGATGCATTAGGATCTCATCGTCGTAACTTATTACATATCCTTGCAAGGTCATTGTGTTTCATAAGCTTTATCAAATTAGTATTTTCATGATAATCAAACATCTACTAACCTAAAGGTAAACCTTTTGTTACTTTAAGTAGTAACATGTATACAACTAATTGACTATGTATCCTATGTCCCAATCCAATTTGTTCAAAAGCATACACTAATAACGTGCAATGCATGTAACATTAAAAACTAATAATTTAAAAGTATATTGATAAAACATATTTTGAAAATATATGCACATATAAAACATGCAACCATGCACTAATATATTACACAGATAGATTTTTTTTTCTTAATTTATCTTAGTAAAGTTTTTTATATTACTCTCGTTGATTATACATTTAATAATAGCATCATTTATTCTATTCATTGTATAAATGACAATGGCCATGTAAGGAATTGCCCTTTCTTATGGCTACAATAATCAAGAGTCCTCAAACGACTTCCTCTTGAAGGCATACCATCATGTTAAGACACCAATATATATTGACCATGCTAGACTCCTATAACCCTTCATTTTCCTTAGCATACTAGAGTCTGAAACATATCATACAGACATGGGTACATATATATTGCTCTAACTTTTTATTTTCCTAGCATACCTGAAAACATATCATATGAACATAGGTATACAGGTTCAATCAGTCAAATAATATTAAAAAAACAATCATTTTGAACTATAATCGGATCTAACACTCCTAAGTCCAAGCAACAGATTAAAGGTTTGCAAGAAGCATCATCATGAAATTGTGATATGCCATCACTTATCAAATGATCTCACAGCAACGTACTCGCCTGGGATGTGTTTACTACAAAGGACACGGTATATGAAAGTGAAACCCACTACCAAGACATTGACACTTGACAACATGTATTTCATAGACTCGAATATCCCACACCGACGTAAGATCCACCACCTAAAATACAAATAAAATTTACCTTGACTTAATATGAAGGCTTGATCATAAATTCGTCAGCTAACAAAAGTAAACATGCTCTTTAAGGCATATATGTTATCCTGCCATAGAACAAATTTCAGATCAACTAATCTACCTACCTGTTGTCCTACGCTGCCCTATTAATTCTCCATGGGCAAGTCAATCACATTAGACTGTTAATTACGGAAGTTGGTAATACTAAATCGTAAATACAAGGCAGATCCTTAACACTGCCGCGAGCTTACCAATCCCACAAGGAAAGGTGACCCTCAAACTACAACCTGCCTGAAAGGATCACAGATCACTAATGATACAAACTTGGATCAATTTATAACTTTCCAATCAAGGCAACACTTTTACTGACTAATTCAAGAACTTCAAAGCATTCTACAGCAACAGAAGTAAACTGCAACAAGCTCAATTATTGCTAAAGCTAGTTCTTTGCCTGAAAGATAGTCGAAGTACATATAGATGCTCGATAAAAAGATTAAAACCGCATTACATCAGATATCACTAAGAGTTTCAAATTTAACTTAGCGAATCTAACGCACGTGCCAAACTAAAATTCATTTGTCAAAGATTGTTAGGATCACCTAGCTGATGACAATTAATTTCCCAACACATTTTCAAGCTTCAAAGTTGATGCTTTGAACTCAGGGAAGCAAGCACCTAGTAAATGGCAATATATCATTCTAAGCAAGAAGAGTGATTTCTATACAATACTATAACCACGAAATGCATATTCAGAATTGGGACTTGTCAAGGCTGTCAAAATAAGGATGATCCATTGCTGCTTTCGCTGATATTCTCTCTGCTGGATCATATTTAAGCATCTTCTGCAATAACCAAACACAGCAAGCTATTAGCCTCCAAAATGTGCAAGTAATGCAGAGGTAAATTCATAAATCATGAGCATGAAGTACATGCTGTCATGGTGTATCACTTGAAATTTACATATCCCCTCTCAAGAAACTTCCCTGCTATACAAAATGAAAATTTTGGTTTCAAGCAAACTCACGGAGAAGGAAAAAAAAAAAAACACAATGAACATTTCAGGTTCTCAAACAAGCTCTTTCTCTTCTGCAAATAACAATGTCCTTAATCTTTTAAAGAAAGTTTCCTTTTATCATTTTTCTCGTTGCATCCTTTTCTCATTTGATATATCACCGTAAATTAAGTGTCATAAAAGCCACATGACTCTTTCACAACCCTTCTTAAGGCATATCATGCACTGCATTGTACATTATTGCAAAAGGCTAAAGGAAGTAGAAATCAGAAGAAGAGTAAAAGGCAACCAAAATGACTATTTTCACCTCGTTCTTATACTGTGCATATAAGTCTACGTGTAGGACATGTATAAAGATGGATAGACATATGCAACTGACACACATGTCATGTACAGTGCCACTTGTACCTTTCTATTCTTTAAATAGTTTTGAGTATATGATCATAGAATAAAAAGCTTTTAATACTTGAATCGCTCAAACTATTGCTATATTCCAATTATATAATGCAACAAAATTCCGAGTAATTTCTAATTTGCTTCAAAGCTTTTTCTATCTGCATTCTCTACCCTCTCGGTCCTATTCCCATCACCTCAATATTGATATTATGCTTGACTTCATTTTTTATCTCAAACTTCTTTCCCTTGGCAAGGCTGCAATTGTGGGTTGAAACCCTTTTGAAAAGGGATTAGGACTCCCGAGAATTTATGGTGATTTTTATGTGTTGACTATTGACCTATGTTAACCAAATTCGGGGATAGCATCGAATATAGATATTTATTTTTTTATATATTTAAATAATTATATTAATAATTTAAATTTATCTTTAAATAAATACAAGACATAGATATTCTAAGAAAATAAAAAATCCAAAGCACATACATAGAGTCTAATACGTCTTACTTTAGCATGATTGGCAGAGTGACAAAGTTTTTGGCAATTAAGTTGGATATTAATTTATAAAATTAATCCATGAACATAAAATTCACTTTTATGGGAGTTTGCTTGTTAGCAGCTTAATAGAAGTATAGAAATTTTTAATAATACTTCTTTATCTTCTTAAATTATAGCACGTAGCAGTGTTGATGCTGACACGAGACTACATCATCAACTGGGATTTTGTTTTTATTAATGAAAAAGCAAATCCACGTTAGAAAAACAGGAAAATATTATGATGTTTTGCTTTGGACAGCGCGTAAATGTTTAGCGAAAGAAAGAGGACATACAGAGAGAAGATCAACTCCATCAGGAGAAAGGGAAGGAACAGCAAGCCCCAAGTTCTGAGGCTCCCACCGTGGATACACGTGCCAATCCCTTAGAGAGGTAACCCCTGGCCACTGCTCCTCAGTTGGGGTGCCCAGCAACCTTTTCAGTTTTAACCCAACCCAAAATATACGATCAATAATAATAAATATGCGGCTGCTAGGAACAGATAACATGGGCATGCAACAATATATACCTGAAAATGTGAAGCAATTGCTGGAATTCCGAATCCCCAGGAAACAATGCTTGCCTTCTAACCATTTCAGCGAAGATGCATCCGACGGACCACATGTCGACGGAGGTGGAGTAGTGAGTGGAGCCCAGCAGAACCTCAGGGGCCCGGTACCACAGCGTTACTATCTCATGAGTGTAGCTCTTGAGAGGAACAGTGAAAGCACGGCCAAGACCCAGATCTGCGATTTTAAGGATGCCTTTGTCCTTGTCAAGGAGAAGATTCTGGGGCTTAAGATCGCGGTGGAGGACGCCATGGCTGTGGCAGTGGGCGACGCCTTTGCAAAGCTGGAAGAGAAAGGACTGAATGAGGGAGGGAGGTAGGGGCCTGGGGTTGGGACCCTTGCGATGGGAATCTATGAACTTCTTGAGATCAGTGTCAAGGTACTCAAAGACCAAGTAGAGATTGGCCTTAGAGCCACCGTTCTTGTTGGTGTCGACGTGTTCGACGCAAAGGAGACGAACAATGTAGAGAGACTGAGAGAGCATCTGAAGGAGGGAGACCTCTCGGAGAGCGGTGGGAGGGACGCCTTCCTCGTCCATCTCAAGACGGGTCTTCTTGAGGGCCACCAATTGGCCACTTGCCTTGTCTTTGGCCTTGTAAACCTTGCCGTAGGTACCCTCCCCCACCTTCTCCAGCTTTTCATACTTGTCCATTTTGATTTTGATTTTGATTTTGATTTTTCTTTACAGGCCTAAAATCACTCCACAAATCGAATTTCTAATATGTTATTTGAAAGAGAGAGAGAGGTCCTTGTTTTATAGAAAGAGGGAGGAGGGAAGACGCTCCTGTCTTTGTTTCGAATTTCGAACGTTAAGTTACAAAAAATTAACAATAAAATGAAAAATGAAATTTGGACTTAATAATACTAGCTACTACGTATTATAGTCGGGGCGTTGTACGAGCTTATAATAAATCTTATATTTTAAATTATATTATTATATATTACTTAAATAAAATTTGTATCATTAAAAATAAATTTAAATAATATTAATGAAAGATTATTAGATTTATATTATTATTTTTTTAATATAATTATTTTAGTTGCTACAAAATTTTATTATCAACTGCTATTATTATTAATAAATTAATTTTAATAATAAAATAAAATTATTAAAATCAATAATCAAATCACATTATTGATATTAATTAAATGACATTTGTATTACTTAAGTTTGTTCTTAATTTAACTTCTTAAGTTATATGTAAATGGCATTAAATAATGAATTTATTAATTTTAATAATTACAAATTCTATTGATTTGATTTAAGTAAATGAATTTTTCTATAATAAAAATAAAACTCGTCTTATTTAAATTTCTTCAATGTCTAACTAACTATTTGAGCTACATGCATATAAATAGTATTAATTAATGAAAAATTAATTAATTTTAATTATTATAAATTTTATTTATTAAATGAAAGTGCATGTATATTTTTATTTTCAATGAATGTAATTATTAATAATTTAAATATTTAAATCACATTATCACGATGAATAATCAAATAATATCATAAATATTAATTAAATACGTGCAAGAGTCGGTTCATTCTATTCACAAAGTTCAAATTATGAATATTCATGCATTATTCAATGAAATGAGTATTTTTCATCTTTATTAGCAAAGAATAATAGAATGGTAATTCCATTCTATATCATTCCATAGAAGCGGGACACATTTTAATTTTTATCATAAATAAATTAATTTTTATTATTTTTACATGATAACATTTTTTTATTAATTTATAAATAAATTAAATTAAGTATACGAGAATAAGAAGTTTATATGTGCAGAAAATATACTAAATTTCATTACTTTATAGTTCTATTACATATTAAAATCAAGGTAAGATAAAAAATAGTCACATATATATTCATTTCATGGAGATAATAATATGTACTAAAGACTATAATTTAATAATGTATTATACTTATTTTGACCAAAATCTATTAAAAACTTGAAAATAAAAATTATTCAATTTTAAAGAACATGGAAACACATTTAAAGTTTTGCATTTTTTTCAATCCATCTAAAATGATCTTCTTTCATGAAGATAATCATATTTATGTACTAGACTTGACAATTCTAAATACGACTGCACGAATATGATACACATAAATTAATAAAAATAGGATATGACACAACACGAATATATGTCAAAAAATCTTATAATATCAATTATTAATATATTAAAATTGATAAAAATATAAAATACTTTAAACACGATTATTACACGATAAAATATATGAATATAACATGAATACACAAATTACCAAGTCTAATATACACTGAAGGCTACAATTTTAATAATGTGTTATACTTACTTTATAAAATCTATTTAAAATTTGAAAATAAAAATTATTCAATCTTGAAGAGTATGAAAGCACATTTAAAGGTTCGCATTTGTCCAATTTATCTCATGTGATCTTCTTTCATAGCAATGTAAGTATTCACAATATATTGCTGGAATGTAGAGATTAATGTTTGTGCTTCGCATATTCATTGTTGAATTTTGCAAGCATAATACTTTTTTATAGTCAAACAATATCTTCTGTCTCATGTTTGAACAGTAAAAAATATACTGCTCATCATTTGCTGCCATTCTCTTTTTAGAAGGCATTTTATCTATCACGAATTAAACTTTTCAAACAATTAATCTACAATGTATGTTGGTGGAAAAAATGTTGATTATATGTAGCATTTAGTTATGATTCATGAATAGAAGAAAGGAGATGAATACATTTAATTTAAAAAATTAATTTGATTTATGTGTGGAGAGAGAAAATGAATACATTTAATAAATTAATTGGATTCATGTATAAAAGAGAGAAGATGTATATATTCGACTCATAATATTAAAATATCATATTTATGACAATACTAAAATCATAAGAAAATGTTGGACTATTTAAGATATTATTCATTATATCATTATTAGTTCAAGTCAATTTTACTATATAAATGTTTTCTTATTGGAAAACATTTTATCTATCACAAATTAAACTTTTCCAAATAATTGCTTTGCGATATATGTTGTTGAAAAACATGTTGGTTATATATAGCATTCAAGGAAAACTCTTTCATTAGTAGTTGTCTTAATTCATGAATGGAGGAAAAGAGACAAATAAATTTAATTTAATAAATTAAATTTGATTCATTTATGGAGAGAAGAAATGAATAAATTTAATAAATTAATTGGATTTATGTATGAAAGAGAGGAGATGCATACATTTGATTCACAATTTAAAATATCATAATTATAATAATACTAAAATGATAAGGAAGTGTTGGACTATTTATAATATCGTTCACGACTTTTATTAGTTTAAGTCAATTTTACTATATAGATAGACTATGACACACGTGTGAATTTTTATTTTTAAAATTAAAAAAATTAAATAACAAGTAACTTGTAATGATAGATAATGACTTATCAGGGACATGATGAACATAAAGTTAAAAATTGCTTGTAGCAAAAAAAAGTTTGAAATAAAAATAATGACATCAACAAATTTTGAAAAATACAAACTTAGTTGAATCTCACAAGTTAAAAGTGATATTAAATTCAATTACTTACTTGTAATATAGATAGATAGGATATGAATAAATGAAATACGATATGAAAAAATAATTAAAACATGATATAAATGAAATATGAATGTTTTAAAATATATAATATAAATTATTAATATATCAAAACTTATATAAATATAAAATATTTTAAATATGATTAAAACATAAAACTTATATAAATATAAAATATTTTAAATATGATTATAATATAACACGATAGGAATATAAATTTGCTTCTATTCTTTGGTTTGTGCACTTGTTATCTTTTTCTAGAATTTATCATGCACTAGTGAAAACTATGTTTGAAAAGACATTGTTGTATTTTAAAAGAAATGATAAATTAAAAATGAGTAAATCTTTTTCAATTAAAAGATATTAAAAAAGTAATTTTTAGTGAGTAGTTATTTTTAAAATAAAAGTGAAAGACTTATTAAATAAGAGAAATTATTTGATATACTATTAATAGATTCGAAAAACTCTACAAACAGGCTTTGGGATAATACATGTTTTATTTTTATTTCTTTGTTTTCTTAAATATATTTTAAAGAGCATGTGTTATCCCACTAATATTACTTATGAAGTTTTTCAATTTCACTGATAGTATATAAAATAATTATCTATTAAATAATTTAATTTAATTTTAATATTATAATTTTTTTTATTTTTATGAATTTTTTTAATTTAATCAATGTCATAATCAATATTGCTTTAGTCCTCATAGCAAATTAATTGAAAACTTTTTAATTAGTATATATATATATATATATATATATATATATATAAAAGAAAGGCAATTTAAAAAGAGAAATTTATGCCTTATCGATACGGGGATGGCATTTTTTTTAAAACATAAAAAATATATGTAACTTTAATGTAAATGTTGAATTTTTTTAATTTTTAATTTTTAGTTTTTTTGGATGTGTTATAATCTATATCTATATCTATATATTAATCTATTAATTTTGAGTCCTAGAACTCAAGGGTATTTTTCAAATTTATAAAATTATTTTCGTCTAACTATTTAAAAAAAATTTCAGAAAAAGAAATAGATTGATAATTATTATAAAAAAGTAAAATTAAAAAAATATTTTCAAAAAAAAGAAATAGTAAAATTTTAAAAAAATAAATTTATAATTATTAAAAAAGAGTAAAATTAAAAAAATAATTCAAAAAAAGAAATAGTAATTATTAAAATTATTAATAAAGAGATTGTAATTATCATTTTACTCTTATTTTTATTTATTTATTGTTATTTTTATCCTTAAAAAATAAACAGTGTGGGTCAGTTCCCTAGGTAAGGAACTGATCCTCCACCAATATATGTTATATATAATATATAATGTATATAATATATATAAATTATATATGTTGAAAATATTATTTAAAATAATAAAATATTTAAAATATTTTATATTAAATCTTAAATTCATAAAATTATTTTATTAATTAATATTTTTATTTAGTTTTTAGATGATGTATTTAAACTGTTAATATATAGATTAAGTTATGGTTTAATTTAAGATACGTAGCTAACCCTTTTGGTAAAAAAATTTAAAATTTTTATCTTATTAATTATTTTTATTTTATTTTAGAATGACATATTTAGAGGGTTGGTCCGCACATTGACTCACAGATTAATTTAAAATTTATACCAAATCTGATAAAAATAAAATAAAATTTGATTTTATTAATTATTTTTATTTTTATTTTAGAAGTTTATTTAAAGGGATTAATCCACATGTTAACTTAAAAATAAGTTTAGGATTGATACTCGAGCCGACAAAAAAAAAAGTTTAAAAATATTTATTTTAATAATTATTTTAATTTTATTTTTAAATGATATATTTAAAGTGATTAATCTACACTTTGACTTATAGGTTGATTTAAAATCCATATCAAATTTAAATAAATAAATATTATTTAATAAAAATTAAAAAATTAAAAAAATTATTAATTATTTTATTTTTAAATAATGTATTTAGAGTAATAGATTTGCTCGATAGGTCCAAATCAATTAAAATTTATATCCGATTTTGGATACATATTTATTAATAAAATTTGATTTATAATTAATTTTTTATTAATAATAATTGAATTTATAAAATAAATATAATCCCCCTGCGAAGTGGGGGCATGACACTAGTTTATTATTAGTTTTAAGCCTATGCAATGCTTGATTTTACATGTACTAGAATATATCTTTGTTACGCTTCTAAAGAGATTAAAATTTTAAATATGATATTTATATCAATGTATGCAATAATTTAATTTTTAAGTCAATGAATTTAGAGCTAAAATTAAATCATTAAGATAAATTACGTAAATTATGAAATGAATTAAGATAAAATGCCAACATAATATTAAAAAATAATTAAAATATGGCACAACAAAAATAACGTGAACACGATATTAATACACGAATGTGTCAAAAATTTATATAGAATGAATTATTGATGTGTAAAAATTTTAGAGTAAAAATTGAAGTAAACTTGATTTAAAATTTTGAACCTAATATTTATATTACTGTATGGCATATACGATGATCTAATTCTTAAGTCAATGAAATAAGAGTTAAAATTGAACATGACAAATTATGAAAAACATAAGATAAATTGGACCATAGCATGGACAACATGAGAAAAATAACTAAACACACTATGACATGAGACATAACATAAACACGACATGAAATAAACGAAAGTGTCAAAATCTTCATAAAACTAATTTTTACCATATTAAAATTTATTTTAATTATCTTGAATAAGATTATGATTTGAAATAATAACATAAAAATAACATGAATATACAAATTTATACTTTTTTCCTTTGTTTTCTTATTCATTAAAGAAAAAACTTTGACAATATCGTAAAAAAAACCCCCTTAAAACTCATTTAATATCGATATTTAGTTGTCCCTAAGCAAAAAACTTCAAAATTGAAATCCAGATTCTGCAACTTCATGGGAACAAATTTCAATTATAGTTATAGATGTCCGAAAATAATCCAAAGAGTTTGGTAAAAGCTTTAAATACCTACTTTTAGAGTTAATCAAATGTTTAAGATACCCCTAATGCTACAATTATACGCCGTTAACCTTAAAATTTGTTGGCAGAAAAAAAAAACCTAAAATCTTTAAGTTAAAAGTCAAATTTATCTCTCGAGTCAAGTTTAATATCCCATCTAATTTGTCTCAAAACCAACACCTCTCCATTCCAAATTAAGCAATCCGGTGCATTTTGGATAACTTTAAATTATTGAAGTTACTGATATATAAAAGTAATTTACATTTTGAGCATTAAATTTTAATATCAACTTTTATATAAGTCATAAATTTTTTTCTTTAAAATTTCTATTTTTTTACGCAGATTTTAAAATTTATTTTTCAAGGTTTTGTAACCTTCGGAAAAATAAAATTTTATAAGTAACTAATTTCATCTAACTAAACAAATTAATGATGATTCCAAATCCTTTAATCATTTTATAATAACCATTTAGAGATTAATTAGACGAACGACTCAATCTAACTTACCAAGTTCCTTCTCAATATGAAAAATAATTATCCATCCAAATCTCATGTGCTAAATTCATATTTAGCATGTTACGATAAACTTAACACTATATGAACTCATCGTTGATTCGTTATCATATTGATTTTGTTTTTAAGTTTGAATTCTTGTAAAACTTTATAGTTTTAAACTTTAAAACTTATATCTACTCGACACTAAGCCTTAAAGGTGACAGATGATCAATGATCTGTCAAACATGCCATTAATATCATATACACGTGAGATATATATATATATATATATATATATATATATATATATATATAAGCATTCCATCCACCCAAGTGCCAACCAAACACAGCTAATTTATGGCCTTCGATAGACTATTTCTTCATGTGAAGCAACTATTACATTACTTGATGAATACTAGAATTACAATGTTATCTTATTCTGTATATAACATCAAAGAATTCCTGACCCTCAATCTGCCAACAGCATAATCGCAGAAAGCCAGTCCCCTGAAACCAGGATGAGTAGCACTAGCTGGCAATGTACAGGTGCTACGCGTAACAAACCCAAAATTTCCTATCTATCCGTTCTACCCATATTAATCATACATGATAGTCAACATGTAAAGCGCTGTTTAAGCCTTGTTCCGACTTCCAATGACAGCAGAAACAGACGCACTCTGCACTCTGCAGTGGCTAAAAGGCTGCAAGCCCTTCAAGTTCAAGGCACCAAAAACTTCTCCACTATGCACCCAAATGCTACTTCAATATCATACAAGAGAATCTGCTAACTTAAGGATCACAATGAATCAGCGCTTACTCTAAAGTCTTAGATAAGCCACCACATACGCATGCGACAATTCTAAAAATAGTACTAGTATTGTACCAATTAATTGTAAAATTTTAATATTGCCAACCACAGCATCGACTTCCAATAGAGCCAACTAATTGTCGAAAGGTAGTGTACAAATGCTACAGTAGTTGAAAGTTGAGAATAACATTTGATCCTATCTCCAATCTTGCTGTCATTCTCCAAGTAATCAGATTTTTACCAAACACAATATCACATCAAATAATCTACGGGAAAACAAACCAGGACATTTAACGAAACATCCTAAATCCACTTAAGCATAAATAAAATCAAAGATAGAATGGTAACATTTGTAGCATCATATATTCATGACAACCACCTTCAGCATAACAGAAGCAGTAGCACAATTAAATCACATTATAATCATACATGTTCAGTTATATGGACAATATGTTTATTGTACCTTTTAAGCTTCGAACACTTCCCCTAACTCAATTTACAATAACAATTATAGGAAATATTTTATTCTAGAGTATTCTGAACTTTAAGCGCCTAGTGTTTCCTGGGACCAGCAGCTCACTATTCTGTAACAAGCAGTTCACTATTCTGTAACAAGCAGTAACCAAAACATCAATGTACCAACTGGGAAAGAAATTCATAGCCATCATACAGATGCAACAGAAAATGAACACAAAAATTATGTTTTCAAGCAATAGAGGCAAAAAGATACAAAGAAATCTAGCTTGCTTTCCATTAACTAATAGGATCTTGATAAAATTCTTGCTCTAATGACGAACAAGGTCATACTAACAAAGGTGATAAATCTCATTTGTTTTTCTTGGTATGGTGGATCACTAGAATTTCTTCAAGTTTCAACCAATTTTGTATTTCACAAGAAACTAAACGATACAAACTTAGGGCAGACCATATTTCTTAGAAGGACTCCGACATGATGCTCACCAAACCCAAGGCTCTACGTAGTTATTTGCAGATCAAGATGCTATAAACAAACCAAGTGAGAACAACATAGCCCACTGCAAACTAGATCAAAAAATTTTTGCTGGAAAGTACATCAAAATCACATGGTTGACTCACCAGTCGCCATTCTACTGATTCCAGGAAAAAGAAATGATATGTTCCTCCATAGAATCAGGAGCCTGTATTCACAACACCCAGGTCTATCAGAAATTTTTTGTTTTGATGTGTCGAAGATCAACCGACTTGCTATACACCCAACTCTAATCAGAAAAACAGAGATGTTCACCGCTAGATCAGATGGATAAATTCACAAATATATAGTTATCTTTAATTTTATTTGTACTAAATAGATGGACAATAAATAAAATTAGCTGATTGCACTGAACAAAGTAGAGATGTGGCTCAAAGCCTGTTTTCTTTCTATAGGTTTAACCTAAGAGGATTAATATAACTCTTCATATAGAAAAATCCTCAATCAGGAAAAAAAAAATGAAATTTACATGCTTCTCTCAGAAGATAATTTCTTTCTGATGTTCAATTGAAATTTTACCATGAAGTACTCGGTATGGCAAACCTATTTCTCTGACATATAATGTCTGTCCATTCTCAATACAAAAAAAAAAAAAGCAAATTTTGAACTTTAAAAGGAGGGGAAGATGGAACCAAAACTCTGTAATAACACAAATGATCAGAAGAGATAAAACTACATATTTTATCATATATTCGTAGAAACGGAACTGACTAAAAGCATCTAGAAAAAAACCCCAAAAGCCACATTGTAAAGAACCATAACAACTATAAAGTTTTATATTTCATAGACTAGCATCTACAGGCCGAATCTCAGATACTGGTGCGTCTAATAAGTTGCCACAGAATGAATAAACATTTATAACGAAGAATTCTAGTACAATAGCACTCTCCACTTCAATAACATGAAATCTTCTTTCCATCACCAGTTGAGTTCAACATGCAACTGCACCGACATTTACAGTCAAAAGTCGCAATAACATGAATCTATTTTGCTTCTCAAAAGATGCAAACTCAAATTTTATCATATATTCATAGAAATGAAACTCGCTATAATCATCTAGAAAAAATAATCACCAAAAGCTGCATCACAGAGAACCATAACAACTATAAAGTTTTCTATTTCATAGATTACCATCCACAAGCCAAATCTCAGATGCTGGTGCTTCTAAATAGTTGCCACAGAAAGAAAAAACATTTATAACCAAGAATTTCAAGTACAATAGCTCTCTTTCCTTCAATAACACGAAATCTTCTTTCCACAGTTGAGTTCAACATGCAACTACTCCAGCATATACAGTCAAAAGTCACAACAACATGAATCTATTTTGCTTCTCAAAAACATGCAAACGCAAATTTTATCATATATTCATAGAAATGAAACTGACTAAAAGCATCTAGAAAAAGAAAATTCCCAAAAGCTGCATCACAGAGAACCATAACAACTATAAATTTTTATATTTCATAGACTAGCATCTACAAGCCAAATCTAAGATACTTTTGCGTTTAATAAGTTGCCACTGAATGAATAAACATTTATAACCAAGAATTTCAAGTAAAATAGCACTTTTTCCTTCGATAACGTGAAATCTTCTTTCCATCACCAGTTGAGTTCAACATGCAACTAAACCAGCATATATACAGTCAAAAGTCACGACAACATGAATCTATTTTGCTTCTCAAAAAGATGTAAACTCATTCCATTCACCACTGATATCCACCTTGCCAAAGAGAAACATCATTTTGAAAAAAAAAAAGAAAAAATTGTTTGATATTAGGCTTATATGGTCCGCAATCACCCAATGTCGAAATTATACATCTTCAACTTACAAGGAAATTCATCTGGCAAGACATGCAAGGTCTGCAATTTTTTTTTCCTCCTTTATTTTTTATTTTTTTTTATTTTTTACGTGGAATACCATTGAAAGGGAGTTAACTCCCTTGAATAAAGTCGCTCTCCCCTTTCAAGATTTGAATATGAGACCTCCAAGTCGAAATCTCATATAGGTGCTGCACTGGGGTCTCAAGAACCTGAATAGTTCACTAATCCAAAATCTAATTGAAGCCATCATGTTCTCATTTATTCACCACATTTACATCAACCGTCATCACTAAAAACCAATCACACTATTTGAAAGAACCACAGTATAAACAAAACTGTAAACGATTCTACAGCAGAAGAGGTCACTTGTAAATAAGCATATACACCTAAGGAACTTTTGAAGAAATCAAATCATGAATACTTGTAAGACACAGGAACATTTCATCATATCTGAATGATAAACATACAAGACCTTGGTGAATGTCCAGCATCAGACCCAGATGCCGAGGAACTTTCACCAGCATAGTCTGCAACAAATATTATATATGTTAGAATGATAAAAAATAAA
Organism: Adansonia rubrostipa; assembly: GCA_038381775.1. NCBI lineage: Eukaryota > Viridiplantae > Streptophyta > Magnoliopsida > Malvales > Malvaceae > Adansonia > Adansonia rubrostipa. The sequence goes on along the minus strand of JBBYHM010000018.1, from coordinate 6,018,338 downwards.
TTACCCTGCTCTAAAAATCCAGTAAGAAATAAATCATCGTACCACTTGACGAAGACCCAGAATAATTGCTAGTGCTACTTGAACTACTTGACCTACTAACAGTATCTCCCTGTTTTTCTGCTTCAACAAGTGATATGGAAACATTCTATTCATCTGCTGGTAGACATATAAACATTTAGTTATCAGTCCAACCAAGCATGTAGCAAACAAAGTATCACCCTTTTTATAACATGAAAATTTACTAGTTGTGGTTTCTTTGGGCACTTCTACCACAACAGAAGCTTGAGTCAGCAACTAAATACAAGAAACGCAAAAATTCCGCAACTCACAAGAAAAGATTATTTCACAAGAAACTATGATAAAAAGCTTACCTTCTTTGGTACGATCTGCTCAGCTTCTGCTCGAGTTTGAATGGCAAGTTCAGCATTTATCTTGTTTTTACTCAAACTTTTCCTGTAGTCGGTAACAAATCTACCTAGCTCCCAAAGAGTCTCGTTATCCACACTGTCAATGTCCATGTCATGTTGAAAGACAGCCGAATTCCTTTTCTTAATAATCTGTAGAATGTTGTCCAGCTTCCCTGAAGGCAAACTCTGAAGTTTAGTACTCAGCTTCTTGATGCAGGGTGGAGATGATAGGAAATAGCTAGAACACAAAAGAATTGAAAATAGTAGAAAAAATTAACGCTGTAAAGATATTTAGATTTAAAAAGAAACCTTTTTGATAGAATAATAAAATAATAATCGAATGCTTTGTAGCAACTCTCTAGATGCATATATAGGGGCTAAAACTCCTACTCCTATTAGATTTAGTATTTCTAGTAGAATACTAATTAAGCTTAATCATAAAACTTATCCAAACTAAAATTCTAATCATAAACGATAATCTAATTAAACTAGAATCCTAAACATAGATCTAAATAAATTTCTTTATTTCAATAGAATTTAAAATGAAATAGAACTCCTAATTGTTAATGCTCATGCATCATTCTCCCCTGGTTGAAAGATTGGTAATATCTTTAGAAAAGACTTTAGCAGCTTCTTCGCTCATTTTTGGATCAACTTACCTTAATTCTTCCTCCGAAATTTAGGTATTTTTACAAGCTGGTTTTCCCAACCATTTAATTAAGAACCTTCGATAAATATTTTCCCTCCTAGATGTCACGTCCTTGACATTGAGAACTTCCTGAATGATGTCATCTTTCTTGGTAGGAAGCTGGCCAATTCAGCAACTGTACTTGGTTCTTCCTCATTAAATCCCTCAAATTCGTACAAATCTGAGACATTAAAAATAGGATTGATCTGCAAGTCAGTAGGCAACTCCAATAAATAGGCATTCGAATCTAACTTTTTAAGCACTTTACATGGCCTAAATTTCTTAGACTTTAACTTGTGATAGGCACCTTTAGGAAACCTTTCTTTCCTCAAATAGACCAACACCAAATCTCTTTCTTTTAGTTCCTTAAGAATTATCTACTAACACTAATGTAATCGGAGACCTTGAAACCCTCATACCCAAATTGGTATCATTCTAGCTAGTGTTGCACCCAATGTTACTCAATGGAGAGTTATCCCTCTTTAAAATGAAAGGTCAGTGATCTTATTAAGGTTGGGTCACTGAGTTTTAAAGGAAAAAAAGCTAAGTGTCATAGTAAATGAATGACCTAATCATAAAAGGCATGTAAATTTGAATGATAAATAATAAAAATTTGAGAAAGTGGTAAATATGTCAATAGTAGGATTCCTGATGAAAGTATTTTCACTTATAATGTTTCATGTTGAAAACCTTTGTCTCTAGATGGATATCTTTCTTTGAAAACAACAATGTTTTGAATTTTAAATATGTTATGTAAAAATAAATAATAGGGAGTTATTATCAGGAGATTTTGATAAGAAAATGATAAAATGTTTTCCAAAAGAGAAAATTTTATGAAAGGAAGCATAATAATGAAAATATCTAGAACACTGATGTTCATTATTAGAAATGAGCTTTTACCTTTTACATTTTTCTTCCCATTTTTTCATGTATGAAGCCATGACTATTTGAAAGATCCAAAGTTTTTAATCTCACTAATTATAACCACCTTGAAACACTTAAATAAGAAGTTTTAAACTAGCTAGGAGCAATGGGATAAATTTTTTAAAATTTATGGACTCTTTTGGAAATCACATAGGTGAAGTATTTCTTTTAGGGATCATAATTACTGTAATTTAAAGTGCATTAATTTTGGGCCAAAATTATCCATTTCTTTTTTTAGGAACCAAAACATGAATTGTTAGCCTATTCCTTGAAAACTGCTTAGAAATCACTCTTGAGGTCCAATGACCAAACAAAATTGGCCTTGTCCTTTGTAAAACCTTTTTTAGGCATATTTTTCCTGCAATTTTGAATTTTCCCAAGCTAAAATTTCTTTTTTATAGAACATAGAATCTCATGTAGACTTAAATCTCCTTATCTCATAATCTCTCATTAGTGATAAACCAAAAAATGAGATATGCCTACAAATAGGGAGTGAAAAAGAAAATTAAGGCATGAATTTTTGGACTAAAAGAAAAAAGAAAAGAAAGAAGGCAAATGAAATTGAATATTAAAACTTGTGATTACGATGCTCAAGATGTTTCTAAGAACTTTCTCGAAGTATGATTTAGCTCAGATAGTGTGTTTGATATAAGAATGGCAATCTTTCAGTATCTCTTCACAAATTGGAAAATTATTCCCTTACTACCTGTTGTGAGCGTAATGAATTCATTCTTTCTATAAATCTTGAGTAATGATCACGTTTTATAATAAAGTGCAGAGAAGAAAAAGATCTCTTTGAGAAATGTGAGGGTATATATCCAATTTCACAATTTTGAAAAAGGCCTGAAATCATGGGGCAAATGCAAAAGGGACTAAGTTTCTAAAATCTAAGATTCCCTCTATTAAAAAAAAACATGAAATGAAAATAAAAGTGCAACGAAAACAAAAACAAACTAAACAAAGTAAGAGAAAGAGAAAAAGCAAAAGCAAAAACAAAAGAGGGAACAAAATATTAGGAAACAAAAATATGCCATGGTTTGAACAGTAGAAAGGATGAAAACTTTCATAGAAAGAAATGGTCCTTGATTTGATCACCTTTAAACACTGAATTTGGGCCTATATACTCTATTAAATCTTGAACCCTAGCCTACATTACATAACTTAAAAAGTGCATTTCGATAAAGTATGGCTACATGAGTTGATAAGCTCATTCTTTAGAAAATTTTCATTTTAGATAGATTTTAAGTTTTCTTTGAGAGCATGATGAAACAATCAATTGAAAGAAAGAGAAAAGGATAGAGAAAGATCAAAAATGGAAAGAATGTAGCTTTAAGGTGAAAACATAAACACTAGCAGTCTCAAGCAAAAAGAAAAACTTTTGGTTGCACTCATGGAATTACCAAGATCTTGTCGAAGGGAACACCATCTGAAAAATCTAAGAACACCTAAAAATCCCTAAATATCCTAAGGTGTCTGCTCTCACTTAAAAAGACTGGCTCAAAAGATTTAAACTCTTCACCTTTTCCAAATTGAGCATTGTCTCCAATCTTGGTGCCAATTAGAGTATTGACTATAGGAAACTTAAGAGAATCTTAAATTTGTTTGGTTCTTGAGGAGTCTAAGCTTTATGTAAACTTGATCCATTCGAAAGCCTAGGAGAAAAAGACATACATTTCACTTTTGAGGAATTCTTCTTAGACTTATCAAAGTTGTTCTTGTATTAAGCTTTTCGACCTGATTTGTAAAAACCAAATTGCCATTCAGGAAATTTCCCAACCAGGGACCATTACTTTTTGAGAGACTTGAACATTATACATTTTAGGGGCAATGTCTTTTGACCAAGAGATTTTCACCAAATGAACATTTTAAGCAAAATACTTTCAACGATAGCAGTAGATGAAACATAATAAAATGATTTCATGAAAAAGATAAAGGTGTTTTCAATCAAAGGGTAAAAGTTGAGATGAGTCCTATTCTTTAAACAAGAGGAGAAGAAGTGAAAAAAAAAACTAGGGCATAAACTTTTGACAAGAGTTTGAAATCATCAGGACAAAGAGATGGTATAAGATTTGAGAAGGAAAGATCTTATCTAAAGCATAAAAAGCTTAGGGTATATTTTGACTTGAAAAATAAAACAGTAGAAAATGCTAAGCCAAGTCTGGGGAAAGAGCCAACCAGGGTTTCAATCTGTACACTCATATGCTTCATTATACATCATATATGCCTTATCCATGAGCATATGCAGCATTCACTGATCATCATATACATTGTTTCACATACATCATTGTTGATGCTTGTATTTGTATTGCTCACATGCATCTACCTTATTGTTAATCTTTGCATTAACATGGTTTCACATGATATGTCATTGTTAATTTGATTGTTAATCATTGTTAATCATTCATGAGTAGTTGCATTTGTATCATTTCATGAAGCATTTGCACTGTTGCATAACTTATATATTTGCATTAAGTATTTACATTGTTCATAGGCAATTACGCATAATGTTTCACCCACATTTATGTCATTATGGAAAGACATGCATCATTCTGCATTAGTACGTCAACAAACATTTGCATTAGTGTTTGTCCAAGCATTTGCATTATTTGATTTCCTTAAGCAATGGCATCATTTTTTACATTATTTCATTGTCACATCTGCTTGGTACCTACAATTACATTAACCTTTGGTGAGTTGAAATCAAGTTTTTGGTAGAGCATTTAAAGCTTCTGGTGGTGGAATCTGAACATTTTAAAAGTCAAATCTTTATGGTGTATCCAAAACTTGTATTGGTGGTAACCAAAATACTGTAAAGGTTAAGTCTTTGATGGTGTTTTAGAAGCATTTGGTGGTGGTAACTAGAATATTTTAGAACTTAAGTCTTTGGTGGTATATCTAAATATTCCAGTGGTAACTAGAATATTCCAAAGGCTAATTCTTTGGTAATGTATCCTACACTTCTGGTGAAGATAGCCAGAAGGAAATAAATTTAAGTTTTTAGTGGTATATCCAAGGATCCTAGTGAAGAAAACATGCATTTTGCATTTTATACATAAAATAGCATGGATCAACTAACAACTTGTTCTAAGCATCACAAGCCAGAATTAAACATCGTCATGGTAAAACCTCTAAATTCAAATGGTTTTTCTTTTTAATTCGAACCTATTTTCAAGTGATAGGTTGAGCCTAGGGTTATTGCCAATGTCTTTCATTTTAAGTTGACCTATTTTCAATAGAGGCATCAAGCCCCAAGTTAGTGGCAAAGTTTTATAGTTTAAGTCGCACTTGTTTTCAAAAGAGGCAAATTAAGCCTAGGTTTACTGCCAACATCTTTTGTTTTAAGTCGAAGCTATTTTTAAGATAGGTCAAACCCGAGTTAATGTTAGGGTCTTCAAGCTTTAAGTCAAACCTATTTTTGAGGAATAGATTGAGCCTAGGGTCATTAACCAGGTCCTATTATACCTACATTTTTTTTTTCAAAATCCTATAATCACCACCAAGGTTTTGTATTCAACATGGCAAAAATTATCCTTAATTTCATTGTAGGTATTCAAAAGATTACTTCATACCCCAAACAACAAAATGTCTATGGTTTTTGCCTTATTCCTGATCCTTAGTAATAGCCAAAGAGGGGCAGCTATGGAAACTTATATCTTTTAGGCCTATGGAATTAATTTCCCAAGAATAAAAATTGCATCAATCACTAAAGTATTTGGTTAAGAAATTAAAAGGCCTACAGAATCAAATTTTTATTATATTTTTTAGGCCTATGGGATCTTGATGATTTAAGAATTAAATTGATAAGGCTAAAGTGCATTGGTTATTTAGTGTTGACGTTCCACATGCCTAGCTTTTACGAACTTCAGACGATCCAAAAGGCCAAAGCGCTCTTCACTTAAAAAATATGATGATGTTTGACATGGAGTGGAAGACCATTGGACAAATCGCTCATTCGTCTAGTCTTGGATGGCCACCATGAAGTGGCCATAAACTTGGAGTCACCACCGATCATTTTAATTTAGGCATGACCGGATGCCTATTGAAAATAATACCAGAGATTCGTTATTTTGGGTTCGAGAGTTGGTTACATGTGGGGAAGGATTAGCACCCCATGATGCCCGAAAATTCGTACCATTTAACTATATCTCACTTTAATCTCAATTTCTTTGGTTCCATTTTTATCATTATTTTAACATAATTCCCTCTAATGCATGGAATTTTGTAAAGATACGAGTTTGGGTTTTAATGAAAATTTTATCACCTATACGCCTTGAAAAGGTGAGAAACTTAGGGTTTTTGATGAAAATGATCTCTGGATGGGTTTTAAAAAAAATCAAATATTTTATGTATGGCACTGGAGAGATACTGACACGAGATATCATTTTGTGATTTTGAAAACGATCTTTAAAGCATGAATGCTCGAGGTCCCTATAAAAGGAAATGTATTAGTAAGGTGGAAAAGAGAACAATAAATAAATCCACACAAAATACATGAAAAAACGGGAAGATCGAAATGTTTCTCGTAATTATATTCGATTATCAATGAATAACCGAGATGATAATGTTAAGACTTAGTCAGATTGAGTGGAAATATGAGGAGAAAAAGAGGTTTTGATGACTCAGGGATGTCTCGAGGAAAAAGTTTGGATTTTATAAAGAATGTGGAGAGCAGGGTTGGAGTATCCCCTCAGAAAAGTCGGGTTTGAGTATCCCCAAAGGTGAAAATTTGATGTCATTTTAAGGTTGTAGACACCTTATTTTGTCCAGGCTAATTTCTTTTAGTAATCGGGCTAATTTTCCATAGTCCAGGCATTTTTGACTTGTCTACCATTGATCAAAAACTCAATTTTAACTCGTTTTTTTGCATAAAAAAGATCAAAACCCGTATCAAATTACGAATTTGGATTTTTAAATTAATCAAAACATTTTTTTGAAGTCTAAATTAGATTAAAAATGTCAATGTCACATGATCAACTTACTCCTCCCTAGTTTGTTGACTAAGATAACCATTAGCCACCCTATTTGCTAGAAAATCATTTCAGCGTTTAAACAAGCCACCCTATGTCCATCACATTGGCAGCAAGTTACTCCCTACAGCCATTCTATAGCCACCAAGCTGACACCACTTTGTCCCCCTTGAGAAATGACTAAAAATACCACTAAATCGGCTCCAAAATGTTGGTATAAATAGACCACTTATATCTCAGCTAAGAAAGGTTAATTCCAGCTTGTTTCAGCTTCCAAAATAGATTCCTACACCAAGAAAACTAGAATCCCATAGCTCTTTACTCACCGCCCAAAACTAGCCCCAAAACACTTATTCCCAACCATTACACATTCTAAAAATCACCCTCATCCATACCAGAACTAAAACCTTATTATTTCTCTCTTTTTCTTGCTCATTAACAACAAGGAAAAGAGGGAAATTCAAGCCATCTCTACTGCTCTAATTATTTGGCCAAAAAGTGAAGTTTTGTTGGTATAACTTTGCACTTTATTATTTTAATTTTCTATTTTTCAGCATCTTCATCATTTTAGTGAGCTATCCATGTTTCCATCACCCTATTAGGATTATCATGCATTATTGCGGCTTTTGGTTGTGGTAGTTTAAGATTTGGATGCCTTAGTACCCCTTTGATGTACAAAATGCCCTATTTCATCCTTATTAGTTTGATATCTCTTGCTCATGCCTTTTATGCCATATCCATGCATCTTGTTATCCTTAATCCATGTATGAATCATTAGCCTAACACATTTCAAGCACATTTATACATTAGCTTGCATTAATCATTGTCATTTCTAGTATCCATAACATTTTTTTGTCAAAATGCATAACACTTTCTTTGTCTAGACCATTGGTAAAGTTAGCATCCCCATTCATGTTATGTTGCATCGCCTTGTATGTTTGTTATCTTCCCCTTGTCAAAATGCATCTTTGATGGCTATCAAAACCTGATTTCAAAACCTCCCCAAGCCAAGCATGTTATCCTTAACCAATGAGGACTAGCATGAACTTAACATTTTCCTTAAAGTTAGCAAAAAAATCTTGGGGAAAATTAAGTTTTCCAGATCTGGAATCTTGCTTAAACAACTCAAATCTTCTAATTTTCCAACAAAAATGGCCTTGCACTCATTCTCGAAATGTTTATGCCTTATTTTTGAGTCAAAACCTTGAGTGGTATAAGTAACAGGCTGTTTCATCATCCCAAACTACTCCGAGGCTGTGCAAATGAATTCGTGATGCTCATGCCACTCTTTCCCTTCAGTCGTGGACATTCAAATGTCAATGACTCAAGTTTGGACCCGTAAACATAAAGAAAATAAAAAATATCCCCTGCTTTGCTTTGTCCCCTGCTGACAGCATAACTATTGCAAATTGAAAAATCACTTTAAAATCATAAACGATTTTTCATGAATTTTTTGATATTTTACTCTCAAATTGTGTTGGATTATCTTTAAAACGATGTCTTATTCACCCCTGGGTCATTCCTGATGAGACAGTTATGATTTTTCAAATCTAAACTATCCAGAACCTCTAGAATCCAAATATGTATTTTGGTTAGGCCGTTCAGACCCACTAAATGATTTTTCCAAATTTTTTAACATTTTTCCTAAAAGATTCATAAAATTCCCTTTTCAGAAAGGTATCACTTGCAATTTTTTTATACCAAATGAGTCTGAGGTGATTTTTCAAATTTTGACACACTTTCTCCCTCATATGCTCTGCCAGCAGCATAATCAATCTGAACTTGAAAATTTATTTCCCTAGAAAGTGACTTTTTGGGATATTGGGAACACTTTTAGATTGACCCTCATCGAGTTACCTTTCTACCAGTGTCTTGTTCACCCTCTAAAGCCTTCAAACCAATTTTGGATAAATTCGAAAAGCGGGATAGTGCAATGCTGTCCCCTATTTTCGGTTATGGTCAAAATTGAGTTGTTTTTCCAAGCTTTATCCTGAGACATTTGAATGTCACCATAGCACCTCGATCAGCCTTGAGAACATGCTTTGACCTCCCACAAGCTCATATCAAGGCACAAACATACGTCCCATCTTTACCATCCTCGTTCACAATAATTTCTTTTGCCAAAAGTCGTCAAAATGCTCACTCGTTTTTCAAATCATAAAGTTTTGTCAATTTAAGTTTTCCAACTTAACTTCTCTAAAGATTGTCAGACGTGTCACTTTTGGGGATACTTTGACCGTTCGAAGGGATACTCCAACCTTCTGAGGGGATACTCCAACCTCGCTTTTCAAAATTGTCGAGATTGAAAAACCTTTCTTTGTCAAAATGATTTATCATCCACGGGGATACTTGAACCCCAAACTTCTGAGGGGATACTCTAACCCTACTTTTTAAATTGTCAAGATTTAAAAATCTTCCTTTGTCAAAATTATTTGTCATCCACAGGGATACTCTAACCCCATCTTTCTGAGGGGACACTCTAACCCTATCTTTCAACTATAATTAATTTTTTCTCCTTCTCGGACTTCCATAAATGTGTCAAATAAATCTCGTTCAATCAAGAAACCCAGATGCATCTCGAAAATTATCGATTCGATTATTCCTAAATAATCGATGCCAATTATGAGATAAATCCCAATAGTCCATTCCTTTTTTTTATCATTGCATTGAATGATCCAGGTTATGTTACTTCGTTTGTTGCCTCACTAACGTGATTTCTTTGTGATGATTATTTGCATTCATGTTTTCAAATCATTTAAAATAAAATTAAAAGTAATATTCCGTGTGGATATCTCTCCAGTGCCCAAAGTGGACCATTCCATTTTCAAATTAAAATTCAGAGGTCATTTTATTGAAAATTTCAATATTCCCCAGCTCTTCGGGGCGTATATGAGATTAAATCTTTTTCATTAAAACTTGGATTTGTATTTCCATAAGATTCATGCATTAAAAGAGGGTTATATCACAATAGTGATGACATAAGATCAAAAGAATCGAAACTAAGATTAGACATAGCTAGTAAAGTACTGATTTCAGGAGTTACGAAGAGGTTCATACCTCATCGTGCATAACCAGCTCCCAAACCCAATGATGAATCTTTGTACTACGTCGACTATGGGATTGATGTTTTGAGTTTCGTAACTCAAAAACATAGTTTCAATAGGCATCTGGTCATGCCTAGCCTAAAATGATCGGTGACAACTCCATGCGTTGGCCATTTTGTAATGGTCATCCAAGACCAATAAGAGGAGTAATTTATCTTATGGTCCCCTTCAGTGTATCACAAATTGAGAATCCGTACATTCTCGTTCTCATCATATCACGAAAAAAAATTCTCGATCAAAAAGACATTTCTAAGTTAGAAAAATATTTTAAGTCATATGCACCCATTGATCTATGAGGATCCACCCTAGGATATGTTACGACAGCCTGGCGACTCCGCTGGGGATTGTATAGATAGTTAAGCCAATAACTAGCCGTGTCTTGCTAGGTTCCCATTTCTTTCAATCTTCGACCATTATTTAACTATGACCTTTTTTCATTTTGTCAACTAATCTTTTGTTTGGCATGATTTTCAGGATTGTCTTATTTTCGAATAATCATTAATTTAATAAAATGGTAATATGGAAGTAAACAAAAAGGTTAGATTGTTTCACCGTCACACACCATGCACTCGCTTGTGCATTAGTGTCCCGCCAAACTCTATGGCGTGGTTATAACCCAATTATTAGGAGGAAGTGAGCTATCCGCCTTCATGAGTAACCCTTCGCATAGGCATGGAAATAACTTTCCAGATGTAAACTACCTATGTCTCTCATGAGTAATCCTCTGCATTTGCATAGGGAAATACATCCAACGAATCAAACCTGTTCCACCAAACCTGCAATAGCTCTAGGATCGGGGTCCCTTGACTGTCCTTATCAGATGGAGGAACAATTCGGATACCTATTTAGACATCAACTTAAACCTTATATAGTGAGCCCTATGAGCTAAACCATGTTAAACCATACCAGAATGCTGCTAGAATGCTTGGAGAATAGGGTCACTCAGGGAAACATTCCTAACCTTTACTCTTAATTATCATAATTATATAGGTGACAATGAGTATACAATTGTTACTCGCATCTATATTTTTATAATTTATCAAGGTATGCCATCGTGCCGCTTGAACGAAGGCTAACCTTTGTAAATAAGTGACGATGAACAAAAACCATCATTCATAATGTCTTATACTATAAGCCGTTATGCTGTTCGAGTCATGGCTTAACGTGCATCTGCACTAGTGGTGATAAATGAATATTACTACTGGTCGATTATTTTTCCATCAAAATAAGATATTGTATCACCTCATGAAGGGCAGATTGCATCCTGACATGTTAAAATGCTACCTATTTCTCATCTCACCACCTTGGTTGAGACATGTTATGATTTTTTGTTTTGATGTTCTTAAATTCTTTATTTCCTTACATTTGCCTCTAATATGTTCCACTAACTTATTTTCCTTTTATTTGTGTTTTGGTGCATGCATCATTTCATCACAACCATCACGATTATCATTATTTTAGGGATAATTGTTCTGGTTCCGTGTTTAGTAAGGGGCATTATTTATGGAGCAACAGCTTATCTCAACTGTCGAGTCCTTTAAAAACGTCAGAACATGGTTAGACGGTCACCAATGTCAAGACAAAGACATCCTAAGGCCTAACAACATCTCAGAAATGCATGAAAAGGTCAAGATTGGTTTTCGCCTGGGAATTGAAGCACATTTGGGATAGTTGGGATAACAACAAGAAAGAAGCCTTCACTAAAAAGTATAAGGATATGGCTCTCTTACTTCGAGTTCAATTAGATGATGGCTTGTTGCGAGCAGCCACACAGTTCTGGAATCTGACCTACCAATGTTTCACCTTCAACCAACAAGGTTTAGTCTCTACCATTGATGAGTACATAGCTCTGCTCAACATAGAAAAGGCCAAGTCAGACCAGATTTACTGCAAAATGCTAATGCCTCTTTTGTTTAATAAAAGGTTGAGGCAAATTCTTATAGCCATAGAAGCGTGGGTTGACTATCATGTCAAGGTAAAAGGGAGCAGCGAATGCATTTTTTTGGCTAGCTTGAAAGAGGGCATGGTATACCTTTCTAATCAAAAGAAAGCTCAAGATGTCTACGCTCTGGTAATTTACGGGCTCATTATAATCACGAAGACTTTGGGTTATGTAGAGGCGACAGTCACAGATTTTTTTTTGCCTATGTTGCAACATCAACCCTGCTTCCACCATCATTGCCGAAACCATCCACGCCTTCAGCTTTTGTAAAAGAATAGGAACATAAAGGTTTATCGAGTGTGCCCCATTGCTCTAGATATGGCTCCTAAGTCATCTCTGTGTTAGGAAAAAGAGAGTCAAGCAAATTTTATTCTTCAAGATCAGTCCTCTTTTCATGACATCAGAGGAAGAATATCATCAAGATAAGTCAGAAAAGCATTGGGTCAAGGAATTACAAAACATCAAGGAGGAAAAAATCATGTGGAGAGCTTCATAGGTGTTCCCTTAGCTAATTATGTATAGATGTGGAGACTACACTTGTGTACCACTCTTGGAATTATGGGGAAATACCAGTTATGCTCTTTTATTGGTATTGCATCAGTTCCAATGCCAACAATTCATCCCGTTCTTCGAAGACTTGGGACATTAGGATTTTGAATATGAAGAGCCCAATTCTAAAGCAAAAGTCCAATTAGCTTTCAAGCCGAGAAGAAGGTCCATTGTATGGAAAGATACTAGAGAGAAAGCCCCATAATGCCTGGATACGAAGAATGGAGACTCCACTATATCAATGATCCATTGCCACCACCCAACTCCAAGATACTACAAATCCTAATAGAGGAGCTGCCTTCTGAGATCAAGCTACTTAGAAGGGAGTTTGAGCAAGAAAAAGCATCCTTTGCTACAGAAATCTCTTAACTTAAGGAGGAAAAGGGCCAACTAGAGATGGATATCTATCTTAGGAAAGGTGAAATGGATCGAGTCATTAAAGAAATAGATTGCTTCAAAGATGAGCTTGAGAGCCTAACCAAGGATTATGTGACACTTTGAAAAGCTAACAAATCCTGACGTATAGGCAAGACATCAGTTGAATGGGAAGCGAAAGTTGCCACTTTCAATCGCGAGATGAGTTAACAAAAAAAAGAGGTTAAAACCAATAAAGAAAAATTCACAAAGGCACGTGCTCTTGCTTCCACCTACCAATGAAGGAATCAAAGACTCGAGGCATAAATACGAGATGCGAGAGCTGCCAAAGTTGAAAATGAAGCCCTTACTTACAAAATCCAAGAGTTAGAACAATCTCTTCATGATCATCAAGGTCATATTAATGAAGTAACAAGGGCTTTTGAGCAATGCAAACTAGATTGGCAAGCGACAATCGACCAAGCATGTCTGAACTACCAAGAACAACATTAGCACCTCATTAAACAAGTTTAGATGGCTCAACGAGAGGTGGATGACATGATTGAAGCTGTTCAATCCATAAGGCTAGACATCGTACCTATTGGAGATCGTGAGCAATAACTTTTGGGTTTTTTTAATCATATGATTACACAATGTAATCACATTAGATACTTTCAGATGTAATCATGTTGTAAAAAAAAAAACCCTTTTGTGACACTATGAATGATGTTATTGACAAAGCTGTTCCAAGAATCAATCGTCTCCAATGCATATGCGCATTTAATTTCACCATTTTTCATTACACTTGCATCAATCATTCATTATCTTAACTTGTCATTGCATCATAAATGCTCATCAATAAAGACATTTTTAAATAAAAGTCTAATACAGGAATTGGGCCATAAAAGTGCAAGGGATTCCGAGATCAATCAAGAACACGGAACCTTACATCATGCACTGCTACAACACACAATGCCGTAAGTAAATCATGGAGAGTGATCATGAAGCTCGTATTGAGCGACTTGAGCTAATGGTTAAGGAATCATAAGATGAGATGCTTTGTTAGCAATACGAAATGCAAAATCAAATAGCAAAACTTATGGAACTAATGACCGCCTCTATGAAAGAAAAAGGGCAAGCTGACACTATTAAAACAAGGAATGATCCTCCCAACACTAAAAGTCCCCCTGCCAATAATCTAGAACCTGCCCAAGGGGACACTAGATAAAAACAACAGCCTACTCCTACACTCCTGCTCAGGCTTCACCAGTCATCTACCTTAATCTCATTGCGGTAGGTTAATTCATTCTCAACACTCAAGGGGTAAATGCGAGGGTCTCATCTGCAGATCCAATAACCCTTGACCATGAGGAACCAGAGAAAATAGAAGGTCAAAAGTCCACCATGACTACAGAAGAAGTGAACAAATTCCAGTTACTGGAAAAATACCTCCAAGTTATTGAGGGGAATGACAAGTTTAAAGCTCTTAACACGCAATCGCTATCTTTGGTGTCCAACCTGGTTATTCCCTTGAAGTTCAAAGTCCTAAAGTTTGAAAAGTTTAATGAAACCGCTGACCCTTCTGTCCATGTCTAAATGTACTTATGAAAGATGGTCGAATACGAGAAAGATGAAAAGCTCCTCATTCATTGCTTCCAGCACAGCCTCGTTGGGGTAGCTTGGTGGTATATCAAGCTAGACAATGTGAAAATCTAATCATGGGCCCACTTAGCTAAGGCTTTTCTAAATCAATACCAGTATGTGTTGGATTAGGCACCAGATTGACTTTCCCTAATGAATTTTGAGAAAAAATCCACTAAAAGTTTCAGGCAATACGCCCAAAGGTGGACAGAAAAAATGACCCTAGTCTAGTTTCCCCTTACAGAAAAGAAAATGACAGTCACTTTCATTCACACCTTACGCGCTTCTTATTATGAGAAGCTCGTAGGAAATGCTGCCAAGAAATTTGCAGACCTAGTCCTCTTTGGAGAAATGATTGACGCAACCATTAAGAGTGCTAGAATGTTAGCTGGGGAAACGTTTGGATCAAGTCAGAAGCCTATTACTAGTAAAAAGTAAGAAGGAGAGGCCAATGCCATAAGTTATGCTAGTTCATAACAACCAAAACAACATCAAATACCTGACCTTTACTACCCAAGCATGATGTATTCTCGCCCTCTCACCATACCCCCTTAGCTAATTAATGCCATAACCTACAAAACTTCCTTTGCAATCCCATCCAACCTACCACAAAGCTACCCTCCATAAATTCACCAAAGTACCAATCCAGCAACCAACAATGCATTTGGCAATCAAGGTGCAAATCAACAAAGATAACATTTTGATCTTATCCCTATGACCTATAAGGAGCTCTACCAAACCTTGCTCTAAATCACTTAGTGGCCCCAATCTATGTCCCAGAAAAGAAGCCACTATAGTTGCAATGGTACAACCCTAACGCCCACTATGAATACCATGCTGAGGTAGCAGGGCATGACATTGAGAATGTCATATCTTTCAAATGAAATGTGCAAAATCTAATTAACTTAAAAGTCTTGTAGTTTGGGATGAACCAGGGACCAAATGTTGCCGCCAATCTTTTACCAAACCACACTGAGCCAGCTGCAAACATGATCAAAATTAAGAACAAATATGAAATAAAGGCAAGCATAAAGAATGTAAGGATGCCAATGTTCTTGGTCTGGCAAGCATTGATTTAGGTCTGGTTGCTCAACGCAACAAAAAAATTGGAAGATAATCCCAACAACTTTTATGACTTGCACACAGTTGTAGGTCATACCCTACAAACATGTAGAGAGTTTAAATTCATGGTTCAAATAATGATGAATGAAGGCCAGATGGAATTCTATCATGAATCACACCTGCTGCTGAATCTATCAATATGATAGGAGATGAAACCATGCAGCCACCTTACAAGAGAAATCGACCCCTCATTCTTTATGGTAAGTCAAGTCCCAAGGTTAGTTTTTTGACACGTACACCAAAGCTAGTTATGGAAGTACTTAAACCATTCTTGTATAAGAGCAACAAAGCTGTTCTATAGAAATATGAGAATCAAGTATTGATGATCAGAGAAATAACTCCTTTAACTTTTGTAATGGAACTGTTAGGAATTAGTCACCTAACCCATAGTGGTAGGTGTTATGCTCCCCCAACTCAAGAAAAATAGAAGGTTGATGCATCTCCAAGCACTAGTACCACTCATGCCCAAGCAAAGAATTTTCAGCCTGAGAAAGTCAAGGAAGCAGTAAGTGAAAGAGAAGCCATTGAGTTTTTCAAGTTCATTAAGCACAGTGAATACTGCATTATGGACCAGTTAAGCAAACAACCCGCTATGATTTCTATGCTAACTCTGCTTCTTAATTCAGAGGCTCATCGAAATGCATTATTGAAGGTGTTAAACGAAGCATATGTGCCATCGGACATCTTCGTGGACAAATTGGATCGGTTGATGAATAACATCATGGCTGATAATTATATCTCCTTCACTGATGATGAGATCCCACCAGAGGTAGGGGCAGTTATAAAGCTCTGCATATCACTACCCATTGCAAGGGATGCATTTAGCCCAAAGTACTCATAGATAATGGGTCGGCCCTTAATGTCATGCCTATGACTACATTAAGCAAACTTCCTGTCGATCAGTCTAACATCAAAAGTAGCCACACCATAGTCTGAGCTTTTGATGGAACATGTCATAGAGTAATTGGAAATATCAAATCTAGCTCTAGATAAGCCCATTTACATATAAAGTGGACTTTTAAGTTATGGATATTAATCATTCTTACAATTACCTATTAAGAAGGCCATGGATACACTCCGCGAGAGCTGTCCCATCCTCTCTCTATCAGAAGCTCAAATTTGTGATAGACGACAAAGTAGTCACCATTGGAGCTGAAGAAGAAATGATCGCCACTACTTTCACAGAGGATATTTATATAAAGCCTAATGAAGATACACCGGAGTCATCCTTCCAATCCTTCAAGTTTGTTAATGCAACATTTGTGGGAAAAGGATTGATAATAGTTGAACCCCACCTGTCAAAGAGTACCCACTGGAGTTTAAAAATGACCATTGGCAAAGGTTCTTGTGCTAGAAAAGGGCTTGGCAAGAATCTGCAAAGGATAGCTTGAGCCCTATAGGTCACCACTCAAGCCAACAAAAGAGGCTTAGGATTTAAGGCTAATGCGCACTCAAGAAAGCAACAAGAAAAAAGGATCTGCAACTAGGAGATGACATAATCATTGGGTCAAGAGGGGGAATCAAAGTCGACAATGTTCCCATATCTCCATGAAATATTTCGTTCGGAAGGACGAATCGATCCAAGCCAACCAGAAGAGCAAAAGGTTAAAGATGTCTTGATCATCTTAAACGGAGCATTTAACAACCTCTATCTCCAAGATATCACGCCATAAAATTCATGTCCTTCCACTAAAACCTGATTTTGATGACAGGGTTCATGACGGAAGCCCCTGCACTTTTCCTGTCCCTTTTATGTAACATCATGAAATGAAAACCTACTTGCCCTCCCCTAAAGGCAGATAGGTGTCCTATATAAGGGGCATTTTTTATCAAACATTATCAATGAAATGACTTTTGTAGATATCATTCCATATTGTGTATCATTTTTCAACCTTTTTGTCTCTATTACTTTTTTGCCTTTATTTTTATCCAAATCCTTTGATTGTGTGTGTGCCTTTTGCAATGCTTATTTCTTTAACCTTTTAGGTGTCCTGACGACAGTGATATGGATGTGTCTACTGGGTTACTGAAGATTAATTTTAAACAGTTAATTTGCACTAGTAAAGTTGATCCTGAAAAAGATTTGAAAGAGAGCTTCGTACCACCAGACCTCTTACGATTAGTCGAGCAAGAAGAGAAGCAGATCATGCCCCATAAAAACCCAATAGAAGTAATAAATCTAGGTACTCAGAAGGATCGAGTAGAGGTTAAAATTAAAATCTCAATAAAGTTGACAACTAGGACTAAGCTGATAGACCTACTCCAAGAATATCAAGATGTATTCGCTTGGTCATACCAAGCCATGCCAGGACTAGACATTGATATAGTGGTCTGCAAGCTTCCCATCAAGCCTGGATTCAAACCAATCCAGCAAAAGTTAAGAAGGATGAAGCCAAAAATGCTCCTCAAAATTAAAAAAAAAAGTCAAGAAGCAGTTTGATGCAGGGTTTATCGAAGTAGCCAAGTATCCAGAATGGGTTGCCAATATAGTCCCAATCCCAAAGAAAGATGGTAAAGTACGAATATGTATTGATTATCGTGATCTGAATTAAGCTAGTCCCAAGGATAACTCCCGCTACCCTATATCGACACTTTGGTAGACAACACGGCCAATAATTCTCTTTTCTCTTTCATGGATGGATTCTCAGGCTACAACCAGATCAAGATGGTGCTAGAAGACATGGAGAAAACAACTTTCGTAACCATGTAGGGGACATTTTGCTATAATGTCATGCCCTTTAGACTCAAAAATGCTAGGGCAACCTATTAACGGACCATGGTAGCCCTATTTTATAACTTGATACGTAAAGAACTTAGGGTCTAAGTTGATGACATGATTGTTGAGTCAACAAAAAAGGATGAGCATGTCCCAAACCTTCAAAAACTTTTTAAATAGCTACAAAAATTTTAACTCAAATTGAATCCTACCAAGTGTACCGTCAAAGTCACTTCGGGTAAGCTTTTAGGCTTTATAGTTAGCAAAACAGTGATTGAAGTTGACCCAGACAAAGTTAAAGCCATTCAAGATATGCCACCACCTTAAACTCAAAAGAAAGTGAGAAGTTTTTTAGGGAGATTAAACTACATTGATAGATTCATATCCCGGCTAACCGACAAATGTGACCCCATCTTTTGACTTTGGCAAACAAAATCCGGGAGAGTGGAATAAGGCATGTCAAGAAGCCTTTGATAAAGTTAAACATTATTTGTCAAGCCCACTAGTGTTGGTATCACCGATGCCTAATCAGCCTTTAATCTTTTACTTGGCAGTCTTTGACAAATCCATGGGTTATGTATTAGGGCAACATGATAAGTCAGGAAGGAAAGAACAAGCAATCTACTACTTAAGTAAAAAGTTCACGAAATGCGAGTACAATTACTCTACAGTCAAGAAGTTATGCTGTTCTTTAGTGTGGACAGCCAAGAGACTCAGGCAGTATATGTTGTATCACACAACATGGCTGATTGCAAGGCTTAATCCTATCAAGTATCTATACGAAGCCCTGCACTATCAGAAAGGCTAGCTAGATGGCAAGTCTTGCTTTTTGAATACAACATTGCCTATGTCAGTCAAAAGGCTATCAACTGTAGTGCGATAGCTAACTTTTTGGCAAGTCGAGCGGCAGATGACTATGAACCTTTAAATTTTGACTTCCCAGATGAAGATCTAATATACATTTTTGAAGATGAAGATGCCTTTAACCAAGATCAATCCTAGAAAATGTATTTTGATTGAGCATCAAAAATACAAAGCATGGAATTGGGACAATATTGATGTCACCCGATAGGAGTCATTATCCATTCATAGTAAGGCTAAATTTTGACTACACAAATAATATCGCAGAATATGAAGCTTATGTCATGGGGCTTCAAGTAGCCATTGAGAGGAATATCAAGATATTACAGGTGTTCGATGATTCGGCCTTACTCAGCTACCATTTGAAAGGAGAATGGCAAATTCACTATGCCAAGCTGATAGCAGAGCTCAAGAAAAAATTTAATGATATTAGTTTTTGACACTTACCTCGAGAAAAGAACTAAATAGCTGATGCTTTGGCTACCCTGTCATCCATGTTTAAAGTTAACCAAGAGTCAGACATTGCTCCCATCCAGATGAGCATCTACACAACTCTAGTTTATTGTCATAGTGTCAAAAAAAGAGAAAGACGGCCTACCGTGGTACTATGACATCCTTCGTTACATCAAGGATCAGTAATATCCTAAACATGCAATCGAGACTAATAAAAGGACTATCAGAAGGCTGGCTATGGGATTTGTTCTTAATGGAAAAACCTTATACAAAAGGAGTCATGACCAAGTATTGCTTAGATGTGTTGACACTCTTGAAGCCAAAAAGATCCTAGAAGAAGTTCATGAAAGGATTTGTGGCACACATGCTAATGGACATCGGATGGCCAAGCAAATCATGAGAGCAGGTTATTACTGGTTGACCCTCGAGAGAGACTGCATCAATTACGCCCGAAAATGCCATATGTGTCAAATCTATGCAGACAAGATCAATGTCCCTCCAGTACCACTTCACGTCATGATGGCCCATGGCCTTTCTCCATGTAGGGCATGGACGTGATCAGGCCAATCACCCCTAAAACTTCTAACAGGCATCATTTTATTTTGGTAGCGATTGAATATTTCACCAAATGGATGGAGGCTGCCTCATATGCTAATGTCACTAGATTGACTGTCTGTAAGTTTGTCAAGTGGGATATCATCTGCAGATATGGCCTCTTGAACCACATCATCATAGACAATGCAAGTAACTAAAATAATAAAATGATGCAAATGATCTACTCACAATTTAAGATCCAGCATCATAATTTTGTCCCTTATCGCCCAAAGATGAATGGGGTAGTCGAGGCAGCCAATAAAAACATTAAAAGAATAGTTGAAAAAATGGTCGAGACTTACAAAGATTGGCATGAGAAGCTATTCTTTGCACTTCATGCCTATCAAACCTTAGTTCACACTTCCATGGGTGCTACCCCATTTTCTCTTGTCTATGGGATGGAAGTTGTATTGCCTATCGAAGTCGAGATCCCTTCTCTCAGAGTCTTGATGGAAACCAAACTTGAAAAAGCTGAATAGGTCAAGAACAGATATGATCAGCTCAACCTCATTAAGGAAAAATGCATGAAAGCCATCTACCATGGTTAAATGTATCAAAGACGCATGATCTGAGCCCACGATAAAAAAATGCACCCACGACAATTTCACCCAAGTGAATTCGTATTGAAAAAGATTCTCCCAATTCACAAACATGCACGAGGCAAGTGGACCCCTAATTGGGAAGGACCATATGTCATAAAGCAAGCCTTCTTCAGAGGGCCCTAAACTTGTCAGAAATGGATGGCAATGTCTTGCCCAACCCAGTCAACTCAGATTCTGTCAAGAAATATTACACGTAGAGGGCAAAAACCTGAAAAGGCGTCCTTAAAAAAAAACAAACAACAAAAAAAAGAGTAAAAAAATAAAAAAAAAGAAAAACAAAAAAACTCGACTACAGTTGAAAACCCACAAGGGCGACTTGAGAAGATAAATTTTGAGAAGGCATAAACTGAGAGTACCTGCAGGAAAATGCAAAGCAATCCTAGAGATCTTTCGAAGATCAGCTCATGCTAGTCATATTTATTGTTCGAGGAAGATCTTGAAAAGCACCTAAGGAACATCCATGTCATGATTGTCAGAGGCATCTTCAGCCCAAAAGATCATACTTCTTACCATCGAATCACTTGTTTGTCAAATAGTATACCCAGTTGTATCACTTTGTTGTCATGAATGAATATTACCTTGTTTCTTTTAACCCTGGTACAATTCACATTGCACTTGTCATTTAACTGATAATGTTTGATAATCAACTAAAATATGCATCAGGACATCTCGATATTACATTAAAAGGAAAAAAAAACACAGGGAACTTTGGTTACGCCCTGATGATCAAGATCAAGCACTCTTCGTGTCCAAACACCTGTTCAGTGTGACCATACACCAAACCATTTCTTGTTTTCACAAGCCATATCTCAAGAAAAACCATTTTAAGCTAACCAGAAATCGACCCATGCATTCTATCAGAATCTTATCGAAACTAGAAACATCAACCTAATCAGCCAAACAGTCTCCAAATTGTTGACAACACCTTCCAATTGTCAAGAAAATGATTGAGCCTCCCGAATCAGGAAATGTGATAATCCAAATTCTTGAGAATAGATTTTTGTCATATCCCTAGTGGAGCCGGGACAACCTATAATCCCCAGCAGGATCAGGAAAATTCCCATCCATAGTTGCAACAAAGATGAATCGCCATCCCTATGAGAGTTTGAATGATGTATAAGAAAAACTACAGCTATCTCCTATATTAGACTTTACATCATGCAATCATGATAGCATTCCACATCATGCATTCACATTACCATCACACATCATGACTTTTGCTTTGTTACTTCAAGCTGGGTTCACCAAACCTCCAAGGGTTCCCTAATAAGAACTTTAAGCTTCGTAAACCAAGCGCTATTCAGGAGGCATCTATCAAGAAACCTTCTTAAGCCCACAAGTTAGTGGCACCTTTCCAAAAGTCCACAAGCTAGTGGCACCCTTTTCAAAGCCCACAAGTCAGTGGCATCTTTTTAAAGCCCACAAGTCAGTGGCATCTCTTCAAAGCCCATAAGTTAGTGGCATCTCTTCAAAGCCCACAAGTCAATGGTATCTTTTCAAAGCCCATAATTCCATGGCACATTTTCAAAGCCCACAAGTCAGTGGCATCTTTTCAAAGCCCACAAGTCGATGGCACATTTTCAAAGCCCATAAGTCAGTGGCACCATTTTCAAAGCCCATAAGTTAGTGGCACATTTTCAAAGCCCATAAATCAGTGGCACCCTTTCCAAAAGCCCACAAGTCAGTGGCACTTTTTCAAAGCCCACACAAACTGGTGGCACCCAAGTCTAAGTCAAAGCCCGCACAAGCTGGTGGCACTAGAATCGAAGCCCACACGAGCTGGTGGCACCCAAGTTTAAGTTAAAGCCCATAGAAGCTGACGGCACCCACATCAAAAATCCACGTTACTCTGTACCTACCTAAAAGGGTCAAACCTTAGAAAACTTAACACCCTAGTAAGGAGGCAAACCCTACAAAATTCATTTAAACCTCTATCAGGATCGCTGCTAATACACTGCACTTATCACAGTGAAGTTAATTTATTTCTTTGCAGGTGTTCTAGGGAGCATCATTCTAACCCAAAAAAAATAGTGTCTATTTATCTTTGCCCCATTCCTAATTCCTAGCAACGGTAAAAAAGGGGCACTATAGACACCTTATTTTGTCAGGGCTAATTTTTTTAGCAATCGAGCTAATTTTCCATGGTCTGGGCACTTTTGACTCATCCATCATTGATCAAAAACTCGATTTTAACTCGTTTCTTTGCATAAAAAAAGATCAAAACCTATATCAAATTATGAATTTGGATTTTTGAATTAATCAAAACATTTTTTTAAGTCTAAATGAGATAAAAAAAGGTCAATGTCAAATGATCACCCTATTTCTCCCTAGTTTGTTTACTAAAATAACCATCAGCCACCCTATCTGCTAGAAAATCATTTCAGTATTTAAACCAACCACCCTATGTCCATCACATTGGCAGCAAGTTGCTCCCTACAGCCACTCTATAGCCACCAAGCTGACACCACTTTGTCCCCCTTGAGAAATGACCAAAAAC
>JBBYHM010000018.1:5979950-5994817 GCA_038381775.1 Adansonia rubrostipa | reverse complement strand
GGGCATCCCAAGAAGGTTGATCCTTACTTATGATTTTAACCTACTCCCAGACCCTTTTATGCGATTTCTAGTATGAGAGCAGACCTCGGAGTTTGTTTTTATAGATTTCATAATCCTTAAAATATAAACTCCGGTAGGTGCCCAATCTCACATGGCCAAAACAAATCGGTGGTGACTCCAAAAAAATGATCGTTTCGTAAAGACTATTCAAAGAAGTCGAGTGAGCAATTCATCTTGACAACTTAGTCCCTAAGTATAAAAAATAAAGAATAATAATCATGATATAGGCCTTTAGAAAAGGAAATAATTATATATAGATATTTATATAGAAACAATGGATACATTTCCCATTTTAAGTCGAGCTGGTCAGGATCCGTATCCGGGCCACATTGCGACACAACCAATTTATTCTGTTGGGTTTGATCCAACAATGAGTTTTTTATGCCGACCCCCATTTAAAACACTACACAACACGCCCAACCCCACAATGTGAACAATGCAAAAACTCCAAATAATCTATAAGTATTTCGAAAAGGGAACACTTTGAGCCACTTCCTTATTCCTACAAAAAGATTTACTCCCATCGATTGGAAGGTCAGAAAGAGGCCCCAATATTCATAAACCTAACACTTTGAGCCCTAATAGTCTAGGATAGCCGCCATGAAATGGCCAATGCTTAGAGTCACCACTGATCATTTTGGGCTAGGCATGATCAAACGCCTATTGAAATTGACATTCTGAGTTACAAAACAACGATGTCGATTCTAACGTCTACATGGTCCAGAGATTCAACAGTTGGGTTTAGGAGTTGGTTATGCACGGGATGTAGACACCCTATTTCATTCGTGACCCTAATTGACATTTTCCAAGTTTTAGGGCTTAAATGTAATTTGCTAGCTCTAGAACTTCTTGGATGAGTTATAGATGTTAGAAGGGTCTAATATAGGTTTTGGTTGGTTCTTATGATCTTAGTTTAATGTGATAAGGCATTTAAGCTTAGTTGTTTGATTTAAGGGGTTAGTGTCGAATTTTAAAAAACCGAGACCTAGGTCCTGAAAATCAAACGACGTCAAAAGTTGAATATGATATGTCTTTTGAGCTAATAAGAGCATTTATTAAGGTAATTTGGATGAAAATGAGACTTAGCTCCAAAAGTTTAAATCAAATGTCAACATAGTGGCAAAAGTCAACTTTTTAGCCTATAGTTAGATTTTGAATTTGGAAGATTTCTACAACTCAGATTTGAAAATTAATTACACCAAAATAAAATTGAACATAGACTTTAGGTTTAGAAGGTGTAATCAAGACTTGGGCCATAAAGAAACCTTCGGAATTTAGAAAGCAGAAAATTCTTGACGGCTTAATCCAAAAAGTTCGGGGTAAAAAATTTTAGATTTTTCTAGAGAAGGTCATTAGGACACATTTTTATTATGGAAAGGAACATTAAACTACATTTTTACATGTGAATGTCATGATTTATTGAATGGAACAAAAATTTGTACAAGATTAGTGTAGGAATTTAGTCATGGCCGAATTCCAACATGTGCATAATGTGTCAATTTTGTTCATATTTTGTTAATGACAATAATATAATTTCCCCTAAAATTAGTTAGATGGTTAGTGATTAAACTAAGATCACTTAACAGTGATTAAAGCGTAAATCACCAACTTAGAGGCTTATAAATATGGGTGATCAGGCATGGTTTCACAACGTTTAATCATTCAACAAATTTTAGAAAAATCTACGTTTTTCCTTTTTCTTTCAAGCTCTCATCATCTTTGGAGGAGGGAAGCAAGCTTGAATAGTTATAGTTTCTATCTTTTCTTTTTAAATTCATTTCAATTTCATGATTTAAATGATTGAAACATGATTTTCTTTGACTATACATGATTTGGCCATGATGTATTATTGTGATCTAGTGTTCGGTCAGCTTGAAAATTGAGGATCTGTGTTTTCATCATGATTTGAGCTTAGATGTACTTAGGCTCATCTTGTTCTAAGCATGATTACATGCTTAGTTACTGAAATTTAACTTGAAATCATAATTAAGTATTGAACCTAGGTTTGAACAATGTGATATCACTATATCTAGGTTTCGGCCACTTTGATTTGGATAGATCTTGATGTCTCTTAATAATGTCAGCTAATATTTGATGATATCAAGTTGAAATCTTGAAATTTGAATGATGAAATCATGTTCTCCTAGCTTAATAAGGCATTCGAACAAGAGGTAAATGAAAGAGCTTGATTTGGCTAACTCGAATTAAGATGATCTTCTGCTTAATAGATTTACTCTTGCATAATTTTTCTAATTTGAGCTAGTGTGAGCTGACTTGAGCTTAAACTTAGTTGATTAGAACTTAAATCTAGTGCAAAGTGATGAAATAAGTAGTAGAGCTAGGTGAACCATTCAAACAAGCTTAAAAAGCTCTAATTAAGTTTGGCCATGGTAGAATTTAGGTGAACTTGAGTGGGTTCGACATAATTGATGCTTAATTGGTGAAACTTTGATGAATTAAGTTCAATTTAACTTGAATAACTTGAAATATATGGTTAGTTGAAAGAATTTATAAGCTTACATGTTCAATTGATGAGCTTAAATGTTGAAAGCATGTTTTGATTGTTAATCATGTTAATTGAATTGAACCCAAGTTTGATTTCTTGTGTTTAATTGTTAATTGATGAGAATTTGATGAAAATTAATACATAAATGAGCATGTGTAACTTAAGAAGCATTCCACCATGTCGATTTTGTAGTTACAATATGTTTTGTTGATTATTAGTTGCTAGAATTATATGTTTGCATACTATGTGTTTGATTAAATGCATGTTAGGATGTTTAGGTTGTGTAAAAAACCTTGTTTTCACCAATTGATCCCCTAAGGGCAAGCTTTGGTTCACTTAACAAATAGGTGAATCAAAATTTGGTTTTGTTTAATAAGCTCTTTAATGAGTAACTTGGTGATATTAAATAAAATGACTTGATTTAAAGCTGATTTAAAGCAAAATAAAAATATTTTTATTTGTTCAAATAAGCTTGTTTGAGTCTAAACTTTGGGAGTCTGTAAGCCATTAAGTGGTCATTAGGAGAGTCAAATGGCACGGTTTGGTGTCTCTTAGCTGTTGGTTTCGACACTCAAATGTATGGTATATAATAATGAATAAAAGTGATAAAATCAGAGACATTCGCATGACTCCGAAGCATATCCCTAATGTTAAAAAACATGTTTCTAGGTCTTGGCACTTAAGAGTCTTTGTTGTTTTCTGATCAATCATAGATTTTGATTGGCATAATTGTTGGACATTTGAACATCCGAAAAAATGTTTTAAAAATGTGACAAAAGGCTTTATGGTCACTAGTCGCATCAAAGCAACTGTTGCATTCCAGCACTATTATCTTAGGGAAAAGATATATTTTGATTAGGTTATAGGCCTTATTAATTTTTTGTGGGTATTTTTCCCATAATCTTTATTGATTAGGCTGTGTTACAGGGTATTGAATTGTCCGATTTTGTGACTGGATGAATACAAATAAAATCTCGAAACATGAGTTGTTTGTATAGCTCTATTTCAGCACTCAGTTAGGATTATGAACTGTGTTCAATGAGGATAATCATTTTTGCGAATTTTCCCATTTTATGTAGATAAAAGTAGAGTGAATGGCTTTTCCAAGCATGTATAGCTCATCCGGTGGATATTTCGAACAAAATGAGAAGAAAATTCAAAATGTACGCTATTTTGATATGTTGTGTGATGTAGTAATGTCCAAATAAAAAATTTAGATGACAGCCAAAATGATTTTTTGGCACTTTTTAAATATTTTTAATCTAAAGTAGAGTGAGTCAGAATTTATTAGAATTTGGCTTTGATGATTTTATATGGTAGGAATAATCTGGAATAAATTCGGAGAACTTGAAAGGTCCAATCTGTCACTATTCTGGTTCTCTTTGAGTTTTGCGTCTGCTATTCCAAGGTATTCGAATGCCTTGGAATTAATTCCTGAGGTCATGTTGAGTATGTTAATAGGTCTAGGTATGTCCAATAGAATGCCGGTAGTGACTCACACTAAAGCTTCCAAGTTGGATCAAATAAGGTTGATTTTTGATATTGTTGTTGAAATCATGATTTCCCTTCAATTTAGTCTAAATATGATATTTTTATGATTTCTTTTAAATGGAGTCAAAACTTATAAAAAATACAGAAAATAGAGTTAATTAGCGAGTATTTTTCGAGTTAAATAGTTTTGTGGAATTTTTCTTTATAAATGATTTCTGCTTTAAATCAGTTTTAAATTCAAGCTAGTCCTAGTAAGAGTTTTATAACTCTTTAGTGAATGGTTTTAAGAGGTGACTGATCACACATGTAGTCAAAATAGATCAGTGGTGACTCCTTAACCCAGTCACACTCATATTTTAGTATGAAAGGTTTAGATGAGTGATTCGTCTGACTGGCTGAGGCCTTATGATGATTTGAAGTGTTGTCTACTCTGATATATTGAGGTTCATATCTAGATATATTATGACAGCTTTTTGGCGACTTCGCTAGGGATACCTTAGAGAGTCAGGCTTTAAACTAGTCGCATATTATTTGAGTTTTAATTTTTCTCTGTTTTAGTTAGTGTTCAATTATAATCCCTTCGATATTTATCATAATGATTGTTTGATTTATTGTTATGATATTGTTATGTGTACTAACTATGTTGCAAAGCTTAAAATAAAAATCTGATGCTGCACTTGCTTATAAAAATAGGCAAAAATATGTATATCTCAGATGATGAAGTGAGTTCCAGGTTTAGAGCTTTCCTAGCACACATTGTACTAGCATATGCATCAATTGTGTAGGGGAGATATATAGGACCTGTTTTAGGATATATGGGGTTATTAACTAATCACGTGATTAATAATTCGTTTAGTCGGCCAAAGCCCTCAGGGTTCATTGTTCTTGGTTTCGTGATTCGACCGTATAACATGAGCAGTGTTCTCACTTAGATTGAACTCGTTCTGCCAAGCCTGCATTGGGCCTAGGTTAGAGGTGCCTTGGCTATTTTACTGAGCAGGGGGAATGATTTGAGGACCGCATGCATTAGAGGTCATCTTAAACATGCATATAATAAGCCATAAAAGCCAAACTCAGTTAATTATACTTGAAAGTCTATAAGATCTCGAAGTTTAGGTATAATTGAAAAACTTTTCAACCCTCTCTCATTTTTTTGAGTCTAGATCTCAAATGGTGTTGAATGAACTTAATCACTCAAGATATTTATTGTCCTGTTGATGTGAGTCTATATTTATCTTTGATTATAACCCACGATTTGGCTTTTGGGTTGATGGCAAAAACATGTTTGGAAAATAAAACCGAGCTAAGGTGAATGGACACCTCCAAGATTTGCATCATGGATGTTATAATGTTTAGAATGTTTGAACGTACTGTTAACTATCGAATTGATGGCTAATGTGAACTAGAAGAATCTTGATAGCTCGGTTTTGAGAAAAGTGTCCTAAAGGGAATCGATGCTCTAAATTAGGACCATATATCAAGAGGCCTAGTGTTTGGAGTATGGCTATAGGGCAAATACCTAATACTGAAATAAAATGTCTTTCGATTCCAAGAGGCTGTGAAGCTTGAGATTGAAATTTTCATGACCATTCGAAACATTTGAATTATATTATATGTGACTAATCTGTGATTTTTTTCCCTTGATTTTTGTTTTTGCATGCATTTTAGCATCATCATTAGTGCAACCGAAGGCTAGTAGAATAAAAGGGATAGTGTCTGTCCTAATGGTCATCTAATATAGGAGAACGTGTAATCTCAGTAGAGAATAAGTACTCCATAATGATGATTGGTCAGAAGAGATCCAAAAATAATGTGGCGATGCTCTGAAAATTGTGTATGTCTCACCATGTTTGGTCCAGGTCGACATTGAGTTCCGGTAGAGAATGACTTAGTAGATTTACGGGCTTATAGGATCAGTAGGACATTGCAAAAAAAGATACATTCACCCAGAATATGAAGATATAACATTATTATCTAGGTTAGAATAGACGAAGGGTTGTTTCGGGCTATAGTTCAATTTTGGAATCAGGGATATCGATGCTTCACCTTCAATAAGGAGGACATGGTCATGATGATTGGGTACACCATCTTTTTGCATATTGAACGTACCATTCTCGATTGGTTATATATTAAGGAGTTTAATCGACCGACATTAAAAAGACGGCTGGCTAGTATTACCAGAATTTTGGAGACTCGGATAGGGACATACGTAGTCTGCAAAGGTCACAGCAGTTGCATATTATGGTATAAGTTACAGGTTTAGATGGATGATTGCCCAGACCTGAACAAGAAAAGGGATATCTTCGCATTGACTATTTATTCCCTATAACTTGGGCCATATTAATGTGTCAGTGGTCAATTTCTTTGATAGGTTGAGGTACAATATCAACCCGGCTATAGTGATGCTAGCTGAGATGATAGAGCCCTTAAAGTTTTGCAAGAAAAAGCTGGGGAGTATATTTCTTAAGTTTGCATAGTTGCTATAGATATAATCTATAGTCACTTTGGAAAAATGCAAAGCTTGATATCCGAATATGTATCAAGTCGTTCTCACCAATTGTCGAGTTCCTTAGGAATGAGTGGCTGAAGGATTACACCGAGGAGCAGCGGTTGTCAGTATTTCAGAACATAAAAAAGAAAGATGTCACATGGAGAGGGCCATGATTTTTTCGTAAGTTATGCTGTACCAATGTGGATGCCAAAATTAAGTAACCTTACCAGGGATCTGGGGTTGTATTAGCCATGCTCCTTTATTGGTTCAAAGACAGTTTGAGTCGGACGGTTTATTCCTTAGAATTTTATATATGGAGGAAAAGGTTATGTAAAGAGAATACGAGCCATAGCTAATAGAGGAAGACCTATCGCTTGCAGTTGACTCGATAGCGGGATGATATGACTCTGACTTATGAGGTTTGGGGGTATAACTGGGTCAATGACATTGTTTTGGTTTCGAATAAAGATGTATATTTTTCAGCACGAGAATTGCTATCCAAGGTTGAACTATTGAAGAAAGAATTTGAGTTGGAATAGGAAATCTTTCAATCGAAGATTGCTCGATTAGAGGTCGAAAATGGGTAATTGAAGTATGATCAAGCTGTATGTGAACGACAATTGGAAGAGCTTCATAAGAGGAAGGATGATACCGAGCGAGGAATAGAGGAATTGCATCATGACAACAAATGACTCAGGCTCACTCTGAAAAATCTTGGGGTCAGTAAGTTGTCCGAAGAGTGGGAATCCGAGGTGGCCATGAATATAAAAGTTGACATGTGGAGAGGTAAAGCTAAAAGAAGTGCTAAACAAGTAGTTAAGCTCTCAACTAGCCTGTTGTGAACCAAAACAAGAATGATTGAGCTGTAACTTGGTTGCAGGTTTAGAGTGACATCAAAGTGGAACCCAGATCTCCACCAATACCTAATGTCCCTAACAAAGAAGAAGAGGAAAAACAGAGCATTGTCTTGGTGGATGGATAAGATTTGCAATGACTTTATTTTTTATTAGTGGATGCAATTCAAGTGGTTTTTGTATTAAAAGGATATCTAAACTCGATTTTCTTGAGACGATAACTGATGTGGATATAGATGATGATTTTATATTGGAGCGGTTGCTTTAGCCAATGCCTTCGATATGTTTGTATATTATCCATGTCAAAGCATTCATGCTAAAACAGTTTTGTATATATATGTGCATTTGCATTTACGCAATTGCATGCATAATAATCACAGTATGGGATTCTAAATCTAGTGTCATTCTCTAAGGAAAAAATTATGAACACGGGGAAAGGTGTGAAGATACCCGTTCAGAGAAGGTACAATACCCGGTCTCATATTAAAAATATGAAAAATGATTCTGCAACTAGGATAAAAAGGGTGGAGGAAGTTCAGGAGCAAATGATGAAGGGTCAAGAGGAATTAAGGTTATACCTAGCTAAAATCATGGAACTTGGGTTCTTAAGCTAAAAAACTTGATCCAAAGGGAAAATCTACCAATGTGAATGCTGGGAAGGTAGAAAATGTGGTGCCTTCAGTTTAAATGTCTCAAACTATGCCCGTTGATGGAATTGTTTTCATGTTGCGTGGGCTTTTCGAAGTTCAAATGCCATGAGTGGTGATTGATAAGGGGCTGAATCTAAGGTCTACTATAGTGAATCTATTAGTTCCTAATCTCGACAAGTCTTACTGAGTTGGATAAGCTTATTACAAAAGTGTCTAAACATACACAATTACATATCATAGAGAAGAGACTAAAGGCCATAGAAGGAGTGGATAATTGGGTGTAGTGGATGCTACCAAACTGAGTTTGGTGTTCGGGTTGGTTACTCCTCATAAATGCAAGACACTAAAGTTTGAGAAGTGTAATGGTACTACGTGCCCATCTGCTCACATTAGAATTTTTTTTGCAAGATGACAGGGTACCAGAATAAAAAGAAGCTATTGATCTATTATTTTCAAGATAGTCTGACAGGTGTTACTGCTAGGTGGTATGTGGGGTTGTAGAAAGCCAAGATTCAGATTGGTCATATTGTAACCAACATAAATGCAAGACACTAAAGTTGGAGAAGTGTAATGGTACTACGTGCCCATCTGCTCACATTAGAATTTTTTTTGCAAGATGACAGGGTACCAGAATAAAAAGAAGCTATTGATCTATTGTTTTCAAGATAGTCTGACAGGTGTTCCTGCTAGGTGGTATGTGGGGTTGTAGAAAGCCAAGATTCAGATTGGTCATATTTAGCCCTTGGTTTTCTTAGAACAGTACAAGCATGACATAGATTAGGCATGAAACCATATGTCATTACATAATATGGAGAAAAAGTCTCATAAAAGTTTTATACAATATGGCTAAAGGTGAAGGGAGGAGCCTACACAATAACTCCTTCCTTAACAGTGACAAAGATGAAGGTTACTTTCATTAGCACTATGAAAACTATATTCTACGAGAGGTGGTTCGGCAATGCCACTAAGAATTTTACGAGTATGGTACTATCCGAGGAGATAATTGAGAATGCCATTAAGAAAGGTAAGACGTCAAGTGGAAGATCCTCGAAAAGTAAAAAACTAGCCTCGAGTAACTAGGAGAAAGAAGCTAATGTTGTTAGTATTTGCACACATAAACCCTATACTTTATATAGTATCCAGGCCAAGTTTGAGTTTTTACCCTTTTACTCCCCAGCCAGTATGTACTGCCGCTTACAGCCCAACATACATGATCCTATAAAGTAGTAATCACAGTACTTAAAATACCCAAAACACTGTGAATAACCCCAAACCCGTTACGCCAGTCGATAATAAACAACAATTTAGCCCAATCTCGATGTCTTATCACGGCCTATACCCACATTTACTTTAGGGGCAATTGATAGCACAAATCTATGTCACACATTTACAACCTCTTTACCAAAAATGGTATGATGTAATACGACGTGTAAGTATCGTAGGGTGCATAGGGGCATTCGATAGAGAATTGTCTGGTAACTAAGAGAAGGGTTCAAGAACTTATTGATGTTAGGAAGTTGAAGTTTGAGACTAGATCGGGTCCTATTGTTGCTAAAAACCCATTACCCAATCATGTTGACCCTAAGGTGAATATGGTGATGGTTGAGAAAGCACGAAGAGTTAAGCTGAGAGTTGATGAGGTAAAGACTCCTTTAAAAGTGGTCTGAGAAGCTTTGGTGAAAGCTAAAATGATCCCGATAGGGCTGATCTCGTTGGGTGGTATAAAGAAGTATTGAGTTTCATGGGACGGATGGACATGAGTTGCAGGAGTGTGATGATTTTAGGATGGCTGTTCAAAAGTAGATGGACAATAAAGAGATACTTTTATGAGGAACTGCCTGAGCCAACAGTTAGGTCAATAGAACTAGAAATTGCAAATACCGTTCACATGTTGAGTCAATTGAGGAAGATACTTGAACTTAACATTGATCAATACCAGATTCTTGATGTTCATATTTTCTAAACTAGAAATTGCATTGATAGTTCCATACACTAAACTGACTGGTTTCAGCTCAAGTTTACTACATAGTTGTGGTGAAATGGTGAAAGCTGTGGAGGCAGCTTTTTAAGCAGCAGTAGCCTTATCCGCCAGCATCCAAAAACTGTGAAGCATTTCTTGTATGACTTCATGTGTTATGCCATTCCCTTTAAAGGGTGTAGGCTAATAAATCTCCTGAGCCTTATTAGGTATTTGGACTTTAACCTGTGTAATATTGGTGTAAGGAGACTCATAATTTTATTCTTTCTAACTATATCATAATCAAAGTTCCGAAACCATAATATAGTATTTCATAGATTTGAATGCTACTGCTACAGGTACTTTAAGCGACCGCCTAAAATCCAAATAAGATTTACCTCGACTTATCTGATTTAGATCTATATAAGGCCAAACCTGGATGGTCATTCAAAACCATAGCTCAAAACTCAATTCATCAACTCTCAAAAGTCCATTTTTTAAAAGCAAAATTTTAATTTTAATATTGTACTATTTTTAAAAATATTTTACTGTTAAATAAAAATATTTTTTTACTAATTGAAAGTAAACATGAGAATAATTTAAAAAAATATTGTTCAAAATCTAATTGAATTTTACAAGATTCACCAAGCTTAAACAAATCGAATCTAAGCCTCAATCAAACTCATCTATGTAACTAAACAAAAAACACTCAAACTTATATTTAGGCGCAATTATATAAATGCGCCGAGTCCAAGCATAGATAAGTCAATTTTGTATATAAATATATATATATTCTTTATTTATTAATTTAAGCATAAATAATAATAACTTATTTATTACTATTACTTAATAAATTAAAGTTTTTTTTTAAATTTCTACTACGTACTAATTCCATTTTTCAAAATCTTACTGAAAATCTTCTAGCATAATCCTGCAATATCTCAAAAAAAAAAAAAAATTGATAAAGGAAAAAATATCAAACAATAAACGAACAAAACAAATCGAGCCAAGCTTCTTGTTTTTAAACAAGCCAAACCCAAGTTTTAAATTTGACTCTTTCAAATAAATGAACTAAGCTTAAACAACCTTTTTCATTAGCAAGCCAAGCCTGAGCTTTTAAATGCTTAGCTTGGTCCAATTCAGTAACACCCCCAATCATAAATTCGCAAACAAAACAGAACATGCTCTCTCAGATATGTAACTCCACATAAATCAAGTTTCAGATCCACTAATCCCCCATGCACTATTAATCCTCCATGCTTGGGGGGCTGAATCACAATCAAACAGCTAGTCGCAGAAGTCAGGGTAAAATTAATCGTAAAAGCAAGACCTTCAGGCTTCAGCACTGTCTGCCGATAGCATGCTAGTATTGATGATCAATTAGAGATCTACATATGCAAAAGATGAACCCCTCAGAGATCTACATAAGCCTGACAGGATCACAAATTACTAATCATACGAACTTAAATCAATTAACCTCTCCAATTACAACCAAAAACTTACCAACTCATTCAAGAACTTCAAAGCATTCCACAAATCAAAAACTGCAAAATCAGTCGCACTGCCTCAAATATATTCAGAAGTTACACAAAGATGCTCAATAAATTGTCTGAAATCAAATATAAATCAGATATCACCAAGAGTTTCAAACATAACTAGTTGATATCACTGGCCATTACAAACTTAATAAAAGCTAGCAGGTACATGAACACGGCCAAACTAAAATTCTTTTGTCAAATCTTGTTTGAATCACCTAGATGATGACAAACAAAGAATTTCCCCACAAATATTTTGAAGCTTTCTCCCAAGTTGATTCTTTGAATTCAGGGATGTGAGCACTTAGTGAATAACAATATACCAGGCTACATATAATACCATAAGCAAGAAAAGCAAATTCAGAATTGGGACTTGTCAAGGCTGTCAAAATAAGGATGATCCATAGCTGCTTTCGCGGATATTCTCTCTGCTGGATCATACTGAAGCATCTTCTGCAATAACCAAACACAGCAAGCAATTAGCCTCCAAATTCTGTAAGTAATGCAGAGGTAAATCAATAAAAAGGCATCAAGAGCACGGACTAACCGTTGTCCTAGAAGGCAAACATTCTTTTCAAGGGTTATATTGTTAGGTTATTATTTTATCATGATCAAGGTGTATGACTTGAAATTTACATACATGCTTTCAAGAAACTTCAATTGCCATATAAATTGAAAGATCGATTTCAAGTGAGCTAACTGAGAAGGGCCAAAATAAAGGCCTAAGTATAAAAAACGCTCCTGAACTAAAATTAATTAATCATCTAAGTCTCTATCATTTTATTGCAATCACTTGAGCCCTCAAACATTTATTTTTATTAATTTGAGCACTTAAACATCTATTTTCATCAATTTGAGCCCTCAAAGATCTATTTTCACCTAATTGAACCATCATTGAACAAAAATTGATGATGGACTTTAACCAAAATTTGTCTAATTAAGGACTTAATTTGATGAAAATAGAAGTTTGATGGCTCAAACTTTTATTTTTATTAATTTGAACCCTTAAACATCTATTTTCATCGATTTGAGCCCTCAAAGATCTATTTTCACCTAATTGAGCCATCATTGAACAAAAATTGATGATGGACTTTAACCAAATTTTATTTAATTAAGGACTTAATCGGGTGAAAATAAAAGTTTGATGGCTGAATTGATTGCAATAAAACAATAAAGGCTTGGATAATTATTTAGTCTTAGTTCAGGGGCATTTTTTATATTTAAGACAAAAAAACACTCCAAAGATTTCAAGTTCTAGTACAAACTCTTTCACAACCGTTTTTCAGGCATATGAGCATATCCCACCTTTAATGACTGAAATCACTTAAACTACTGCTATTTCCCCACTCTAATATCTCTCTGAAATAAATTCCAAGTGGATACTAATTTGTTAAAGGAAAAAGGAAAAAAATCTGTAATATAAAAGTAAAACAATATTACAAGGTTTGCTTCGGAATTTTTGCTTTAGTAAAAGAGAGAGGGCATACTGATAAAAGATCAACTCCATCAGAAGAGAGGGAAGGAACAGCACGGGCCAAGTTCTGAGGCTCCCACTGTGGATAGACATGCCAATCCCTTAGAGAGGTAACCCCAGGCCACTGCTTCTCAGTTGGGGTGCCCAGCAACCTTTTGGAGTTTTCGGTCAAGGAAAAATAATTAATAAAAAGAATTTAAAAATTAGTAAAAATGCGGCTGCAAGGGACAAAGGAAGAAACAAATAAACCTGAAAATGTGAAGCAATTGCTGGAACTCCGAATCGCCGGGGAACAATGCTTGCCTTCTAACCATTTCAGCGAAAATGCATCCAACGGACCACATGTCGACGGCAGTGGAGTAGTGAGTGGAGCCAAGCAAAACCTCCGGAGCCCTGTACCAGAGCGTGACAATTTCATGAGTGTAGCTCTTGAGAGGAACAGTGAAAGCACGGCCAAGACCCAGATCTGCAATTTTGAGGATACCCTTTTCCTTGTCCAGGAGAAGATTCTGGGGCTTGAGATCGCGATGGAGGACGCCGTGGCTGTGGCAGTGGGCGACGCCTTTGCAAAGCTGGAACAAAAAGGACTGAATGAGGGAGGGAGGAAGGGGCCTTGGGTTCGGACCCTTGCGGTGGGAATCGATGAACTTCTTGAGATCCGTATCAAGGTACTCGAAGACAAGGTAGAGATTGGCCTTGGAGGCGCCGTTCTTGTTGGTGTCAACGTGTTCGACACAAAGGAGACGGACAACGTAGAGGGACTGGGAGAGCATCTGGAGGAGAGAGACCTCTCGGAGAGCGGTGGGAGGAACGCCCTCCTCGTCCATCTCAAGACGGGTCTTCTTAAGGGCCACCAATTGGCCGCTGGCTTTATCTTTGGCCTTGTAAACCTTGCCGTAGGTACCCTCCCCTACTTTCTCCAGCTTCTCATATTTCTCCATTTTTTTTTTTTTTTGTGTTTCTTTTGAGACCTGAAAACCAGAAATGCGATTGGTAATATGTTAATTGAAAGACAGAGCGGGCTAAGGGCTCTTCTTGACCTCGTTTGAATTTCAAACTTTAAAAAAGGGAGAGGAGGGAGTAAGAGGACAGAAAAGAGTGACGCTCTGTGCCTTGGTTTTTGAATTTCGAAATTCAATTAAAAAAGAAGAGGGAGTATTTACTAGTAGAATCCACAGGCCAGGCTGGACTGGCGACACATTTTTAAAAAGGATTGCAAACATTGCACTTTCAACAACCAAAAAAAATAAATAACTATAAATATAATTTTCGTATATTTCTAAAAAAAAATTAAAGATGTGAGTTTAAAAAGAATTAATTTACAGTAAAAATTAACTAAAATTTAAAAGTATAAATGTCGTTAGATAAAAATCGACAACTAATTTTTTTTAATTAATGATTTTATATCGAAACTACTTTTCTTTAGAGCTAGCAAAGTAGGCCCGGGCTTGAAAGTTTGCGTGAGTCAATCTGAGATCGAATTTGATCCAAATTGATTTAAAAAGTCAAAGGTTTAAATTTAGAAAAACTCGAGCCTGAAAAAGCTTAAAACTAAAAAAAAGTGAACCTCGAAAAACTCGAAAACCATAAAAGCCTCAACCCATGACAATTTGATCCTAGCTTGATACCAATCCGATCCAAAACTCATAAAGTTCTGAAATTCCTGCTTGAGACCAATCTGATCCGAGCTCAAGAACTATTTGATTTGAAACCTATAAAAATCAAAAAATAGTAAACTATAATTATATGATTTATTATGAAATATATAAATGAAAAATAAAATAGTTAATTTATGAAAATATATTTATAATTATTATACAATTATATCAATAATGTATTATTAAATAAA
>JBBYHM010000018.1:5960353-5977232 GCA_038381775.1 Adansonia rubrostipa | reverse complement strand
GACATCACCTTGTCCCCTTTGAGAAATGGCCAAAAACACCTCTAATTTGGCTCCAAAATGCTGGTATAAAGGGACCACTTCCATCTCAGCTAAAAAAGGTTAGATTCTAGCTCATTTACACTTTCAAAAACACATTCAAATGAGCTTGTGATGCTCATGCCACTCTTTCCCTTTAGTCATAGACATTCAAATGTCAATGACTCAAGTTTGGACTCGTAAACATAAAAAATAAGAGATATCCCTTACTTTGCTTTGTCCCCTGCTAGCAGCACAACGGTTGCAAATTGAAAAAATCACTTTAAAATCTTAAATGATTTTTCATAAATTTTTTGATATTTTTCTATCAAAGCATGTCGAATTGAAATGATACCTTATTCACCTTGGAGCATTCTAGATGAGAGAGTTATGATTTTCCAAATCTAAACTACCCAGAACCTCTGGAATCCGAACATATATTTTGGTTGGGCCGTTTAGGCCATTAAATGATTTTTCCAAATTTTTCAAACATTTTTCTTAAAATATTCATGAAATTCCCTTTTCAGAAAAGATATCACTTGCAATTATTCAATGCCAAATGAGTTCGAGGTGATTTTTCAAATTTTGACACACATTGTTCCTCATAAACTCTTCCAGCGGCATAATCAATCTGAACTTGAAACTTTATTTTCCTAAAAAATGACTTTCTAGGATATTGGGAACATTTTTAGATTGGTCCTCGTCGAGTTACCTTTCTAACGATATCTTGCCCACCCTCTAAAGCCTTCAAACCAATATAAAATAAATTTGGGAAGCCGGATAGTGCGATGTTGTCCCCTATTTTTTGGTTTTGATTAAAATTAAGTTGTTTTCCCAAATTTCATCTCGCGACATTCGAATATCTCTATGTCAACCCGATTAGACTCGAGAATATGCTTTGACCTCCCATAGGCTCGTATCAAGGCACAAACACATTTGAAATCTTTACCATCCTCATTCACAATAATTTATTTTGCCAAAAGTTGTTGAAAGGCTCTTACATTCCCCAAATCACAAGGTTTTTGCCAACTTAAGTTTTCCAACTCGACTTCTCTAAGAGTGTCAAACGTATCACTTTTGGGGATACTCCAACCCTGACCTTCTGAGGGTACACTCCAACCTTGTTTTTCAAAATTGTCGAGATTAATAAAAACTTCTTTTGTTAAAATGATTTGTCATCCACGAGATACTCCAAACCCGACCTTCCGAGGGGATACTCCAACCCCACTTTTCAAAATTTTCAAGATTTAAAAATCCTTCTTTATCAACATTATTTGTCATCTACAGGGATACTCCAACCCTACCTTTCCAAAGGGATACTCCAACCCTGTCTTTCAAACTACAACTAATTTTCTCCTCCTCAGACTCTCACGAATGTGTCAAACAAACCTTGTTTAATCAAGAAACCTAGATGCATCTCAAAAATTATCGATTCGGTTATTCCTAGATAATCAATGCCAATAGCGAGATAAATTCCAATAGTCCACCCATTTTCTTTGTCATTGCATTGAATGATCCATGTTATGTTATTTTATTTGTTGTCTCATTAACATGATTTCTTTGTGATGATTATTTGCATTCATGTTTTCAAAACATTTCCAAATAAAATTAAAGGTAATTTTCCACGTAGGTATCTCTCTAGTGCCCAAAGTGGAACATTCTATTTTCAAAGTAAAATCCAGAGGTTATTTTTATCAAAAATCTTTATATTCCCTATCTCTCTAGGGCGTATATGAGATTAAATCTTTTCCATCAAAACCTGGATTATGTCCACAAGATTCATGCATCAAAATAAGTTATATCGAAATAATGACAAGTTAAGATCGAAAGAATCGAAACCAAGATAAGACATAGCTAGAAAGGTACCAATTTCGGGCATCGCGAAAAGGTTCATATCTCATCGTACGTAACCAACTCTCAAACCCAACGGTGAATCTTTGCACTACGTAGACCATGGGATCAATGTTTTGAGTTTCGTAACTCAAAACATATATTTTAATAGGCATCCGATCATACCTAGCCTAAAATGATCGTTGGCGACTCCAAGCGTTGGCCATTTTACAATAGTCATCTGAGACCAATAAGATGAACGATTCATCTTATGGTCCCTTTCACTGTATCACAAGTTAAGAATCTATACATTCTCGTTTTCATCACATCGCTAAAGGAAAAGTCTCGATCAAGAAGACATTCCAAGTCAAAAAAATATCTTAAGTCATACGCATTCATAGATCCACGAGGATCCACCCCGATGTACATTGCGACAATGACTTTGCCTCAAATAATGACATTT
The DNA here is from genome assembly GCA_038381775.1 of Adansonia rubrostipa. Lineage (NCBI taxonomy): Eukaryota > Viridiplantae > Streptophyta > Magnoliopsida > Malvales > Malvaceae > Adansonia > Adansonia rubrostipa. The sequence continues at coordinate 5,974,924 of JBBYHM010000018.1, read as the reverse complement.
TTTTACATTTTTTCAATATGGTCCTTTGACATTTCAAACTTTCACAAAAACAATTTTTTGTCTGGCGCCATGTCGCTTATAGTCCCTAACGACATAGCACCAACAGTCGTCCCCATTTTCATTTTTATTATTTTATTCTATTACTTCTAATTAAGCCCCAAGATATAAAAAATTGGCCTAGGAAGAGAAATGGATGCATTCCATTTTAAAAATCTCTAGTTGTGCATGGTTTGTTTGAAAAGGCCTAAACAAAATTACATGTCTACAGCTGGTATATCTTGGCTTGGTGAGATTATTCACCTACCAAAGTTTGTCTTTTGAAGGTTATGAAACCTTCGAAAATGAACTCTAAAGTTCATTTAAAAACTAGAGATTCATGTGAAAAGGGTTTGGGAGTCAATTACAGCAAAGTGAGACATCTCCTTCCATGATGCTTGTTTATCAATACCTATCAACTACATGTCATCTTAAATCTTGTTGTGGTTAGTTTTATACTTCAATATTTAATTATAATTCCTATATTTTCAAAATATTTAAAATTAATATTATCATTCTAATTCCAACTAAATTGGGTTTCAATTAATTTTGAAAACCAAAATATTTTTCGCACTCTTCTAGAAAACCTGGAAGAATACAAAATTTTACTTATTTAAAAAAGGTATTTTTTTTGTTTTAAAATAATCGATAAAACAACTTCCAATTGCTAGAAATATATATATGGACTATTTTAACTCAAAGATATTACCTCAAATTTTAATAAAAAAATATATTACAATAGATAAAGATGCATACTCAGTTTTTTTGCATAAAAATTGACTCTAAAAGACATCTATCTACACGACAATTTTCGCATGACCCTAGAGGCTTAATTTAGGTCAGCTTTTACGAAAACTAACCTTATACGAACTCGATTTTGGTCAGTTTCCATGGAAGTTTAAATCTAACCATAAAGGCTCGATTTTGGTTGGTTTCGATGAAAAGTATAAAACGAAACCTAAAAAACTTTAAAATGAATAAATTATTAAATGGTCCCTAGATTATGGAAAATAACGTAAATGACTCCAAATGTGTACAAATTGCAAAATGGTCCCTAGATTATGAAAAATAATCTAAATAACCCTAGAATGCATGGAAATTACAAAATTATCCTTAGAAAATAACCCTAGAATGCATGGAAAATAACCTAAATCACCCCAAAATGCATGGAAAATAACCTAAATGACCCTAAAATGCATGGAATTGCAAAGTGGTCCCTAATATGCATGAAAACATTGTAAGAAAATTGTAAAATGGTTTCAAAGTTTCGATAACGCCTAAATAGACCCAAAAAACATCTTTTTCTTCCAACTAACATGTAATAATAGCATCAAAATGGTTTTCATGCACAAAAACACCTTATTAACATGAACATACATGGATAACATACATGGATCTATCAACATGCATAGCGATATCTTCAAAATCACAATGTTTTCATGGACATGAGCATGGGCATGAAACTCATAAACATAGGGTATGAAAATGACATAAAATGCATCTAACATATATAATATGAAATATAGGTAACAAGCAATGACAACCCAATGTTGAAACAAAGGAGCTTATTTGATGAAAACCACCAAAAAATAGGTAAACTTAGCATAAAAAATTTACAAAACAAGTTTTCTTGATGGAAGGTTGATTTATATGAAACTTTAAACAAAAATCAAGGAAAAAAATATATAATTTTTGTATATCATAGCTCAAGAATTGACCATAGTGTGGTTATTACACCCTGGCACAAATCATTGCCTAAGCATGGCTTAGGAGCCTCAAGCTCACATAAAAAGGAATAAAAGATGTAAAATAAAATAGGAATCAGGAGAAGAATAACGTTAATGTTAACATTGAAAAAATCTCTCTCTTTTTTTCCCTTTTTTCTTTTTTCTCTCTTTTTTCTCTTTTTTATGCTTTTTTTAGCTACTGCCAACGGTGATTTAAAAACCAATCTCCTCTCTGTTATGAATATCTAAGGGGGTTTAAAACCTATTTTGACTGATCAATTGCCATCCCATGCATTTCCACCTTTTTTTTGACACCTCATGTGAGCTTGCTTGTAAAAAAAACTAACTAGGCACCTAAGTGCTCTGATCAAAGGGATAAAACTTTCTAAATAGGGCATGGAATCAATTGGTTTCGTGAACAATCTTAGATGTATGCCCCCAAAGAGAACCAGCGCCTAAAGGGGTTGTATTTTCAAGCCATACAAGAAAGAGCTTTTAACTCTAACTCAAAATAGCATTCCATTACATTTCAACCAAAATATACTTAAAATGGTTAGAAACTAGACAGACTACATGCCATTTGGTTTCCAAACATAATTGGAGAATTAATTCCTTCTGTATCAAGTTCATCTAAGCTCTAATGGCTTAGGCTATGTGAATAATTTACAATCTCATATTTACATCATTTTGGAGTAAAAATGTTACTAAATCATCATTTACATGATTATGAAGTGGTCTTAGATGATTAGGGGTGATTAGGTAGGTGAAATACCATCAAATTCAAGTTGAAAAGTTTTTTTTGTTCTATGGTTTTCATGTAGTATTGATATATTAAGGGCTAATGCATTGATACAATGGATCCCAAAAGCCAAAATTAATGAAAACTTGATGATGTATCAATAAAAAAACATGAGGCATTGATACATTATACAACTATATCAATACATCATGCAAATTTATCAACACATTTGCTTCCCACCAACTTGGATCCACCCCAACCGATGATTATTAATGATATTTATCACGAATTGTAAAAGAAGACCATGTTTTTTTACTTTCTAAATGTTTTTATTTATTCAATTTAGTCCTGAGGCATTTCGAACCTCCCATTAGGTCCCTATATAATAAAAATTAACTAGGGAAAAGAGAGATAGGTGATTTTCATCAAAGGTCATGAATCGAGCATAGTTACTTTGAAAGGGGCCCAAACAGAATTTGATGTCTACAAACCAAAATATATCCTTTATCTTACCATCACCCTAGCCTTTCATTGCAAATAGTCCTACATGATCATTGATGAAGTGTTAGCCTACATTAGCAAAGAAAGAGAGATTGAAAGTAAACATATAAAGAATCAACATTAATTCATAGTTAGACTTATTCAGATTGCATGAATGATTTGTATAAATATATACACACACTAGAAATCCATTTGAAGTATGAAGTTTGTTAGCTCACAATGAAGGATAATGTAGGGTGATTTTGTTCTTCAAAAATTTCAAACACAATATGAACTTTAATTACAATTAAGAAGAAATAAAGATAAAAATGAATTGAAAGATAGAAAATCAAACATGTGATCTCTAGAGGTTCGATCTGTGAACTCAGAGCTGCATCCACTTTTCTTGGCACTTCTTTGGCAAGGGGATTTCCAATCCACTAGTGAAATTTACCTTTTAGGCTAAGTTATAACCTTACAATCTCTATCTTTTAAGACTTAGATAAACCTTTTAATCCCTTGAAGAACCCAAAACCCATATTCTTAAGTAATTCTCTCAATTTCACACAACCTATTATGATTTGTGAATGGTGTTTGCAAACTAATTAAATCTTTTAATAGGTAAGTGTTTGCAAAAGTTTAAGCACCAAAAGAAATACAAATAAAAGGATGAATGCAATGTGTAGAAGAATACGTAAAAATATGAACTTGAAGGATTCTAGCTTTGCCTTGGAATTATCTTTGGTATCTCTTGTTGCTTGAGCGTTGTGAACCTTTATTTATAGCTCGGGTATAAATTATGGACATTAGGCATTAATTTGGTTGGTGGAAAACTATTGTATGCTTCACAAATGGTTGTTGGAAAACTATTGTATGCTTCACAAATGGTCATTCAATCCCGCACGTATGCATTGATAAATTATCATGGGTATCAATACATTCACTTAAAAACCTTAAAATTTGACCATTGAGAAAGTTAGGTATCAATACATTAAAAGGTGTATCGATACAATTTTTATATGGTATTGACACATGAGCATATTTATCGATATATTTATGGGACTTGAAGAAGATTAGCTACTATATGGAACATGTATCGATACATGCAAAGGCTATATCAATAAATTAATTAAGAAAACTTGTGTAAAGTGTTTTTCCTAGCTTTAAAATGATTTGAACTCATGTCAAAAATGTTTTAAACATAAGCGTGCATTTGTAACAACATTTTTTAGAAAATACAAGAGTTAAAAAATAATTTAATATTTTTTAAAATATTTTTAAATTAATTTAAGGAAAAATATTAAATTGAAAATATTTAATCACAATCTAATTAAGCTTAAGTTATTATTATATTAAAACCAAAGATCAATTCAAAGCTACTAAAGTTAACAAGGTTAATGATTGAATCAAAGCATTAACTGCATGAACTTAAACTATGTTTGCGTTTGCTTTTCCTTTGGAATTTTGAGATAACTTTTAAGGATATATAAGGCAAGTAAGTTTTCAAGAAACTTAAGGAAATCATTATTTGAATATATTCATCTTAATTTGTGTTATGTTTATTTCATTTCATTTCATTTAGGTTTTCCTATGTTTTGCTCAAGAACTAGCAAAATCTTAAGTTTGAGGGTGTGGTAACTCTATAACATAAAGTTCTTTGGTCTCATTATGTGCATGAAAGTTAACAAGTCTTAGAGACTTTTAAGGTGTGCTTGGCTGGTGGAAAAGTGGAAGGATGGATAAAGGAGGATGGAAAAGTGCAAAAGGAAAAATAAATCTTGATTATGCTTGGTTAGAAAGAAAAATGAGGGGAAAGAATATTGGAAAGATTATCATTTTTCACACCTATTAACAACAACAAATCACTCTGAATTACAAAGAAAAGAAAAAAGAAAATGAGAATGATGTGTGTTAAGTATGTGTATTTACAGGATTTCCTATCACTTTTAAAATTTTTATTTTTTTATCTCAACTTGTAATAGTTATAATGGTAAAACAATATACTTTTTATTTTTTCATCTTACATTTCAATCATATCAAGCAATGAAATAAAAGAAGATTAATATTTTCTTTCCACTTTTCTATCTTTCCTACTAAGCACACCAATGGAAAGAAGAAATAATTTTTTCCATCTTTTCATTTTTCTCCTCCAATTTTTCATCTTTCCAAATTTCTTTCCACTTTAACAAGTAAAGCCTTATTTAGGTTTTTTATTAGTTTTGTTATTTTTAAATTATTTTTATTTATTTTATTTATGTTTAATAATACAATAATTTAGTATTTTTCATATTTCGTAAACCCAAAATCCGAAAGGTTTCCAAGGTGCAATAAAAAAATAAAGAAGCAAAGTGGACCTTACCCAACAACTTACAAACTAAACTACTTACTTGTAGATGAAGTTTCCTTTCAAGAGTTATAGCTATTTATATAAATAAGACATTTTAGGGTTGTAGACTTTAAGACTTTTAGCATTATTTTTACCTTAGTTTTCTAAAGAGGAAAGCAACCACTAAAAGAATTTAAGAAATTAGATTGATTTTGAAGACTTGAAGACCGAAGACTCGACCAATCTAATTTTCTCTTTTCCCTTGATCTTTTTTTATCTTTCTTATAATATTTATGATGGTGAAACTCCTTTGTTTTTATGTTTCCTTTATTTAGCATGAACTAGATTTATTCTTATAATATTACAATCAAACTCAACTTATATTTTGAATTATCTTATTATCTTTCTTGATATTAATGATATTTGATTTGTGTTATTCAATCTTGTTATTAATGCTTCTAGTTGTTTCACCATTAATTAGATTGATTTGCTAAATCCTAATAAACTTGGAAACTATGGATTGAATAATATAAGTTTCATATTCATTTATTATGATGAATTGATCAGCATGTTATATAAAAATATACGAGTATATCAAGTGTAACTAAATTACAATTCAGGCTTAATGAGTTTCTCTTTAATTCAATTTGCATAGAGATGAATTCGTTAAAAGAGATACTTTTACAAGACCATTAGAAGATACCTATAATTAAATTACAACTTTAGTTTAATAACTTATTGTCATTAGTTATAGAGATAAAGCAAATTCAAATGAAGTGTAAAAAGAAATTGTAACCCTAAACTTTTATCATTTGATTGTTTTCTTTTATTCAGTTTTTAGCTTATCAATTTTAATAATTTGTTTGCATAAAATTAAGTTATTATAATTTTATTACTTAAAGAAATTAGTAACAATTTCTTAATAGACCAAAACTCTACTTTATTACTATGTTACTTATTATAACTCTTGCACTTGCATAGTTACAGTTAAATCTGACAACTTCTTTCAAACCATTGTTAGTTGAAACTTATTTCAAATTCATGAATTGTGCCAAACATCAAGTACATTTGTTTATTTAAACTATTTTATACTTGGAACTTATTAATATTCACACCTTTTTATAAATGACACCGAATCCAACAAAGTTTTAACTTTTTACATTAATTACTTTATAACTAGAAACACATGGCACTTCCAAAACAATTTAGAGTCTCGTCAATGTAATTGCAACAATCCAAATGATCAAATATTAGCTTATAGGCATTAAGAGCAGACAAGTGATCAAATTAACTTGATAGAAAAAATAAATAAAAACCAACACAGTATGACAGTCACTAAGAGCATACAAGTGATCAAATTGATTTGATAAAAGAAAAAATAACACGCAAGGAAGCAGGGATCAATTTATTGCTTTCGTTATTGGTCCTCTTACACATGATACGTACATGTTATTACTATGGTCTTTTCTCCGTCTTTCTCCGCAAATTGATGTTGAGACGAGCTGCATGCTGCCCGTAAAAATATTTTACAAGTTCAAGGCTTTTCATTTTGGTGGGTCATGGAACAGAAACGAACCCTGGTGTGACTGAGAAAAAAATATTAAAATAAAAATGGGGGGGTGCCACTGAGAGCTCAAAAACAAAACTTTTTTTTTTTTTTTAAGATTATTGGAAAAATTATCAGAGTTATACAAGCCGAAAAGCCGATGACACTGTTAACACCTCTACCAGGTTTTTCTATACAAACAAACAGAATGTATCAGCAAAGAGAGTACTCGCAATCTAGCAAGCGAGAAAGTATCTCCTCACAACTTGGCCGCTCTTCCGGTTCTGCCCAACAATCTGTACAGAACATACATGATAATACATTAAATTACCTCAAATATTATACCATGAATAATCATTAAGTAAAAATCTCAAGATATCCTGGAAAATGTATGAAAACTTTGTATGGTGGACCTGAAATTAGCCTCCCTAGGGGGCCTTCAGGAATCTCCAACCGTGATCCCTCATTTGCAACAGCATAAACTACCTGAATCAATACAGAAAAAAAGACCTTTTATCTTTTAATAATGGAAATATCACAACAAAAATTAAGATGAATGATTTAAGACTAAGTAACAGCATACTGCATACCCTTTCTGGTGGTACACCTTCCCAGGGTCTATTTAGAGTACAAAGCTCCCACATTATCACCCCAAGGCTAAAAATATCACATTTTTCAGTGAAAGGTTCATTGCGAATGAGTTCAGGAGCCATCCATTCAGGTGTTCCTGCAGATGCAGAATCTCTCATAGGTCGGCTGCTCATTACTCTTGAGAGCCCAAAATCACATATCTTCACAGTCCAGTGCTTATTCACTAGGCAATTTGCACTTTTCAGATCACGATGAACTATTTTCATCCTGTGTACACACATCAACCCCCTATATAAACAATAGAAAAATCTAGTCAGCATGACGATCTCTTTTTACTTATAAACATCATCCATGCATGTACCACTGGAGCATTTATCCGGACACAACCAATTACACGTAGGCTTCTGCCAAACAAAACCGAAATAAATATGATAAAATAAAATTTCAAAATTAATTTTGTGTTAAGCTTGAACATGATGCAGATACAGAGTTTCTAACTTCACCACTTAGTTGTACTAAAGGTCCAAATTTTTCTTAAGAATCAAATCATTTTCCAAAGATGGTAATATTTCATCTGCTATCCCAGAGAAGAATCTTTACCAAAGGCCAATAAAATCTTCCAATACATACATAAAAATACTGAAAGACTATGAGGTTCACATAAAAACTAAGGAATAATAACTTATATATACAAACATCAATATCATACTGCAACAGAAACCATGTTAAACAATGACACTTCATAATAGCAGGTCACAGATACAGCCATATACTTATTTAGAAACTTGTAAATATTTAACTTACAGATGTATCATTCATTTGCAACTTCTAGGAATATAAATAGTGAAAAAGCAAAATATATCAAGTATGGACAGTAAAAAGTACCAAACACCATAATTCTAGAAGTTCCTTTTCCTGTAAGCTTAATTATACAAGTTCAAATATGGAATTTAAAAATAAACTGTTATGCAAACATAAATAGTCAAAAAGCAAAATATAACCAAGCATGGACACCAAATACAAGTGCGAGTACTCAAATGCCATATACTAAGGTATCCAACATGTTAATTGTTTCCCCAAAAAAAAGGAAAAATTTTCCTTAGAACTTGAGGAAAGGCAGAAGTTTATACAAAAAATAAACCAACTCTACTTCGATTCCTCCTAAAAGTACCTACTGTGGCACTCTGGGTGTAAATATTAATTTCTGAATGATAAACTAAACTGAACTGAACTATATTCCCTTTTAAATATGAAGGCAGAGACAGATAAATGCACTTTGTGAATAAGGAACAGGCCTAACACACCTGCAGATATCACGCAACATTTTCAATCTCCTCCGCCAGCTCAATCTCTTTTTCTGACCACTTAAATGTATTAAAAAGTACAATGATCCCATCTCCATGTATTCAGTAATCATTGACAACCGTGGTGGCTTTGTGCATGCACCCAAAAACAAGATAACTGCAAAAAGCAGAACTTTGTGGTTCACTAAATAATGAAAGAAAGCAAATTTGCCAATGTTTCTTACGGTGCTATAGGAAAATTTTATATATGAGATAACTAATTAAGGCACACTGATTTGATATATTTTACTTCATTTTCATTTTGTCTTATTTCCGATTGGGCTACAACACGAAGCAATCCTAGACACATAAAAATACAATTTTAGACTAGGTAGTAGCGTACCATTGGGATGTCGAAGACGGCTGGAAGTACAATCATGTAGAAACACAAAAAATTGAGATAACGATTACGTCAGAAAGATATTTAGACAGGAAAATGTTCACAACTTCGAACATATGGATAAAAAGATACCTAAGAATGGATATCTCATTGCAGAAGTCTTCCATGTTTTCTGCAGTAAGATCTTGCTCCAAGAACACCTTGACCGCAACATCTGTTCCATTCCATACACCGCGGAAAACTTCTCCAAAAAACCCTGGACAATAAACACAACAAAATTTTGAAGAACACAATGTAAGATTCCTCAAGTGCGATACCAATTGAACAACTAGCCTAAAAAGTGGAAAAAACAAGACAAATTACATAACAAAAAAATCAAGAGGTTAACAAACACACTGTGGACTCCAATACCATACCAAGGCATCCAAAATAAAACAAATAAACAATGTGCGGAAAGGCCCCCAATATAAATATAAGGCCAAAAAAGAAATTAAACTTCAAGACAAAAGGTAACGGCATTTAAGCCTATTACTAGAAACATGATTAAACACATCATTTTAGTGGTTTCTCTAATAAATCGTTTGATCCGATTTAAGTTCCTAGTATTTATAAGTTTAATTCTTGACTACTTTAGTGAAACTGATCTTAGGACTTAGTATCTTCTGAATCTAATTTTCTGTATCCATCAAATCAAAGATAATATTCATTCCAGACGTTGAACTAAAGAAATCTTGAATTGGCATTATTAAAGTTCCCCTTGGATGCATCCGCGACAATTAAAAAATGGTATTTAGGACAAACTGCTTCAGCCTGTTAGGATGTACCAACCCCCCCCCCCCCCAACACACCATAAAAAATATGGCAAATGTGACTAAAAATATGAAAAAGATAGACAATATACAGTATGAATCTAAATGAAGCAGGCCCAGAGAAGTTTCACAGCAATGATGCTGTAGAAAATTAAAAAGAGTGCTTACCTATCCCAACACGAGTTCCAACAGCTAATTCAGAGAAATCAATATTCCACTCGGGATAAGGTAATAAAGGGTTATTATTGAACATTGGAGATTCAAGAATTTTATTCCATGTTGCAACCATTTCATCATTTGCTACATAGCCTGAAACTCCAATTCTCTCTGAAGTTTGACTCCTATAGCCATGTGGAGATGATGGCAACGATATTGCTTTTTGAGAATTTATTTGGTCCCTAGAAAGGTTATACAATGAAGACCTCCCACCAGCAATTTTATCGTGGCCATCAAGATGGAAATTTGATACCTAAAGGAACAAGAAGAAAGCTTTAATGACCTATTAATTGCATCAAATAACATCAACTCAAAAGGCAAGCATGTTCCAGTTTTACGTTTTAAGGCCAAGCCACTAAACAAAAAAAAAAAAGGTGTAACTATTTGATTAGTTTATTGCAATCACATTTTTTATGGAATACTTGCACGGTGCAAAATGGCAGTGAGACTATCTACAGAGAAGGGAAAAAATGCAATAAAACACAGAGCATGAGAAGTTTTTATTAGAAACCAGTAGCATAAATTTATAGTTTCATAAAATGATCTCCTAAATCTATAAACATTAGAAGCAGATAAGAAACAAACATAAATCAGATAGCTCACAATGTGATTCTAACACTGAAGATAAAAAGCACTTCTGGTCGCTCTCCTTATTTTAAGGCAATACAACTTATGTCTAAAGGAATCATCCAACAATAATACCAGCAAAGGCAACCGCACAAATCTGAAAGCTTTCCTATGACTCACGAGTGCCAAACTGATTAGAGATCTAAGCTATATTAACAAATTTCTTATATATAGCTACAATGTAACTCCAAAACCCACAACCATTATATAAGAAAATAGGGACAGATGCAATGAAACAAAAGATACAGTCCCAAAAATATAAAATAAAGGATATTCATTTAAAACAAAACCAAATTTGCAATCATCAGGTGACTCTCAAATTATGAACATTAACCAAGATCTCCTGAAATGATTGGTAGCTGTGCAAATAAATTTAACTGTATAGAGTAAATAGAACAAACATGTTTGCCTACATGAAGGGCTAGGAAGAAAAACTACTTAAAGTGCAGAACATCCTACCAAGATAAAGTTAATTTTTGTAAAAGAATCATACATTTTTCTGAAGATCTGGACTCTCATTCCTATCAGTTGAAGAAAAGGCAGAAGACCTCTCTTCCCCGCGCTCTTGCAAGAGACGATTTTGCTTCAATGTTTCATTCATAGCTCTTACAGCCCTGAAACAATTCAGACATAATCCAAGTTAAATTGCTATATAACAGAATGTATGTCCCCCAAAAATTCCCAAAAGTTTCAGAAAATACACATCAAAATTTACGTTCAAGAAACAACCATGAAGCATGGAGGACACAAAATAAGATATGATCCGATACGGAAATGGCAACAACGCAATTTCAAAAAAATGAGGATACAGGTATGGCAAGATATAGCAATAAAATACATTTTTTTATAAATTAAAAGAAAACATTTATTCTTTTCTTATTTTTCTTTATAAAAATTAAAAAAAAAAATTTCTTCATTTGATTTATCACATTAATTAGGCAAGAGCCCAAATATTTTGGGCCCAAACATTAACCTACTTTAATCAATATTTTGGATCCAAATATAAACTACTGAAAATAGGGCCTAAATATCAATTTTTTTTTTAAGCCCAGCTATGATGCCCTAATTTTCTTGTTATTCTTGTTTTTTTTTTTTTGGGTTCCACCGCTGCTCCCCATCTCTTCTTAGTCTTTTTGCAGAACTTCATTCCCTTTGCTTCTTCCTCAGGCCACAGCAGTCTTAGCCAGCCACGAGACTTACTTCCTCTTCCTCTTCTTCTTCTTCTACCGGTCATAGCAATCTTTGCAAACCACAAGGCTATGTCTACATTTCCACTCATGTGTCAGATGCATATTACACATCGGTACAGGTCCATCCACGTCCCTTTTGTTGGAAAATAAACTTTAAGCAAAAAACTTCTTCCTTCCCATGTCAATGTCCCTTTCATGACACCCGTGTTGGGACCATGTCTGATTGAAACTCTTTTTTTTGGGCATGTCCCGTACATACATGTCCATATCAGACACTCGTATGACACTGGCACGAGGGATTTCCCGTGTCAGTGCTACAAAGGTAACACTAAGGAACAAACAAATAAATATCGGCATCACTTGGTATACGTGATCAAAATATGTTACTGGACTGAAACCTAAAAGACTACTAAGATAAACTGCTAGACAACTTCATTTTAACCATTAATTGTTCAGTTTGATATCTGAAATTAACATGGACAAAAGCAAGAAGCCAACTCCATATGCAGCCCATAAGACACAAGTTGGGAAGATAATGATGATTAATTTCAAAAGCTTTTAGCCTAGAATAATATTTTAAAAGAAAAAAATAAACTAAATCTTTTTCATCGATTACATAGGGTTCAAAGAGAATAAAATAGTTGATGTAATTATCAAAGTTAATATCTTTCATATAAAGAAAGAGAATAAAAGAGAAGAAACAGGAAAGATTGAACCCTAAAATAGTTGATGTAATTATCAAAGTTAATATCTTTCATATAAGGAAAGAGAATGAAAGAAAAGAAACAGGAAAGATTAAAGCCTGTTCAGAAAATGCTTTCCCTTTTCCATCTCCAGTTTTACCCCAAAAAAAAAAAAATCCCATTTAAGGGTACCAAATTTGAAAATCTTTTTTTCCAATTTTCTGCAAAAAAGGAGATTTACATAAATTTTTTCCAACTTCTCGACTGCATTGGGAAACCCTCATTCCAGTTCCAAATTTAGTTATTGACCTTATATTGTTGATCAATGATCATACTTAGCGTGTAAAAGGAAATAGAAAATAGAAAACATTATCTAAAACGAAACAGAAACTTAGGTATATAACAAGAGAAGCAAATACGAAAGAAAGAAACAAGACAATCCAAGTTCAGCATCAAATTCATTGAATATTTTAAAGAACTCAGAAGTTAGAGAACACCTTGTTTAACTGCCACAATTTAACAGCATTGTAAATAAAAATGCTAACTGGGAAAGTAAACATTATGCTTACTAAACTAATAAGTCAATAAGCCTAAGACTAGACAAAAACCCTAGCTGGAGAAAGCAAAAATTGCAAGTTTGGTGTGACTAGATTTAATATTTAGTGGCCAACTTGCATAAACAGAAACTGAACTCGCATGATAATTATGTGGACCATAATATTTCGTTTGAATAATAATAAACCCGAGAAAATGCAGTGTGCAAGGCAGATCTATTCTCAATACACTGGATTAACACTGCAAGCAAATCAGCCATCAAATTTACTTGATCAAATGGATACATTTTATTTCTTTTTCTGTGTTGGAGAAAAAAGAAAGAAGGGGAAAAGGGAGGATGCCTTACAATTCTTCATTTTTTCTTAAAGTACCCATGTGCGACAAATATGCAAACATGGGTATGGGAATATGACCTACCAAGAACCCTCAAAATAGATGAAAAAATTAAACATACCCATACCCGACACACACCCGAGAGCAAGTAACATAGCTTCTAAGTATATTGCCTATGTAATTTGTTAGAAGATAAGGTCAAATTTGAAAGATTATAGAAGATAAGGTCAGATTTGAAAGATTGTAGAATTTGTTAATTATGGGATTCCTTTAATTAAGGATTAGATTAGAATTCCTTAAGTTAAGGGATTTGTTGTACAGTTTCCATCTTATCTAGGATTAGTTTTTAAAATTTTGGTCAACTATAATCAACCTAAACTCTTGTATAAATACCCTAGAGTAGGCTGATATTCAACAACTGTGAAATAAAACATTCTTACCTACTTTCTCTTGATTTCTATCATGGTATCAGAGCCTTAGGCTTAATTTTTTTTTTCGGCCTTCATTGCCATTTCCTCCTCTCTTTTTTTTCTCTCTTTGACCTTAATTGCCATTTCTTCCTCTCTTTTTTTTTCTCTCTTTGGCCTTAATTGCCATTTCCTCCTCTTTTTTTTTTTTTTTTCCTCTCTTTGGCCTTAATTGCCAAATATGTCAGACTCAAAAACAGTCTCTGATGAAATCCCGATGCATCATGCACCCAGGGACCTACAAAATATCCAAAAAGCTTATAGGCTGAATGGAAAAAACTTCCTAAAATGGTCTTAGTTTGATCAAACCTACTTAAAAGGAAAAGGAAAACTCAGCCACCTTTTAGGAACTGAACCAGAAAGAAAGGATCCCAAGTTCAACGCATGGGACAAGGCAGATTCCATGATCATGTCATGGTTATGGAACTCGATGACCCCTGAAATCAGCGACACTTTTATGTTTCTCTTGACAGCCAAGGAAGTGTGGGATGCTGTCAGACAGACCTACTCCAAGGCACGTGATGCAGCACAAGTCTATGAGATAAAAATCAAGACTAGTGCTA
>JBBYHM010000018.1:5949212-5960253 GCA_038381775.1 Adansonia rubrostipa | reverse complement strand
TTTACAGTATTTGAAAGCTAATCCTGGAAAAGGAATACTATTTCGAAGGAATACAGGGGTGATGCTAGAAGCATACATAGATGCTTACTATGCTGGCTCACTAGCGGATAGAAGGTCAACTACAGGGTACTGTACATTTCTTGGAGGCAATTTAGTTACATGCCGAAGTAAGAAGCAGAATGTGGTAGCTAGATCGAGTGCAGAGGCAAAATTTAGAGCAATGGCACAGAGTGTATGTGAATTACTTTGGTTGAAGATAATCTTAGAAGACCTAAAGATCAAAGTGGAAGCACCAATGAGGCTCTACTGCGACAACAAATCTGCCATAAGTATAGCACATAATCCCGTACAACATGACACTTTATAAAAGAAAAGCTAGACAATGGAGTCATTTGTATTCCATACGTTACTTCTAGAAACCAGCTAGCAGACATGTTCACAAAAGGGTTGAATGGCAAACAATTTCAGGACAATGTTTCCAAGCTGGGAATGGAAAACACCTATTCTCCAGCTTGAGGGGGAGTGTTAGAAGATAAGGTCAGATTTGAAAGATTACAGAAGATAAGGTCATATTTGAAAGATTGTAGAATTTGTAAATTATGGGATTCCTTTAATTAAGGATTAGATTAGAATTCCTTAAGTTAAGGGATTTGTTGTATAGTTTCCATTTTATCTAGGATTAGTTTTTAAAATTCTGGTCGACTATAATCAACCTAAACTCTTGTATAAATACCCTAGAGTAGGCTGATATTCAACAACTGTGAAATAAAGCATTCTTACCTACTTTCACTTGATTTCTATCATAATTAAAAATCTTTATTTCTTACTATTAAGGTCCTGACATGGTTGATATATATATATATATATATATAAAATTTAGAAACAAACAAAATATTTCACCAGTCAAAGTACAAAAGAGAAGAGGAACTAGCATTCTTGAATATCTACACTAAAAAACACAAGGCACCTTGAAATAGAAATGAATAATGTTAAATTACTAGAACCAGAACAAGAAAAAGAGTCAAACAAGACTAGTCAAACATCAGATGATGTCATAACTCTCAACAAGAAAAACTGCCAACCTTACGATATCATCACCGATCTCTGGAGTCATGCTAATGCTTCTTCTTCTTAATCTACGAGCTTCTGATGTTGATGCACCATCTGATCTATAGCTAGAGTTACAGTTCAAGGATAACAGAAAAATTAGTGAACAATTGGCACTTAATTCTAAAGTCAGTTTACAGAACATGGGAAAAGGAATAGAAAACAGATTAATAATGGCCGGTACATTCTTTTCATTAAGCCAAGGTTAGTATATTAAACTAAAAACAGATATTACAATTCAGAACACCACCAGCTTGAGTAGCAAGAGAAAACTACCAGGTTACATAAACAAATGCCTAACACAAAGCATGATAAACTATCTTGAAACAATAGTAAAGATAAAGAAATATGTTTTGAAGAAAACTCCAAAATCTGCTCCCCAACCTCTCCATATCTAACTCAAAGATCTCAACAGAAGAAGTTTTGCAGCAGCACAAGAAGATTTTGGGGGAAGGGGGATCGAGATTTGCAAGTTTTTCATTCATCATTACTAATAACAAACATATGTTTTTAAGTAAACATAAGAACCAATGTCTGAATGAAAAAATAGGTCTTTGAAAAAGGATCCAATGAGAAGCAACCTTGATGTAGCAATGTCATCACCATAATCTCTATGTGAATTCCTATCACCGCTTAGCATGGACCTTGCACGTGCTCGAAATGACGGATGCTCAGGACTGCAAAGGCATTAAAGTTTTGAAAAGAAAAAGAATTATTTAACATATCAATTGTCAGATTTAATAATTTTCTTTCCTTTTTATAGATAGATACTCTCATACAACTTACTGCCCACATGATGCAGAATGCAAAGAAATTTTGGAGTAAAGATATTAGCCTGAAATTCAGTTACATACTTTCAGTCCAATGGTGCTTAATATGCATTTAGGTTATCTTGTCTATTTTATATTGTTATTGATTTTGATCATTTTCCAAGCATAGGTTTTAGGGTTATATTTGGTATTTTGCATTTTAATGGGGTTTAGGACTATGAATATTGAGACTCTCTTGCATTGATTTTTTTCTCCCCTAATTCTTCTATTGCTCTCCCTGTTTCATCCATTTCTCCCTAATTGCTGCTAAATACCTCGATGTTCTCTCTAAATTACCATTATATTTCTCTTTCCCAACTTGTTCTACATCACTACATCACCAAGCATCCCATCTACAACTATTTAATAATAAGTGCAGGGACCAACGTGAATATAGCCATAATAAAACACAAACCAAATAATAATAGGATTACACAACTCACTTTTAGCATATATAAATCAAAAACACAAAAAGGGCATCAGAGAAACCTGGAACTGGCAGTCCTCTGTTCAGCAATAACCTTTCTTCGGCTACGGCGCCAGAAAGTAGCAGCAATGTTGGGTTCACTATGTGACAGACTAAGGGAAAAAAACAAATAAATAAATAGAATAAAAAATTTATAAAATCAAACATGCTGTAGCATATATAATTTTAGTCAAGCAGGTCCTTTATCCAGTGAGATGTCACCATAACTATTACCTTAACTTCCCATCAGCAGAGGTGGAAGATCGTAGCATCATATTCCGCAATGAAGCACCAGTTATATTTGAAGACCCAACTAATTTTCGATGGAACTGAAGATTCTCATCTTTTTCAGCACTGCAGCAACCCAAATGAGAACTCTAGAAAATTCTACTTATCCAAAAATAGTGTAATTTCCTAAACATCTCACAAACACTTCTGACCAACTATATTATGTCAAAGAAACTCAAAAGGAAAGTAGTATACAATATTGGAAAGTGTCAAATGCCGTCTGCTGACCTGTCAGGATCAATTCTCTCAGAAAACCCATAGAGAGGACTATTTGGCTCCAACGGTGAATCACAGGAGTCATTTTCAGCAGAATCACTCTCTCCTGCTGCTGAAATATGGGTCATAAAAATAGCCTTCGTTGATCTTGGTATCAACTGGCCTGGAAACCGCATAAGATCAACCAATAGCTCCACAGAATTTAACACAACAATCACAGACATATGCTTATATGAATCCGCGCACTCAAGAGCCCCATCATTTGGCAAACCCTGAAAGAATGACATAGGAAATTGGCACAGCCTTTCAGTTACAGATTTGACCATCGGCAATAAGAAATGTCTTGGAAAATCTTCTATTTCATTCAACTTAATTTTACTTGGTCTGAAGCTTGAAGCTGATATATTGCATATATGAAAGAAAATAAATCATTTAATCTATAACCTAGCAATTGAATAGGGAGGGAACACGAGAAGTGCTTACCACCATGAGCTTACTTTCAAGCCCTACAGTATCTGCTAAAACTTTAAACAAAATTGCTCGGGGACGACATGAACCATGCTTTATTTGCCCCAGCATCTGGACACTTCGATTCTCATACATGTGGAAGGTTTCATCTAGTACAGCTTTTGCCGGACTTTCCACAGTTGTACGTTTATATAAATCAGAAATCTAGGTAAATAGCAGAAGATCCAAAAATAAAAAATAAAAAAAAAAATCATTATAAACAACCAAATTAGATTGAAAAGATGAAATAAATGCTTATAAAGGACTTCCAACAAGAATACGGTTATGAAAGACAAACGACGAAGAATAAGAGTTATTTTCTTGCCCCATTGTTCAAAGGCTAGCCAGCATTGACTCAGGTTTTAAGTCCTATTTATTTCTTCATGTTAATGCAGAGAAGTGAAATTAAACTATGTGCAGACCTAAGAGTTTACCTTATCAATGCAAGGAAATAACTGAGTTTCAAATTTAGAAATTTTATTCAAGAAATCTGATGACCCCCCCCCCATGGCACAAGCACGAACATAAACACCAGGCGGTTTGTCATATACCTTCTGTTATAGGCCAGATTTACTTCAGGTAGATTTCTTAAACTTTCTGCATTCTATGGGAAACAAATACTGCTTAACATTTAGCAAATATCAGTAGCAAATTGCCTGCACTGAAAGTTGACACTTCTTTTTGCTTGCAAATATCACTAGTTGAAACAGAAAAATGTTAAAAAGTGGTAAGTAGGAAATGTTTTTGCACAATGTCGCAAATACCATGCACCTAAAAAAGCCCACCATTTGAAGCCCATTCATGAATGACTAACGTAGTGTGGTTGCACATAAAGAAACAAGATTTTTGAAAAAGAAAGAAAAACATTGACTCTATCTGATAACAAGAACAATATTAAATAAACGCATCTAGCCATATGTTGTTAATGACATGACAAAAAAACAATCTAAAATACAGACAATGACAACATTGGAAGACAAGGGAGAGAGGAAGACAGGTCAAAGACGAAAACAAATATTAACTATTCTTACCAATCCGGCAATCTTTTTAATCATTGCAGCTGGATTTGATTTCAATCCTTTAACCAGTGCCACAATCAACTGCTTCAGCATAGATAGTTTTTTATCTTTCTCAGCATCCACAAGAATAATATCAGCTTTAAAACCTTCTCCACCCAAAGCCTGAAGCTCTTCCAATGTAGGAATAGTGTTAAAACGCTCCTTAAGCCTTTTATCCTGTGAGTAGTAGTACCTAAACTTTAAAGAATAATCATATGAAACAAGAATAAATGAAATCTAAGTGTATAAGTCATGCATGTATTATTGTCAGCTCTCCAGCACATATATGAACCATATATCATCCAAATGACAGAATTAAACAGGCACAACAATTATAATATGATTTTACATTTCAAGGAATCTACAGAATCCTTTGAGGAAATTCCTAGCCAGATTTCTTTGCCAGGGTTAAAAAGCACCACTGAACTGATAGTGTAAAGAATATATCTAACACCAGAACAATAAAGGACAAGGAGTTAGCTTCTTTTTTCTTTCAATAACAAGATCTTACCCAATAATCCAATCGCCAAACTTTAATTATTGACAGTTCTTACAAGTTAGCACTACCAATTCTTCCAACTGCATTAGTTTCTATCTCTTTACGCCATTACTTTTTTTCTCAGGAGAGAAGTTGTAAAAACCTTCTAAACTTTTACTTCAGAGAGTTCTTACAAGTTACTAACCATCAAATCTCCATAAAGCAACAACTTCTTTTTTTCTGAAATGCCATTGCATTTTCTCAGTATAAAAGCAGAGTCAAGAGATCAAATTCTAAAGAATATTTTCATGCATAAAACCGTCCGGATTCTGCTTTAGGTAGCTAAAAATCACCCAGAAGAGAAGTGCCACCAATCACAATAGAAATCTTTTAGATGGTAGACCAGATTAGTACTGCTTAACATTCAATTTTAAGTTTGATCAAATATCATTAGGGGCTCTGATTGTCATACTGATATATGGAGTTATGGCAAATATTCAATGGAAGCTACATTACCAACTGAAAAGTTCAAGATTTATACATTAGAATGTACTTAAAAAATATTAACCATTCAACTGGTTAAAAGTAAATGCATCACACATGGCCTAAATCTTTTTGCTGATGTAAATACACTTTTTCATCCTTGAAAAAAAAAATTTGAAATCTATTATCATCACAAGCAAAAAAAATTCTGATACTTACTGTGTTCCTCATATGCTTACAACTATTATCTTATGAAGCTCAATTTCAACCAAAAAACAAGACTAGTTAAGCAGCAAGACAGTACAATGAATTACAAATAAGACAATCCTCACCGGGATGACAGAATAGAAACCATTTGGAATTGGCTCAGAAAGCATTCCAGTGCTCCACAAAATCTGTGATGCTGTCTGAGATGACAATCCATCTTGCTCAAAATTTCTAGGCGATTCCCTATTACTTAAACTCTCTTCATGAGAAACCAAGGAAACAGAACTAAATTTTTCAATAAAATCTGAAGACCACCACACTGCATTAGAATGCCCCTGCTCTGCTGGACCAGTATCATCACGTGTCTCTTCCATCTCCTAAAGTATTTGAAATGCAAAACCATATTCACCTCTACTTCTCAACCCATAAAAGATCTTTCCAATCCAAGAATAGTTCTCAGGCAATAAAACATTTGACGACAAGCTTCTTTTGTACTAACTTGCTCGAGCTGGAGGCCATCAGACCTGCAGAGAAAAGACCATTAGACCAAATTGGTAAATTCTTTACTTCTGAATTCAATAACCACGCAAGAGTCTAGCATCCATTATAAAAGGGGAAACGCTTACAAGCAAATGAGGAAATGTGCACAAACCAAGAAAAAAGTAGTCTAGAATGAAAAAGTGTTCTAACTTCCTTTAGAAAACCTTTGTCCTAATTAAAATCCAAAAATATGCTTACATCCAGAATTTCTACATATCATTATTTCACCAGCACATCAGCCAGCCTATCCCATAAGCCATT
This sequence comes from Adansonia rubrostipa, assembly GCA_038381775.1. Lineage (NCBI taxonomy): Eukaryota > Viridiplantae > Streptophyta > Magnoliopsida > Malvales > Malvaceae > Adansonia > Adansonia rubrostipa. The sequence continues at coordinate 5,953,833 of JBBYHM010000018.1, read as the reverse complement.
TTTCAACCAAGATAGAGATCATCACCCAACAAACATTCAGCAAAATAAATTCATCCCCCCCTTATAAAATTAGCAAAATTAACTCATTTCTAGCTGAATTCTTATCCACTAAAGACATATTCATTTCGATTTTGGAAAGTAATTGGAGTCCTCACAAGCAATTAATAATATGATGCAAGACAAGTAAATAAATAAATAAATAAATAAATAAAGCCGAATAACGAAGAAAAGCAAATATAGATTAAATTAGAAGATCTACGAACAAAATAAAAAAAAAATACTAAGAGACAAATAGGTGAAACAAATCAAAATCAGCAACGCACTCTCAAAAAATTACACTTGAATCCAACTCTCCTTTGCCACTGAATATCGATAATCCCAAGCGATTGGTCTTCCCCAAAATTAGCAACAAAATATAATCCAACCCAAGCACGAAACAGATTCAATCGAATATAGCTCGTTTCTTAATCTTTAAAATTAAGGGTAAAAAACGGAAATGAGAAAAAGAGAAACACAAATGATTTGAAGGAAAAGGAAGAAAGTGAAAGGACGGTTTTACCACCAGCAGATCCGTGCATTTGAATCAGAAACCAAAAGCATTTGAATCTCAACTCCCCCATTTGTGAATTAGCCCCATCTTTTTCTTAATAACATTCTTCTACACAAACTCAACAGCCAGAAAGATGCTACTAATTTATTTAGTTATTTATTTATATTTATATAAATCTATAAAAAAAGGGGGGAAATGAGAAATGTAAGCAACAATACAAATGCAAACCCAAAGGAGAAGGGAACGAGGAAATGCAAGATGCAGAAACGAAAGAGCTATTGGATTTTTGTATTTAATATTAAATAAGGGCTGTCCCTAGGTTATTAATTTTTTTTCCTTCTTTCCTTTCGTTTTTTCCATCGATCGACGAAGAAAATCATGGCTTTTTCTTATGAGAGCCCGGTAGGTCGGACAATCGTGCCATATTTTTAGGGGCATATTAGGGGCATATATATATATATATATGTTTATATTTGATAATTTTATTTAAAATATTATATATTTTATTTTAAATTTTAATTTTATATTATATAATTTATATTTATTATATTTTATATTAATTTAAACTATTTCTCTTGCACCAATACGATATAATATCCAAGATTATCTGGTCTAAATTTTAAGATAAAAGAATAGAAGGGAGCGGTGAGTCACGTGATGGGAATCTGGGGACCTCTCCCCGACAGCCAGCTGGCAATGGGGTTGGGTCTCACCAACATCTACGCCTTCATCCGCGTGAATCTCCTCTTTTATTTTACTTTCTTTCTTCATTCTCTTATTTGTGCTTTCTAAACAATTTTTAGAAGACAATTCTTTTTTATCTAATTAAATTTATGCACATTCACCTATAAGCGAAATAACAAATGATTAACTATTGAAAATAAATAAATAAAAGTGATTAAAAAGAATTCTAAAAATTTTAAAATTATGGCTATTTATAAATTTAAAATATGAAAAAATTATTATTAAATACATTGATATACATCAAAAGTAAAATTTTTTAATTTCAAAAGTAAAATTAAAATATTATCATTTATCTCATTTAATTATTTTTTATTTTTTAAAATATATGTTAAAAATACATGAAAGGTTTATAAAAAAACTATTGTCAATCTACTATTACTTTGAAATAAGAAAAATAGCATTATATAATAACTTTAAAACTATTTAGAATCAATTCTTATTTAAAAGAAAATTAAAGGATTAAGATGTTCATAAGAATATGTTTTTTATTTTATAATATAGCTTTTGGATAACTTTTTCCTGACAAAATTGATGTTATTGATTTATGATATCAAATTTAATGAAATAATTTATTATTAATATAAATTAATAAATTAATTATTATTTATAAGCATCAATTTTCTCTAGTCGGTATTGTTGAAAATTCAATACACTTGGCAAGAAAAGTAAAATAGTTACATGGTTATATTTTGAATACAAATTTAAGTAAAAACTATTTCTTTGAATATTTGTTAATAAAACAAAGAAAGGTTTATTTTGCGTACCTTCCACTCTTTTGCACAAAACAAAGTGGCGTCAAGTGATTTCCTGAATTTAAACGAGTCAATGGCCTCAATCTCGAGGGCTTGCGCAAGAATAGTAACTCGCAAACACGTGCGAAATTAGTTGGCTGATATTTTTCATTGGAGGCTTATCGGTGTTTTATATGAATTTGTCACTTGAATGGGATTTGTTATGGTCATAGAAAATTTGAATTTTAAGTCAAATCATATCTAATTTTTATGTTAATAAATTATTTATACTTATATTATTTTATATTTAATTTATAAATTTTTAGAATAAATTAAATTAAGTTTAAACTAATTATTTAAAGTTCTTTTAAATTAAATTGATCCCATTTTTAGTATAATTATTTAAAGTCAATGGCCCCAAAAAGTAATTCAATTGCAATGAAAATGTTTTTTGGATGGCATCACTGTGGCACAGGATAACCATCGTCCCACGCGATTTCAGAGCTCTAATTACTTTGTGTAGTTACCTTCTTTACTTTTTTTTTTATCCTACTAAAATATCTTTGCACTTTTTTTTTTCATTTTTACTTTATTTTTCAATTAAAATTTTATTTTTATTTTATTGTTCAATTAAAATTTTGTTTATATAATTTTATTTATATAAAATTTTATTTTTATTTTATTTTTCAATTAAAATTTTATTTAATATAATAAATAAAATTTATTATATAATCAACTAATTAATAAATAAATTTTATTCATATAAGATAAACTAATAAATAAATCAATTTAATTATTATATAATTAAAAGAAACATTATTATTTGATACAAAACTATTATTTGAGTAATTTTCAACTTAACGAAAAATAATATTTTATATAAAAATAATTTTAAGAAATTTTAATTAGTTATTGACTTCATAAATATTAAATAATCTAAAAAGAATGCCAGTATACATACATTTTAATTTGATGTCCCTAATGATCATTTTTTTTTTACTATAAGCCATCCTACCACCACTATTACTTTCAAATACAAACACATATCTAACCACTAAGTTTAATCTCACTACTATAATATCAAGTCTTACTGCCACCGCTACAATGCCAATAATATTTCTTTAGATAGGTAGATAACAAAGGAAAAAGGATTTAGAGTTGTAGTCTAAATTATTGTTTATGACAAAAGACAAAAATGCAGCAAATATAGGAAAGGAGATAAGACAAGTGGATGGCATAGAGTCAAAAGTATTGGCTAGTGGGAAAATGTTGACCAAAAGACAATTGAACAAGAAGGCAACGATAGCCACTTCAAAATAATGTGGAGGTTGGCAAAAGATGTTCATACAGTGATGCTAGAAGTGGACTTGTTCTTGTTCTAATTCTTAAGTGAAGGAGAAAAGAATAGGAAGTTAATTGGGCTTAATTTAATCAATTGGTATAATTTAATAGACCATGATGTAGAACAATTTTACTGAAATGTATTAAATAAAGGAAATTAAAAGCATGGCATCCATATGCAAGCAAAAGATATGTTTAAATCATTATAAAAACTTCTTAAAAATCAATCTATAGAGCCAAAACTATAAACATCAAATGTTTAAAATAATAAATCATAAAACGAAAGTTTTGAATAACTCCCAAGCATTAAGATGCAAGCTTGATCCATATCATCAAGGTTGCCATCCTATCCAACTATCCATCTTCATTTATCCTTTTCCTTGTCTTTGTCATTGGTCCCTACAATATGTCAAACATATTTAGTATCACTAACCAAGTATATATACCAAAGGAAAGTTAAATGAATTTTTTGAATTTATACTTAAGGTAGAAACTCCTTTTTGCTTTTTGTCCTTAGTTGATTCAAATACTCTTTGTAGTTTCTCCTTTAATGACTAGGTTTTCTGCAATGATGACAAGTACCCTTGTTAACTCCTTTTTTAACCTTCACTTCACCAGATGGCTTTAAACTCTTTGATTCGTTTTTTCTTGATTTTTTCTTCTTGTTCTTGGTTTTTTAAGAAGTAAAAGTATAAGTAACCAAGTGGACAGCCTTCTTATTAGTGAGAGACTTTTCTACCTTAGACAATATGTTCAACAATCCCGAGAGGGATGCCTTTAAGTGATTCAAGTTGAAGTTTAACATAACTTGTGAAAAACTTAAAGGTAGAAAGGAGAAAACTAGATCAATGTTTAACTTATTATCTATCAACCAACCTAACTATTCTAGACGAGTGATCCAATCGATCATCTTTAGCATAAGAGTTCTAATAGGCACACCTTTTGACATCCTATTTTGGAACAATTCTTTTGAAATGTCAAATCTCTCAGTGTGCTTTTCTTTATCAAAAATTCTCTAATGTTTAAGATGATGTATGGAGCTTCCATGCCCTCATTTTGCTTCTAGAGTTTGGGTTGTCATGCTATCATGCATGTAGCTTGTGTGACATCATGTCCATAAATTTGATAGGCATCCCTTTTCTTCTTAAGAAGCACCAGGTTCAGGTTCATTAGGTATGGGCTTATCAAGGATATAGGCCTTGTGCTGTTATGCTAAAACTATTTTAGATAGCAAAGCTAGTTAATAAAATTCGGC
>JBBYHM010000018.1:5876204-5887769 GCA_038381775.1 Adansonia rubrostipa | reverse complement strand
AACTAATTCCCACGTTTTAGCCCATATGTACAATTTTAAGGCTGTCCTGGTGGAATTTTGAGAAGTTTGAGTTGTGATTTTCATGAAATTTTGTCAATTTGGAATTAAAACCTATCTAACCTACATTTAGTAAGTTGAAAAATCCAAAAAAAAAAAAAAATCGTTATGAGTGTATCTTATAAGATTAGTTCTTTAGATTTCTTTCAGCATTATTTTCAGAAATTGGTGCATTTGAGATTTCAAGTGAAAATAATGCATTCGAATTTTTATGTAATTTGAGCTACTGTAGAGCAAAAGCATATTAAGAATGTTTTAAAGGCATTTGATCTACCATGATTGTATAATAAGTCATCTTTTGAACTCTTTATGCGCTTTTGAACCGTTTTAAAATTTTTACTTTTGAACTAGAATGAAATCCGACAATGATATTTCACTTAACTTTTGGGCACTTCAAATTTGATCAATTATTATTTTGTAAACAATTATGAAAATATAATTATTTTGATCTTTTTCTATATCAATGAAGTATATATTTGATGTTGTCCTTTTGGATTTGACCAATGAGAGTTTGATTTATCCGTGACGAGAGTTCAGACTCATCTAGTGTATCTGGGAATATGTATTTTAAACTTTCACAAGTTGGTAATACCTTTTATGAGAGTTTGATTTGTTTAGATATATAACCAGAATCTCAACTTCAATGGTGATGTCAAGGAGGACTGTAAATATAAGATGCGCGTAACAAGCTTGATACTGACATGATCTCATTTGAGTTTATGACTCACAGGGTCATAAGAATTATTAGTGTCTATTTCACATACAATATACAAAATTTGCAATTGCATATGATAATGCTTTAAGTTGATATGTCCAAGGGCTAGTAAAGCTAAGCCTAGATGACAAGAAAATTTGCCTGCCCAACTTCCAATCTGGCTCGTTGGACTTAAAAAGTTTGTTTTGTTATTTAAAATATATTAAATATTAAAATTAATTTTATATTAATATTTATTTATCTATTTCAATTTAAAAAAATGTTATTCTTTAAATAATAATTCAAGTTAAACTAGACTAATTAAAATCTAAAATATCCTATCCTAAGCTTGATCTCATTTGAACCAAGCCTATCAGACTGAGAACATAATTGACCTTTCAACATGTCTTGTCATTCGAAATCTATTTTAAATTTTTAGAAAGTATGAAATTAACTTTTGCGCAAGCTTGTTTTGTACATACGAATTAATAGTCATACTTCTATAAGCATATGTTTTTTATTTTGAATTTGTGTTTTAAAGTTATGATTTCATAAGTATTTTGTTTGAAATAGTTACTTCTTGAACCATTTGTTAAGTTTTGCTAGGAACTGTCTAAATGCCTTAATATAAAAATTTAGCTTCAACCATTGAGATGTCATTTTTTTGTTACTATAATTAAGCCTAATTTAGCATTATTATTGAGAAACTTGAGTTAAAAAGATATTAGATTGAAAAAAGTGTATTTAAAAAATATGATGAAAAATTATAATTTAAAATCTTTCAAGTGTTTGACATTGTTGAAATATTTAGAAATATATATATATTTAAAATAATAAAAGTTTAAAAATGAAAAAAATAATAAAGTTATTTCATCCGATAACTAATTTTCAAACCACAAAAACTTCTTGTTTTTAGCCTTTTCATTTAGAATGCTAAACCTTGGTTTAAACGCAAAAACCAAATTTTGTTACTGTTTGACATTATGTTTACAATAAAAGACTACTTACGAGCTTAAAAGCAAATTAAACGAAACCTTAGTCTACTTGCAAGACTTTGTGGCTCATTAAAGCCTTTGTACTAATCAAGCTTGTGATTATTTCTAACACAGAATTTGTTAAAAAAGAAGTCAATATTTGATTCTGAGATTTTCCTTTGATATTTTAGAATTACTCTTGTAACTTTTATGTTGTTAGAATTTTGCATATTAATTAATATGAGAAAAGGCAGAATGAACCTTGGTACTGGACCACAAATCCAATAAAATATTCGCGCCTTGCACTACAATTTATACTGTGGACAAGAATCCTCGACTTCCAAATTCCAACAGAAAAACTACTCTTTTAAACGGTAAATCGGACCTATTACCACCACCTATCATTGTCGATGAAGAAACACACCTACTAGTAGTAGTACTAGGAGGAGAAAATTAAAACTCTAATAAATTCAAGACTAAAGTTCCATAATCAGTTTCATCTAAGCATCATAATAGCCTAGGCAAAGTGCTTCTGTTTATTGTAATAAAAACAAGCAAAGGTAGATGAATAACTTCACCTTATGAGTTATGCCTTTTCAATCTCTTCTTCCTTGCAAAGGTTTTATTTGCATTTTGAAATGTTTGAGCATAAGTCCTAAGCTTCTCAAGGATACTCCTCTCACTTATTCGCAACACCAAAGAGTGATACAATTTTCTTTCTTTGATGCAACATTTGTTTAGAGCTTCCATATCCTCATCTATGGACTTTGAACCATAACAACTCTCACGAATGTCGGCGAGTGCCAAGAGGCCACTGCAAACTTTTTCTGTAAACAACAATTCTTCGCTTATTTCTGAACTTGTGTCCCATATAATGTCATTTTTTTCTGATAAGATGATGCCAGTGCTTCCACTAACCTTATCTGAAGTGCAAATGCTAATATCCAACTTATTACATGCATCCTCAGGCAATAGCATTATGTATAATAATGTCAATAGTTCCGTTTGGGGTTTCCCATCAGATGAAACCTCAAAATATTCTGAGTTCTCACTTACACATCCACAGAAATCTAATCTTCTCCAAAGGGATAACCTTGCTCTGCAGTATCGACTAGAAAACAATGAACAGCCCCACTTGAGAACCAATTCCAAATCGATGTTAACTATATCAAAAGGATTATTAGGCTCTGTAAATCCGTATCTGTGAAGCAAAGCAGCATTGCCAAGCAAACCGTATGTGTTAAAAACCTGAGATAAGAAAATTTAGATTCACTTAAGGAAAAAAAAAAAAAAAAGCTGGATGTGAGAACTAAAACAGGGAATGAATGTTCAGTAGATGAAAACTACCTAACCCCTAAAATCTAGTGTAGATATTCCTTCTGTCACGCCCCAAAACTGGGACATGGCCTTATCATCCCAAAACAAAACCATACCACCCCAAGCAATGCTCCAACTAATACAAAGCCTTCCTTTTTCAAAATAAAAATTCTCAAAAGATATTCTTATTGCAAATCCGATAATGGAATACTATACAGCCCACTTTAAGGTCTCTAAAGAAACAAAGCAAACAAAATAAATATAAAAATATTATTGCACTTAAATAAGATATCAAATAGCCAATAATATCTCGATACCAAAAGTAATCTCCCAAATTGTCTCTTAGTTTTGAACCAATTTAAAGTTCTTAACATTTAATCATCTGAAAAAAGTAAAGGAATTTATGAGCAAACTACAGATCAGTAAGTATGGGCTCACACACTTTATACATAAGATTAAGCATCGTTTTCAATATATCATACGAGTTATTCAAGAACATCACTAAAATCATGCCATCAAACAGTTAAGAAATCATCAAAGCATCATAATCATATCAAAACAGATAATTTTGTAAATTCAAAAATCATTGTCAACTACAAACTGTTTCTCCAATATCATTTGATGCATATCATGACTCTAGTCTTAGAAATCATAAAGTTTCATCATTTTATCATGAGCTACAATATCCTGTGACAAACATAAAATAATGTTGTTACTGTGATCTGTTAAGAAAGAAAGACCTACGGTTTTGAGAAAGTGAATGAATTAACCACCCATAAGAGGCTAATCACTTATTTATATTGATACTAATAAAGCTAAATTACATCTTATCCCTTAATCACATTAACACTCCCCCTCAAGCTGGAGCAAATATATCATACACACCCAGCTTGTTACAAATATAATCAACTCTAGTACCCTTTAATTATTTTGTGAACACAACAGCTAGTTGGTCATTGGAACTGACATATGAAGGGACCACTTTTTTTTCCTCTAATATTTTGTCACTCACAAAATGACAATCAATCACAGCATGCTTAGTTCTCTCATGGGAAACTGGGTTAGATGCAATGTGAATAGCAGCTTGGTTGTCACAAAACAGCTTCATGGGTTGAGATAAGCGTAGTCTAGGTTCTGTTAGAAGATTTTTTATCCACATCAACTCACATGTAGCTAATGCCCATAGCACAATATTCAGATTCTGCACTAGGCCAGGCTACAACATTTTGTTTCTTACTTTTCAATGAAACCAGGCTCCCACCAACATAAACACAATATCCTGACGTTGACCACCTACCATAAGGACATCCTGCCCAATCTGCATCAGAAGAACCCAAAATTTCATTGTCTTCGATCCTCATATAAAAGTCCTTTCCCTGGAGCATTCTTGATGTATCTAAGAATACGAAGGATAGCTTCCCAATGACTCTGCCATGGAGACTTCTAAACTGGCTAACGACGACAGCAAAGGAAATATTTGGACATGTCACTCTAAGGTAATAAAGTTTTCCTACCAATCTCTTGTATCTTCCAAGATCTGAAATCAATTCTCCCTCATTTGGAACAAGTTTCACATTAGGATCTATTGGAGAGTCACATGGTTGTGCACCAAGCAAGCCAGCTTCACGCAAGGTGTCTAAAGCATATTTTCGTTGAGAAATGTATACACCTTTCTTTGATCGGCAACTTCAATACCAAGAAAATACCTCAACTGGCCTAAGTCTTTGGTCTAAAATTGTCGATTGAGAAAGACTTTTAATCTTAGATTCCAAGAGTCTCATTTCTAGTAATAATGATATCATCCACATAAACAATTAATAAGAAAGACTTCCCAAAAGATGAATGTCAATAAAATAAAGAATGGCCAGCTTCATTGAGTCAAGCCAAACTCCAAGAGTGCTACACTAAAACGTTCAAACCAGGCTCGAGGAGATTGCTTTAAACCATAAATGCCTTTTTAAGGTGACATACTTTTCTAGACCCCCCCGAGCAACGAACCCTAGTGGTTGCTTTATATAAACTTCTTCAAGGAAATCACCATTAAGAAAGGCATTCCTTACGTCAAGCTAATGGAGAGGCCAACGTAACATGGCAGCCGATGAGAAAAAGACACGAACAAGGGGCATTTTAGCAACAGGTGAAAAAGTGTCCTCATAATCAACACCATAAACCTCAGTGTAGCCCTTGGCAACCAAACAAGCCTTTAAACGATCTATAGAGCTATCAAGAAAAACTTTAACGACATAGACCTATTTGCAACCAATGACTGTTTTACCAGGAGGAAGAGTAACCAAATCCCAAGTACCATTAAAATGAAGAGCTAACATCTCATCCAACATGGCCTAATGCCACCCTAGATGAGCAAGAGCCTCAGATATAGACTTAGGTAAAGAAACATTAGATATGGAAAGAATAAAAGATGCATATAGGGGAGATAAAGAATATAAGAAACAAAACCAGAAAGAGGATGATGGGTAGTGTAAAAACGAGTACCTTTCCAATGAGCAATAAGAATATCTAAATCAGAAAGGGGTCCATGTTTTGCAGAAGACGAGACAGGAGTTACAGGCCATGCATAGGCTGAATGTTGTTCCTGCGAGTATATACTTTAAGATCAGGTCTATCTAACCTAGATCTGGTAGTAAGAGATAGGGCCTTAAGCATAGGAACAGTTAAAGGCCGTGCCTCAATTATAGCGCTAGAAAGTTAAGTAGAAGAAAAATATGGCGTGGACTCAAAAAAAGTAACACCAGCAGACACAAAGAACTTTTGAAACTCATTAGAATAACAATATCCTTTCCAAGACCGAGCATATCCAAGGAAGACATATTTAATGGAACAAGCACCGACCTTAACCGCAGCTGGAGATAGATTATGAACAAAACATACACAAACACACAAGGAGGTAAGGAATACAATCACAAGGAAACAACATAGAAAAAGGAATGACCACAAAGAATAGAAGAGGGCGTGTGATTAATCAAGAAACAAGACGTAAGAACAACATCAGCCCAAAAAATTAAGGAAACTCTCACATGAATAAAAAGGGTACAAGCTGTTTCAAAAATGTGTCGATCTTTTTGCTTTCGGCAACCCTATTCTGCTTTGGAGTGTGTGAACAAGAAGATTGATGAATCATTCCTTGTGAGGTCATGAACAAAATAAATTTAGTAGAAAATATTATTAGGCATTATCACAACTCAAGCTGAGAATAGGAACAATAAACTGTGTGCAAATCTTTGCACTAATGATGAAAATATAGAATGAGTGGAGTAGACTTACGGAGTAGATTACAAGAAACATTTTCTCCACTGGCAAAAATGATTGCAGCAAAGGTTCTACCATTAATAATTCTTAATTTCAATTAGGATCTACAACAATTTGATGTTAAGAAAGCATTTCTCCATGGTGACTAGGAGGAAGAGATATACGTGGATATTCCGCCTGGTTTTGAAGGAAATTTTGGAACTAATAAAGTCTACAAATTATAGAAAGCATTAGATGGCCTTAAACAGTCACCGAGGGCCTAGTTTGGGAGATTTACGAAGGTGGTGTTAGCCACAAGGTATAAGCAGAGTCAAAGGGATATCACTTTATTCATTAACTACTCAAAAACAAGGGAGTTATAGTAGTAGTAGTAGTAGTGTATCTTGACAATATTATAATCATTGAGGATTATGAGCATGAAAGAGAATCCCTGCAGCAGTGTTTGATCAAGGAATTTGTGATAAAGTAGCTAGGAAGATTAAACTCCTAGGAACTGAAGTGGCTCACTCTAGAAAGGCATCACTATCTCACAACAAAAGTATGTTAGTAATCTCTTAAAGGAAACTAGGGCTGTGCAGAATTTGGAGGAAACCAACTTGACAGACCGAAACTGACTCACGTCAGTTTTGTTAGTTCGGTTAAATCAGTTTCGGTTTTTGAGTCGTTTTAATACGTTAAGTCAGTTGGTTTGAGTTTGTCAAATTTGAAACCAAACCGACTTATATATTATATTTAATATTATATATTATTTATTTATTTTTAAATATATTTTTAATATAAAACCAAACCCCTCACCAACCCACCCAAGACTCAAACCCACAACTGAGTTAACTCCCTAACCCAGTTACCCTCCCTTGCACCCTCATCTGAGTCACCTCCCTTCAACAGACCCACTCTCCCTTACTCCTTAGCCCTTTCCATTCCTTTGAATCCCTCCTCAATCAAAGTCAGTCGCTAATTCCACAAACATTCAACGAATTTAATGAATTCCCCAACCCTAACCCACCCTCAACATAGTTACATCTACCCTCGAAGCCTCAACTGCTCTAGTGTTCAACGCCTCACTGTTAACTGCTTTACCTAATCCTCGACCGTGATTTTACTTGGGTAAACTGTTGCCATTCTCTTGGAAATTTGGAATGTTGCTTTGTTTGTACATACTTCAAACATGAAGGATTTTTTTCTGCCATTTGAGGTTTATGCAACTTTCAGTCTTTTTACTTTTTGTTTTAGCTATGCTTTGATGCATCTCCTATGAGTGTTGTTTTGTTCAGCTCCATACATTTACAATTAAGTTGAACTTAGCTACATAAACTGAATCAACCTAGAAAATCGAGCAAACCAATCGACTTATCAGTTTAGTTATTTTCGATTATTTCAGTAAGATCGGTCAATTTCAATTTTTTCTCTTCCTTAAGTCGGTTAAGTCCATTTTGAGTTTCTTCTAAACGAACCGACTGAACCAATCGACTACACAAGCCTAAGGGAAACAGGAAAAGTGGTTTGTAAACAAACTAATACGTCAATGAACCCAAATCATAAACTGGGGAAGCAACAAAAAACTCTACTGTGGATAGGGAAATGTACCAAAGACTTATTGAGAGATTTATCATCTCTCACATACAAGACCTGCACAGCTAATGCTGAAAGTGTAGTCAGTCAGCTCATGCACAACCCAAGAAAGTTCATCTACAAGCTGTCTACCAAATTTCGCATTACCTAAAAGGAAATCCTGGAATGGGAATCTTGTTTTGAAGGAATGCAAGAGAGGTACTTGAAGCCTGTACAGATGCCCTAAGTATGTAGGTTCACTCATAAATAGAAGATCTACTTCAAGGTATTCACTTTCCTTGGGGGTAATCTTGCTACATAGAAAAGTAAAAAAACAGAATGTGGTGGCAATATCAAGTGCTAATGCAAAGATTAGAGCAATGGCACAGGGCATTTGTGAATTACTGTGGCCAAAGATGACCCCTGAAGACTTAGAGATAAAAGGAGATGAACCTATGAGACTCTATTCTGGCAACAAGTCCGCAACAAACATTGCGCAAAATCCTATGCAACATGATAGAACAAAGCATAAAAAGGTAGACAGGCAATTTATTAAGGAGAAGCTTGACAATGGCCTAATTAGTACACCCTACGTATCTGTTGGAAATCAGCTAGAAGATGTACTCAAAAAAGTATTTAACAATATACGATTCCACAACACTTCCAAGCTGGGAATGAAAAATGCCTATTTCCAGCTTAAGGGGAGTGTTAGAAAATAGATATTTACTATTGTAAATTAGAGCTATAGATAGCTGTAAACATTAGGATTCCTTAAATCAAGGAAAAACAGTTAGAGAGGTCCTTGAGTTAAGAGATTTGTTTCTTTAGGATTTGATTTAGGACGATAGAGTTTCCTTCATTTGTTTTATTTTTAAATTTTAAAATCTAAACAACCTATATAAAAAGTCTCTAAGGGATGACCTAAGTGTAATTGATTTCTAACAACTGATTATTTCAAGAAAGAGCTAAGTTATTGGAATGAAAGGAGGTAAGCAGAACCCTCACATGCCTTGTTTTGAACCTATGTATAGATTTATATTTCTCTAAATGATTTTGCAATTTTGCTATATAAATAATGGATTTTTATTTATGAATAAAAGGAATCCTTTAAGCTTTTAAAGAATTTCTTAAATGAATCCCCAAAAAGTGGGATAATCAACAGCGGAGCTAGTTCTACAATCTTGCTAACAAGTTATAATGCACATAGCCCACTAATTGGTTATAAAGTAATGATCATACAACCCCATTAACAGTTTATGGTAGTTAGCATATGACCCTACTAACGGGTTATGATATGTCATGAGAATGATATTATCAATGAAGCCCTTATCACAAGTTATGGTAATGATTCTAGCTAATGATAAAGATGATGTAATGATCTATGATGATCACTTTATAACAGGGATTCAAATTATGGTCGCAACCGCATTTTCTGTTGTGCCACATTTATCTCGATTACTGATGTAATAGATGCTATGATGGTCATTGCGGTCTTCGTAGTTGTAAATTCTTTTCAATTTTGCACAACTTATTGTTAAATATAATAATTATAATTATAATCATAAAAAAAAAAAAAAACCTCCTTTTTGTGTTTTTTTTAGAGTATTTTATGACACTTTGATCATTTTAATTGATAAACATTTTATCACAATTTTTTTTGGTATTTAAAATAATTTGACATTTTAATTTGTTTATTTATAAATTAAAATAATTTATTCACATTTGTAATAGAATCAATATACATATTTAAAATGTTCTTCATTAATATATACTATAAATATATAAAATGAAATACATTTTTAATTTTTATGTTATTTAAATAACTCAAAGAAATATATTTTACTCTTGTATAAATAAAAATATATAAACATTATAACTCTTTACATTTTTTTCCGTTTCCTTTTCCTTTTTTTTCATTTTTTTTTTCTCGTGTCTTGCTTTCTTCTCCAACCCCTCCCCAAAAAATGAAACAAGCACCTTGTGTATAATCCATAATTTTTTTATATCACGTCTTCAACTTTCCTTTCTCTATCTTCTCTCATCCTCTCTTTCTCTCTCCTCTCTTACAATAAAAATTTCAAGCAGCCCAATAAAACCCATATATTTTCACATCATATGTTTAATTATCTGCTTTTTGTTCCTTTATTTTAGGATGAAGTTGATTTTTCCTTTTTGGTGTTTTTAGTGTTTTCTGGACTACAACAATAACAGGTATAATGGACAGTTATTACTACTATTTTCCATTATGGCACTATTTAAGACTGCGAACCACTGCTAGTAGTGTGAAACACCATTCACACCTCAATAACAGTTGATATCGATGGCGAAAGCAGCCACTACCAGTAAATAGCAACCACTATTTGGAACCCTGCTTTATAGTTTTGTTTGATATGTTATATATGAATAATCGGATACGTGTTTTGAGTTGACCATTGTTCTTGAATTACCTTATGATATATAATTAAAATAATTCTTGATCCAGTAAGGTCTGCGAGGCTATACTTGCCATGGTTTCGTTTGGCCATAATCTCCTTCAATTTTTTTTTTTTCACATGATTAAGTGATACGAGCTCTAGATTTGTGGAAGCCAAGAGATTGAATTTGAGAGAGACATCATTTGCTATTTAAAATCCTGTTAAATGTAATGATACTTGAATATTGTATTTGGTTATATTTGTTTCTCTTAAAGAATTCACAATGGCATGAATTAGCTTACTAATGTTACTATGTATAAAAAGGTTTCAATAAAGTGTTATTTGAGCATTTTCAAATAAATGAAAGAAAGAAAGCCTTCATATTAACTTAAACATTGCCAAAGATAAGTAGGTTGTGCTTCAAGGTAACATGGTAGTCTTATGTCTTAGTCTCAAGGCAAGACACCTTTAGAGAAAGTGAAGGCAAAATTCATCATTCTCAGTGCAGAAAGTGTAAAAAGTATTAAAAAAAAAAAAGAACAAGTTTCAAATAAGTTGCAATGGCATATGACAAAATAAGAATAAGATAATCAAAGCAAAGAAGATGGAAAATACATGATCGATTCAAACGCAAATGAAAAAACAATAAATCACATGTAAAACGCCTATATCAACTTCCCAATCCCACACACACACATGTGGGAAGAAAAATCCAAAAACATAATGACAAAGAAGAAAGGTAAGGAAAAGGAAAATAATATTCCGTGATAAGAGAGAGAACTCTAATCTAGGTTTTCTTTAGGACGTTATACTTAAACGTACTTAAAGTGCTATGGTTAATTGCTATTAGGAGTTTTACAAAATAAAAAAGAACAACTGAGGTTTAGTTTTTAAATCAATAATAAACAAGAAAGAGGCATAACTTATACGAGTCAATTTCCGTGTTTTAATCTCTGTCAATCACTCCTAGAGACTTTAGCTTTGTACAAGTACCTCAACTTTTTTGTTTGTTTTCTACAAGAAACACTATTCACAAAGCGTACCTAAAAGTAAAGACCAAGGTTTTGTTTTTGATAAAACTAAAACTGAATCAGTAAATTTCTTATTTCTGTGTTTTTACAAGCTGTTTGTAGGTCTATTTATACAGTAGGTTTGAACCTTCACATATAGTGTCCTAGATAGAAAAGGACACTAGAAACTTCTAATTTAAATTCTTCTCTCTAGAATAGCTAACTCCTTGATTTGGGGAATCAAAATAGTAACAGCTATCTATAATTTAAAAAACAGATAA
>JBBYHM010000018.1:5790997-5860478 GCA_038381775.1 Adansonia rubrostipa | reverse complement strand
TTTCTTCCTTTAAAAAGTTCATATGGAGTTTTCTTTAGGATTGGCCTAACCATAGCTCTGTTTATAATGTAGCAAGATTAACAGCTTTCGCCCAAAAATATCTTGGTAAATTATATTCATAAAGCATGGTTCTAGCTATTTCTTCCAAGGTTTTACTTTTTCTTTCAACAACTCTATTTTGTTAAGGAGTTCTAGGTGCCGAGAAGTTAGCTAATACCATTTTCGTTACAAAAATTATCAAAACCAAGATTTTCTAATTCTTTTCCATGATCACTTTTTACACTAGAAATAGAATAACCTTTTTCATTTTGCATAATTTTGCAAATAGTAATAAATTTTTCTAAGGCTTCATCTTTAGAGTTTAAGAAGAGAACCCAACTAAACCTAGAGTAATCATCTATAATAACAAATACATATTGTTTACCTCCTAAGCTTAATGTCCTAGTAGGACTAAAAAGATTAATATAAATAAGTTGTAATACTCTAGCAATTAAGACAATATTAATTGGTTTGAATAAAGCTCTTCTATATTTGCCTTGAACATATGTATCATATATTCTATTATTATCAAATTTCATTTTTGGCAATCCAACAAGAAGGTCTTTTCTAGATAGTTTGGAAATTATATTCATACTAGCATGTCATAATCTTTTATGCCATAACCAGTGTAAGTCATCATTATTAGCAACAAAACAAACATTTTAAGAAGATAAGTCATCTAGATGCATAACATAAACATTTCCTTTGCTATTTCCTACAAAAATAATTTTATTTGTCTTAACATCAATGACTTGACAATTCATTGATTCAAAAATAACTTTCATGCCTTTATCATATAATTGACTAATACTAAGGAGATTATGTTTAAGACCTTTGACAAATAGAACATTTTCAATGTTGGATGAAGAGTTGTTGCCTATGGTTCCAATACCTTTAATTTGTCCTTTTGAGTTATCACCAAAAGTAACACTTCCTCCATCCTTAGGCCTTAGCTTTATGAATTGATTTTTATCACCAGTCATCTGTCTTGAGCATCCATTATCAAGGTAGCAAGAGTTTTCCTTTGTTGAATTTGTCTTGAAGTAATGCTCTTCCTCCTACAATCATAAAGTCATATTTTCTTTTTAGGTACCCAAAATTTCTTGGGTCCTTAAGTATTAGTGTTCAAAATTTTTATGCCTTTTTGAATCCATTTTAATTTGATAGCTTCATCTTGAGATGTGCTAACACCTTTAGGGACCTATACCCTCTTAATAAGCTTACCTTTATAAGTGATAGTTTTTAAGGAACATGTGTGGAATATGTGACCAAGTTTATGGCAATGAGTACATATGCTAGATGCATCAGATGATTTGTTTTGTGTTACAAAGAAATTCTTGAAGTGAGTTTCTTTTTTGATTCTATTATAGCCCAAACCATCTTTATCAAAGAATGCTCTTCGTGTTTCTAGCATGATATTTAATTTTTGTTGCTCCATATAAAACCTTGTAAATGAGTTATGCAAGTTTGTATTCTTCTTGGTTAGATTATCGATATTGACTTGTAACTCATCTATTTTCTTCTTAAAATCATCATTTGTCATGCTTAGTATTTCATTTTCTTCCTTAAGTTTAGAAATCATTTTCTTGTATTTTAAATTCATGACTTCTAATTCTAATGATAATTCATCAAATGCATCTTGTAATTCATCAAATAAGTAAGTATTAGCATTAGAAGATACCTTGGGCTTATCATAAGCCATGAGACAATAGATTGGCCACCTCATCATCATCATTATTGAATTATCACTATCACTCCACGTGGCCACCATAGCTTTCTTTTTTTGCTTCTTTAGGTTTGATTTCTTCCATATTGGACATTCAAATTTAATGTGTCCTAGTTTCTTGCACTCATAGCAAATATTTTTTTCTTTCTCTTTCTTGCTTGAGTCTCCCTTCATTATTTCTTTTCTAGAAGGTTTTCTTGCTTTGTTCATTCTCAAGAATTTGTTGAATCTTTTTGCGAACATGTCCATTTCTTCATCTTCCTCAACCTCTTCATCATCATCATCACGAGGACTGGTTGTTTTAAAGGCAACACTTGCCTTCTTCGATGGCTCTTGTCTATGCTTAATCTTCACCTCATAAGTTAGAAGAGAACCTATGAGTTCATCTAAAGAGAGTATGTTGGGATCTTTGGATTCTTCAATTGCTGTCATTTTTGCTTCCCAAGACTTAGGAAGACTAATGAGTAGCTTCTTCACCATATCTTCATTTGGATAGGTCTTTTTGAGTACCTTCAACCCGTTAATGATGTCCATAAACCTATCCAACATTTCTTTCATGGTTTCATCTGCCTTCATCTTAAATAATTCATAATCAAGTGTGAGCATGCTTATTTTGGATTCCTTGACTAGATTTCTTCCTTCGTATGTGGTTGCTAACTTATCCCATACTTGCTTGGCACTGTCACATGTGAGACTCTATTGTACTCACTTAGACCAAGAGCATAAAATAGCGTGTGCATGGCCTTGGCATTTAATTATGCCATTTTGGTGTCTTGTTCATCCCATTCTTCTTCTTCCTTTGGTACAACACAATCTTCAACTCTCTTCTTTAGGATGAGTGGTCCATTGACGATGATCTTTCATACTTCATAGCCATTTGCTTGGATAAAGAGCCCCGTCCTTGTCTTCTAATATGAGTAGTTGTCACCATCGAAGAATGGAGGTCTCATGATGGAATGTCCTTCAAGTCTTATAGCATTTGCATTTGTCTCATATGCTATGAGAAAAACTTTATCTTGGCTTTTTAACTTTTGTGGGCTTCTTGAGGCTTTGATTACCATGTTTGCATTCTCCATTTTTGAGCTATCAAAGATCTTTCAAAGTTGTAAGACCTATAATAGAGACCAAAGCTGTGATACCAATTGTTAGCTCAAGGGAAAGATTGAACCAAGAAGGGGTGAATTGGTTCTTACAAAAAACTTGATAAATCTGAAGCAAATTAAGAATTAAAAATAAGTTAAGGATAAGAAAAACAAACAATCAATGTATAGAGGTTCGGTCCTATAACTTGGCACTTACATCCTCTCTTTTTGGTACTTTCTTACCAAGGTGATTCCTACAATTCATTAAACAAATTGTTACCTTTAAGGGTAAGGTATAACCTTACACCACTTTTTTTTAAGGCTTAGATAGAACCTTTCAATCCCTTTGAGAATTCTACCCCAAATTCTTAAATATTTTTGCTCACTTTCGCACAACCCCTTTTATGATATGAATGAAGTATTTTACAAACAAATTGAAACTCTATTAGGTAGATGTTTGCTAGATTTTAAGTACAAGATGAATGAAATACAAATAAGCTTGAAGAGTATAAATTTGATACAAGTAAAAAATGAAGATGTTGAAGATTTTTTTTTAGCTTTAGTTGTTCAATGATTCAATGAATTTTGTATCTCTACTTCTTCAGCTGTTGGCAACCTTCATTTATGGTTGAAAATTGATTCATAGACATTGGGCATTTAAAATGGTGGTTGGAGAGCCATTGTAGCCTTCATAAATGCTTGTTTTCATTCAGTCCCGTGCTATAGTATCGATACAATAATCATATCGATACAGGAATAAAAAAAGTGATCGTTATAGTTTGTTGTACCGATATAGAGAGCTAAGTATCGATAGTAAGCCACCTGTATCGATATGACATACTTGTATTGATACATTTGAGGGTTTCAACCAAACCTTGGCTACTGCCAAGCCTTGTATCGATACACATGGAGTGAGTATCAATACCAAGCAGGCTGCATTGATACAGACACACTTTTACCAATACATTTGAGGGTTTCAGCCAAACCTTGGCTACTGTCAAGCCTTATACTAATATACATGGGATAAGTATCGATACCAATAGGCTATATCGATACATACACACTTTTATTGATACATTTAAGGGTTTTAAGATAGTATCGATGCATTTGTATAAATATACATTTTGGAGCATATATATTTTTTGACAAATTACAAACTTAGTACTTTTCAAAATGTTTTTTAATTTAAACACAAATATCAAGTTAAGTATTAATTTAGCTTAATTTGCTTATTATATCAAAACCAAAATCAAAGTTAATAATGGTCACTTTAACTTAGGGATATTATCTTGGACTTTATTAAAACTCGTTTTATAATTAATGAAAATATATACTCTTTTTTTCTGGCATGATATCACATAATTGACCCTAAAAGACATGCATCAACATCAAAGTTACCATATGACCTAAAGACTCGATATTCATGTAATACCACCTAAATAACCCTAATAGACATGCATTGACACGAACGTCCCCACATGACATTAGAGACTAGATTTAAACTACTATCCTAAATGACCTTAATGGAAATATATCGACATTTAAGTTCCCACATCACCCCAGAGACTCAGTTTTAAGGTACCATTACCTAAATGACCCTAATGGACATGTATCGACATAAAACTTCCCACATAAACCTACTGTCTTAGTTTTAAGGTAGTATTACCTAATTGACCTTAATGGATATGTATTAACATGCAAGTTCCCCCATAACCTTAAAGACTCAATTTTCTCATGAACTTAGTAAAATAACCCTAATGACCATATATTGATGTCAAAATATCCAAATGATCCTAAGATGATGAAAATTTCTATAATGACCTTAAAATATATAAAATACTCTAACTTACCCTAAAATGCATGAAAATTGCTAAATGGTCTTTAGATTATGAAAAATGACTTAAAGAACCCTAAAATGCAATAAAATTGTTATATGATCGCTAGACTACCTAAAATAACATAAATGACCTTAAATTGCTTTAATTCACAAAATAGTCCTTAACATGTGTAAAAACATTTAGAAAAATTACCAAAAAGACCCCTAAGGTTGACCGACTTCTAAAATACATCCAAAAATTATTTTTTTCTTTTTTTTCCAAAACAAATGATAATAACATTATGCATGACTCTTTTACATAAAGACATATTTACTAACTTAAACTTGTTTGGATCTATTAATACGCATGGTGTAGACATCTCGTTTGGTTAATACCTTTTCAAACAAACCATGTCCAATTGGAGACTTTTAGATGAAATGCGCCTATTTCTCTTCGCTTGGCTAATTTCTGACATCCTAGACTTAATAATAAAATAATAAAAATATAATGAGGATGACTAACCGGTGCATTTTTGCTAGCATTATAAGTGACATAGCATCAGACAAAATTTTTTAAAAAATTTTTGAAATACCTAGGGATTATATTAAAAAAAGTAAAAAGATGTTATTCATAAAGATGTATTAATACATTTCATTAATATATCGATACACCACTGTGTTTGGTCATTCGAGGCATCATCGAGGTCATTTGGATAAGCACAGGTCTATTATCAATCATTTTTAGCCAAAGTGAGGTGTTCGAGGAGTCGAAGGTATGAAAAATCCTCATTTTTGCATGCGAGTCTCAATACATGTTGACTACATATTCGTACAAGGTTCCATGTCATCAAAATTTTAAAATCTTGGTACTTATATTGATACAAAAGTGTATAATATCGATACTTAAGGTGGTGTATCAATATTAAGGGTGTTTATATCGATAAAGGTTTATGTCATAGATAAAATCATGATCTTTGGCAAAAATGTATCGATGCACAAGTATGAGTATCAATACAGCCATTATGGTATCAATATAGGCCATGTGGTCTTAAGACTAGAAGGAATTTTTGCTCTATGTATCGATACAGGCCATTGGTCTCAAGACTAGAAGGCAAAATTTGCTTCTTATAATCGATATGAATTTTTTTATCAATAGAAAGTTCCTTTTCTCATTATAGACTAGCATTTTTGTCTAGTTCGTACCTGTACACACCTTATTTTGTTCGAGCCTACTTTTGGCATCTTGGTACTTAATTGAAAGATAATAGAATTAAAAAATAAAAAATGAACTGGTGGATTTCTAGCCATTCTCAGAGAGCTCTTCAGCAATCTAAACAAACTCTAGCTTTCCCAAGAATCCTTCAGCAATCTCCAACCCTAAAACACTTCCAAAAACACTATTCCATTACCTTTCACTTATAACCTTCTTCTATTCTCGTAGTTCCTTTAAACCACCACCGGAAAAACTTTCAAAACTTAACCTTTCACACATTTTCACCCTAAAAATCCTATCATCAATCATATTACTATAAAGATTCTTTCTTTTATCCTTTTCTTGCTAAATAATAGCAAGAAAAGAGAAGGAATTGAGCTTAAAGTCATAAAGAAAAGTTTAAGCATTTTGGTATATTTTTTACCTTGTTCCATACATTTGCTATTTTTATCATCTACAACATTTTAATGAGCCCTATATGCTACCATGACCATTCTAAGACTCTAATGTGTTATTGTTGCCTTAGTTGTGGTAGTCTTAGGATCTTGATGTTCTTGTGATGCCTTGACGTTGCTTAATAGGCCAAACTTCTACTCTTTCATTTTGTCATCAAAATAGTCCCTTATTCATGCATTCTTTAATATATTTCATCTATTCTCACATGCTTAATACATGCTTAAATGTTCACCTTAAAACTTTTTATTTATATTCATGCATTTTCTTGTGTTTTAAGGAGTCTCATGACATAAAAATGCTATCTTGACAACTTCATCCTGCATTTCTTTATTTAAATATGTTCATGTCATTTCCATACACCATATTTGTCACCTTCTAATTTTTTATCACCTATTTCCATGTCATAATGTCATTTTTGTGTGTTTGCATGTTTGGTCTAGGTGCATCTTTGTGTGTGTTGTATTGTGTTCATGACATCTTCGTTAAAATGCTTGCTTGTTTCTTAAAAACCTAATTTTCAGAAAAATCCCCAAGTTTTATTTCATGCTACCTCCAATAGATAAAAAATGACATGGATTTAATGTTTTCATAAAATTGGTTTTTCAATTTTAGGGGCAAATTAAATATTTCAGCTCTTGATTCACAGTAAGATAAGTTTAAAGATGTTGTTTTACCAAGCAAAATAACCCCATTTAGTTCATGCTAAACCCTAAGTTTTAGTTTATGCTACCTTCAATAGATATAAAAAATGGCATGGATTTAATGTGTTCATAAAATTAGTTTTCCAATTTTAGGGGCAAATCAAATATTTTAGCTCTTTATTCATAGTAAGATAAGTTTAAAGATGTTGTGTTACCAATCAAAATGACCCCATTTAGTTGAAAAAATAGTAAGCCTTAATTTTAAGTTTAACACCGTCATGATGGCTAATCAATGGGTTGTTTCATTATCCCAAACCACTTTGAGATTATGAAGTGAACTTGTGATACCAATCTTATTGTTCCCTTATGTTGTGGATGTTCGAGCAACCATACTTGAGTTTGACCCCCAAGAAACCCAAAAAATCAAATAATCCTCTATTTTTGCTCTGGCAGTATTATAATCTGAATTTGAAAAATTATTTTTGAACCATAAAGGATTTTCCTAGAATTTTTTGGATATTTTTCCTTAAAGCTTATCGAAATACCTTTCCCATAATGTTTGTTCGCCCTTAGACTATCCTGAATGAGGGAATATGATTTTTTGAATCTTTGCTATATAGAACCCCTAGAACCAGCATGCGATATTCTATTTGGGCCATTTTGGCCCATCAGATGATTTTTCTAAAATTTTGAAATATTTTTCCTAAAATGTTTATGAAATTTCCTTTCTAGAAAGGTATTGTTCACAATTAATGAGCCCGAAATGATTTTTCAAACTTTGATGTGTCTTTTCCTCTGCATATGCTACTAGTGTGAAGATGGAGATAATTTTAAAAAATTGGTTCTGCCTAGAATATTGTTTTTAGGATTTTTTGGAATATTTTTACATTAAACCTTATCAAGTCATCTTGCTAACGGTACCTTATTCACCACCTAAAGCCTTTGGATGGACCCGAAATAAATTCAGGAAGGGAAATGACGTGATGTTGTCCCTTATTTTTAACCTAATTTCCAAATCTCCTTTAAAGAGACATTTGAATGTCTCAAAATGCATCCGATTGGTTCCCTTACAACACAAGCCCTTTAGATCGAATCAAGGCTTAAGACAAAAATATATTTTATATAAACCTATAGTTTTCTATTTTCAAAATCTTTTTTTTAGGAAAAAAAAGAACTTTTTTTTTAAGACATCAAAAAAATTTGTCTTTAGAGGTACTCCAATCCTACTACTCTGAGGAGATACTCTAACCATGTTTCTTTATAAAAAAAACTCAAATTTTCTCTTTATTGCAAAATATTTTCATAATTTTATCTTTAGGGCCCACCTATCTGAGGGGATACTCTAGCCCCGCTTTCACTTAAAAATCTAAAAAAAAATTTTTTTTTAGATGCCCTGGACTGTTTTGGTTAAAATCATTTTTTGTCTCGCAAATTGCCATTGAATCCAAAGTCATCTCTAAATTGTCATCTCGATTGTTCTTCAATGATCGAAGATAATTATGAGACATATTTCGATTGTCCCTCTTTTTTACACTTTTTTCTTTGTGATTTTTTTTTCAATGATATTATTATATTCTTTGTCTTCTTACCGATACGTTTCTTTTTTGTAGTGATTATCATGCATTCATATTTAAAATTTTTTTGCAATAAAATTTACAAGGCAATATTCTATGTTGGTATCTCTCCAGTGCCTAATAAGGAATATCTAAAATTTCAAAATCCAATCCAGACATTATTTTCATAAAAGATCCCTATGTTCCTTACACCTCCAAGTGCATAGGTGATCTAATCTTTTTTTTAAAAAAAAATCAAATCTATAATTTAAAAAACCTTATGCATTAAAGGGAATTATTTCTAAATAATGACCAAATGGAACTAATGAAGCCTAAAGTAAAGCAAGACGTAGTTAATACATATCGATTTTAAGCATCGTGGGGTGCTAATCCTTCCCCATGCGTAACCAACTCCCAAACCCAACCAACAAATCTTTGGACTTTGTAGACCCTGAGATCAATGTTTTGAGTTTTGTAACTTGGAATATTGTTTTCAATAGGCATCGAATCTTGCCTAGCTCAAAATGATTAGTGGCAACTCTAAGTTTACAGCTATTTCATGGTGGCCATCTGAGACTAGCTGGATAAATGATTCGCTTGATAGCCTCTCTTCTTTTTATTACTATGCCTAAATCAAATCCTGATCATGGGATAATTCAAAGGCTCAACCATGACCAACCATCATCTATTTTTAAGTTGAGCATGCTAAGCCTTTTGGATTGTTCAAAGTTTTAAAGGCATAGTGAATGATGACGACTTGGTGATTCCATTGGGGACTTAGAGAGTTAGGCTTATGGCTAGCTATTTTTCACTCAGTCCTTGGCTTTTTGGTCTCCATAATTATTTAGATATAATTCCTTTGTATTTTATCCACTAATCTCTAGCTTTTAAGTTTTGTCTTGTGATTGTTAGGGATTATTCATTCCCAAATAAATAAAGACTTGAATAAGTATGGTAATATGGCAGTAAAACAAAAATGTTTAATTGTTTCCCCAACACACACCGTGCACTTGCATTTGCACTAGATTCCAACCAAACTCCATGGTATGGTTATTATCCTAATTATTACGAAAAAGTGAGCCATCCACCTTTGTGAGTAAACTTTCGCATAGGCATGGCAAGACCTTTTGAGGTGTAAATTACCTATGTCTCTCGTGAGTGCCCCTTCGTATTAGCATAGGGAAATACATCCATCGAATCAAACTTGTTCCACCAAACCCACAATGGGCCTAGTTTGGGGTGCCTTGACTATCCTTACAAGATGAAGGAACGATTTGGATACTAAATTAGACATCAACTTAATAATAGGTAAGGATAAATGAATGCCATTACTAGTAATGTCATCTTAAAATAGTTATATGTAAGAGAAATAAGTCATTATGCTGCTTGAGTGATAGCTTAGCATATACTTAACATAGATGGTGATAAAAAAATGTCACCATTTAAATGGTCAGTTTTAGTGATCACGAGGTATCATGTTGCTTTGTAAAGAGGCAATTTTTAATGCGGATGCATTGTTATTCTATCCATTTAATGTCTTAACATTCATGATCATCATGTTTGCCCTTAAGCATCATACCGCCTATTCTTAGGGTAAATTTTGTTAATCATTTTTGTTGCTATTCTTTCATTTTTTTTAATATTCTTTCATTTTTTAATCTTTGTGCCTATTATTTTGTATGGTTACTAACTCATTTTTTTTCTCTTTTTTTTTGTATCACTCATCCATTATTTCATCATAATTATCATCATCATGGGACAATTGGCTAATAGTTTAGTGCTCTCAAGGGATGTCTATCATAGACCAACAGTCCACTTTAGATTTAAAGCTTTTTGAGGAAGTTTGAGGATAGTTAGAGCACTGGCAGTGGGAAGATAGGGACATCCTTAAACTGGGGTATGTCTTAATAGTACATGATAAGGTACCATCATAATGACTAGCAAGAGCTAAAATATGCATGGACAAGTTAGGATAATACTGGGAAGGAATTATTTACAAAAAGATACATAGACATTGCTCTTTTGCTCCATGTCTATTTGGATATTGGCTTGTTGCAAGCTGCATCTCAGTTTTGGAACCCAGCATATTGATTTTTCACTTTCAATCATAAAGATTTGGTACCCATAGTTGACCAATACACTGCGTTACTTAACATTGAGAGAGCCAAGGTTATTAGAATATATTGTAAGGCTTTGAACCCTTTAACTTTTAAGAAAAGACTAGCCTAGATTCTCGATGCATCGAAGACTTGGATTTAGAGTCATATCAAGATAAAAGGGAACAATAAGTACATGTCGTCATCCTATTTGAAGAAAGTAATGGTAAATACTATTGACCTTCAAAAAATCCAAGATATATATGCTGTAGTGATATATGGCCTTGTCATATTTCCAAAAGCATTAGGCTATGTCAGAGTTATAATACAGATCTCTTCTATCGATTATGTTGCAACATTAATCCTGCATTAGCTATCATTGCTGAAACCATTTGACTCTCAATTTTTTGCAAGAAAATTGGCACAGGTCAGTTTATCGGATGCACGCCATTCCTTCATATTTGGCTTGTCAGTCACTTTTGCCTCAAAGAAAACAAGATATCATATAACTTTTTACCCAACCTTAGCTCTATCTCTAAGATACTTGAAAAGGAATGGCCTTAGGATAAGTCTGAAGAGTAATAGGCCCTAAAATTCTAAAACTTCAAAAGGACAAAAGGTGACATAGAAGACCTTTTGGTTTTCCCCACAAACGATCATATACCAGTGCAAAGATTATAGTTGTGTGCCACTCATGGGATTTTGAGGAAGAAGCTGCTATGCATGCATTCTGATTTATTAGCAATTCTAGTGCTGATAATTCATCCCTTTTATCCAAGACCTAGTTATGGGATTTTGACTATGGTGAGCATAATTACAAGTCAAAAGTTCAGCTAGCCTTTCATGCATGGAAATAAACCCACTACATGAAGAGATAATAGAAAGGAAGTAGTATGACCCTGGGATATGATGGATGGAGGATCAGTCACATTAATGACGCCTTGCCCATGTTCAGTGTTGGGACATCATAAATATCCGTTGATAAATTTCAATCTAGGATCAAATTGCTCAAGCAAGATTTCAAACAAGAAAATATGACATTTGCCAAAGAGATCGCTCAGTTAAAGGAAGAGAAAAGTCAATTAGAAATAAACCTCTACCTCCAAGATGGTGAGGTGAACTAGATTGTTAAAGAGAAGAATAGTCTCAAGGAAGATCTCAAGGGTTTAGGAAAAGATTATATGGTATTCAGCAAAATGAGCAAGTCTCAACGCCTTGGAAAGTCATTAGTTGAGTGAGAAGCAAAAATTAATACCCTCGAGAAAAAACTGCATCAATGTAAAGAAGAGCTTAGAGTTAATAGAGAAAAGCTTGTAAGAACTTGTGCCTTCATATCAACCTATCAAAGGAAGAATAGATTATTAGAAGCTTGAGTTCAAGATTCAAAGGCAAATCATGTCGAGAATGAGACTCTAACACTCAAAATTCAAGAGTTAGAGCATTCTTTTCAAGCTTGCCAAGACCATATCGATGAACTAGTAAAAGCCTTTGAACAGCAAGAGCAAGAATGGCTTCAAGTGGTTGATCACGCATACCAAAACTATCAGGACTATCATCGTTATCTCACTGAATAGATTCAGGCGGCCCAGTTGGAAGCAAAACATATAATGGATATGGCATGATCTTTGACATGCAATATTCTGCCTATTAGAGACCATGATCAAGACTTGTTATATTTCTTAGACCATGTAATCAGTCATTGTAACAATGTTAGGCACTTTGAATGTAATCATGTGTAATCAAGACATTTTGTTGCTTTAATGAAAGATGCTAGTGGTGGAGCTGCCCTTTAATCTAATTGTCCTTTTTGCATTTGCATGACTAACCTAATTCTTTCATTTATCTTCATGATCACATATTCACTCTTATTGCATTAAACACATGCATGACATATCATAAAACCCTAATCTAGTAATAATTTAAAGTGAAAGTGCTCTAAAGCATAGAACCTATGATTCGTCATCTGTATAATAGGCACAATCATCGAAAAACCATGGAAAACAATCATCAAGCTCACATTAAGAGACTTGAACTCATGTATAGGATTCTTAAAAGCAATCACTCTATAGGAATGAAGAACTCCAAGCTCAGATTACCGAGTTAACTAAGCTATTATTTGAGGCTTTGAAGGAAAAAGAGTAAACAAGCACAGTTAATGCAAGAAAAGAACCTGCCAATCCTAAAAGCAATTTGAATGGCGATACTAAAGCCACCACTACTAAGGAAAAGGCATTGCATGGACAACATCCTCAACAACAAATATCCTATCAACTCAGACATTTATTAACATCAACCTCGCAAGAGCATCTCATTTGGTTTAAAGATTTTGGGATGCAGGCTTTTCATCGATGAGGCCTATAGTCCCAGACCCTGATGAACATATAAAACAAGAAAAAGTGAAGAGGTCATCAGAAAGCGATGAAGACTTAAGCAAATACCAATCACTAGAGAAGCGCCTTTGAGCTATTGAAGAAAGTGGCAAATTAGGTATCATGGATGCAAAATCATTAGGGTTGGTTATGAGTCTCATTGTCCCACTTAAGTTCAATGTGCTTGATTTTGAAAAATACAATGCAACTGTTGACCCCACTACACATCTTGGCATGTACTATTATAAAATGGCTGGGTATGAAGAGAACAAGAAGCTACTGATTCATTGCTTTTAGGATGTCTGACTGGGGTAGCTATTAGGTGGTATATAGGGCTTGATCCCGTAAAAATTCAAACATGGGCAGATTTGGCCTGTGCCTTCCTTGAGCAATATAAGTATGTGTTTGATTGGGCTCGTCTCTCCCTCATGAACATGGAAAAAAATCCTTTGAGAGCTTTAGACAATATACTCAAAGGTGGATAGAGGAGGTAACTTAAGTTCATCCTTTTTGACTAAAAAAATGATGGTTATGTTGGTCAATACCTTGCAAGTTCCCTACTATGAAAGGCTGGTAGGAAATGCCACAAAAAATTTTGTCGATGTGGTTATATCAGGTGAAATTATCGAGAACATTGTCAAAAGTGGCAGGATATCCATAGATGAATCATTCGAGTTAGTCAAAAAGTCAATAAATAAGGGTAAGAAGAAGGAAATAAATGTTGCTAGTGAAAGTTATGCCAAGTTTAATTGAAATCCATATCTAACACAGGCTATGTATCTCCCAAATATATGGAAACAAGGTCTTAACCCTTACTTGCCCATGCCATAATTGGTTCATGTCACCAGTTCACTCTAATAATGAGCTTTGCACCATATCTTGTTCAAAATGTAGCCCAGAGCGCACAACCTCACAACATGAATATCATAAAAGCTCTAAACAATCAATAAGCACCCTGCAAAGGGAGCACTTTGAACCACTCCCTTACATATATAAAAAGATCCACTCTCATCTATTAGCAGGTCAACTAGTGGCCTAGTATTCACAAGACAAAGATCACCACCATACCCTAGATGGTATAACAAAAATGCCTATTGTGAGTACCACGTAGGACCTTAAGGCCATTCTATTGAGAATTACACATCATTTAAGATAACAATATAAGGTCTACTAGAAAAAAGAGTGATTAAGGTCCAATAAGGGCCTAGACTAAATGTTGGGGCCAATCCACTCCCTAACCATACCAAATTGAGAGTGAATACGATAGTCGAGTGGAAATGTTGTTGGGTTAAAAGAAGCATTAGAAAAGTTGAAACACCAATGGGTGAAGTCTGTCAAGCTTTTGTGAGTGCCAGAATGGTCTCAAAGATAAAAAATTAGAGCAAAAAAGTCATTAGGCCATTTTGCTACCATTGTAGTCATGAATACTATTTACAACATTGCCCATCATTCTTAGAAATGGTCCAAGAAATGATGGATCAGTCTAAGATTAAGTTCTATGAAGAGTGGATGAACACATCACTCCATCTATTATTGCTACAGATGAGAAGAGGCCTACCAGTGACCAGATCTCAAGTTATCTATCTCTTATGATGAGGGAAAAAAGAGTTGATAAAAATTTTAGGTAGTAACCTTTGAGATGGATACAGGAAGTTACCCAGATTCATCCCTTATTGATAAAAAAAAGAGATGATTGTCAGGTTCATCAGCATATTACAAGCCTCTTATTACAAAAAGGTAATGAAAAGCTTCCCAAAGAGCTTTACGAATGCAGTCATACTCTGTGGGATAATGGATGAGGCTATGAAAAATTAATCCAGTAGAGAAATACTGCAAAGACAAAGGGAAAGAAAAAAATAAAGGCTAGTAAGCTTGAAATTTGGCACTAATGCTGAGTTAGATTATTATATAAGATATAGAGTAGGTTAAAATGTCAATGATTTTGGTTTGGCAAATCCTAGTGCAAGTTAAATTACTTAATACAGCTGAAAAGATAGAGAAAAGAATTGATGACTTTTGTGATTTCCATACTATTTATGGCCACACTCTTTAAACATGTAAAGAGTTTCATGCCATGGTTCAAAGGATGATGAACGGGTAGCATCAAATTCTACAATGAAAAATGAACCTAGCATACCGAGTTTGCAAATGTAATACCGTCTGTAAAGATTATGGAAAAAGAAGAGGGCAATCCTTCCTATGGGATTGAAAGGTTGTTGATCTTGTTTGACAACCAACGAGAGTTAAAGCTACTTCTATTAAGTTTGCACTAAGGATGATCATTCAACTTCCATCTCTATTCCATTATAAAGACGATAAAGCGATTTTATGGAGCTATGAAAGCAAAATATTAATTAGCAAG
The DNA here is from genome assembly GCA_038381775.1 of Adansonia rubrostipa. Taxonomy (NCBI): domain Eukaryota; kingdom Viridiplantae; phylum Streptophyta; class Magnoliopsida; order Malvales; family Malvaceae; genus Adansonia; species Adansonia rubrostipa. Next base: position 5,845,125 of record JBBYHM010000018.1, on the reverse strand, counting down.
CTGCAAACGTCAACCTTGTAAGGGTCAGCCACCTAACTTGAAGTGGCAGACATTATGCCCTACTAGTATCGAGAACTAAAACTCAGCAAGAGAATACTAATCTCGCTCCTTAAGTACCAAAATCTATAACCAAAAACTTAGATCCTTAAGTTACACATTTCCTTAAGTTCATCAAGCACAGTGAATACAGCATCGTCAATTGTTGAACAAGTAACCTGCCAAGATATTTATGTTGTCACTGTTATTGAATTCTGAAGCTTATAGGAATACCCTTCTCAAGATTTTGAATGAGGCCTATGTCCCTCTCGACATCTCTATGGGTTAGTTAGATCGTGTAGTGAGCAACATCACTGTTGACTATTACATATCTTTCAGTGATGATGAAATCATGTACGGAGAAAGAGGAAACCACAAAGTCTTTCACATCACCACATACTATAAAGGCACCACATTACCCAAAGTGCTCATTGATAATGGGTCAGTTCTAAATGTGTTGCTTGTGTCATGCTTGAACAAGCTCCCTATTAGTGCATCTCATATTCAAAATAGTCACACAATGGTATGTACATTTGATGGAACTTGCAAAAATGTTGTAGGAAACATCACCATTCTATTCCAAATTGGCCTATGCACTTATGAAGTAGACATTCATGTGATGGATATTGCTCTATCATACAATTTCCTTTTGGGAAGGCCTTGGATTCACTCTGTGGGCTTATACCATCATCTTTGCACCAGAAGTTATAAAAGTCATTGAAAACAAAGTTGTTAGCATTGAAGAAGAAAAAGATATGATTGTTGCTACCTAAATTGATGCCTTATATGTCAAGCCTGATAAAGATATCCTAGAATCCTCTTTGTAATCCTTTAGGTTCATCAATGCAACTTATGTCCAGGAAGGGTTGCTAATGGCTGAGCCTCATCTATGAAAGAGTACTTACATGGGTCTAAAGTTAACTATTGAAAGAAGTGCCTAGGTTGGAAAAAGATTCAAAAAATACCTCTGAGGGTTTATCGAACCCTTGAAAGTTGTCAACCAAATTAACAAAAGAGGGCTAGGATTCAAGCCTAATGCACACAAAAAAAAAAGCTCAAAAAAATCGTGAAATGAGAATACTTATTTGTTAAAACAAGACATATGATATGAGCCATTGATATTTCCACCCCTTTGAGAAAGTTTTTGCCTAGAAGGACATGTGAATATGGGCTCTGCCAATGTTATGCTCATACAAAGCAAGGATTTTGGGGTTCTCACTCTATTAATGCTGTTGATGAGCCAAAGACATCAACGATAAGCTTAGAGACTGGTTTGTACCCTCTGAGATTAGTTTTAAGTGTTTAGCTAAAACTGAGATTCCTATACTGTTTAAGTTTATTTCGAAGTAATGTTATGAACTAAACTTACATGCTTCCACCCAAAAGTATTGTAGGATCCATTATATGAGCTTTTTTTATGAAATATTATTAATAAAAATGACTAAGCATTATGCATTTCATCTTTTGTGTACACAGTTCTTGCCAACTCATAGACCTTTTTCTACATATTTTTCCACCTCTACTATTTTTTTTGATATTTTTAGATGCCTCGATGAAGATGACATGAATATTCATACTGAAACTTCAAAAATCAATTTTAAGCAACCAAAATGCACCAGTGAAGATGAGTCTGAAGAGAATTTTGAAAAGAACCCCATACCTCTAGACTTATTGAAACTAATTGAACAAGAAGAAAATTAAATATCATCTCATAAGGAACCCACCGAGACCTAAACCTTGGAATAGAAGAAGATCAAAAAGAGGTCAAAATCAAAACCTCTATAAAGCCATCAACTCAATTTGAACTAATAAGTCTCTTCCAAAAATATTAGGATGTCTTTGCTTGGTTTTACCAAGACATGCCTAGATTAGACACCATATTGTGGTCCATAAACTTCCCTTCAAACCAAAGTGTAAGCCCATACAACAAAAGCTTAAAAGGATTAAGCCTTAAATGCTTCTGATTATCAAAAAGGAAATTAAGAAACAATTTGAAGCAGGATCTCTTGAGGTAGCCAAATTTCTTGAAGGGTGCCTAATATAGTCCTAGTCCCAAAAAAGGATTGTAAAGTGTGGATGTATATGGACTACAGGGACTTAAATTGAGCCAACCCTAAAGATAGTGTCTCTCTACTTCATATCAATACCCTAGTGGACAACACTGAAAAAAATGCACTATTTTCCTTCATGGATGGATTTTTGAGCTATAACCAAGTCAAAATAACAGTTGAAGACATGGAAAAAGCCATCTTCGTAGCCATATTAGGCACTTTCTACTAGAAAGTCATGTTCTTCGAGCTTAAGAATGCTAGGGTAACGTACCTAAGGGTTATGCTAACATTATTCCATGATCTCATGCATAAGAAAATTAAGGTCTACGTGGATAATATGATCACCAAATCGCTAAAAGAGAATAAATATGTGGCCAATTTGAGAAAACTCTTTAAAAGGCTTTGCAACTACTAGCTCAAGCTAAATCTTGCTATATGCAATGACATCACATCTTCATTGTGAGCAAGAAAGGAATAGAAGTTGATCTTGACAAGGTTAAGGCCATCCAAAATCTGCCACCACTTCGAACTCAAAAAGAAATAAAAAGTTTCTTATGAAAGTTGAACTACATAGCCCGATTTATATCTTAGTTGACTAGCAAATGCGATCCAATCTTTTGACTGCTTCAAAAGTGAAATCTTGGAGAATGGAATGAAGAATGCTTTGAAGCTTTCTATAAGGTCAAATATTACCTTTTAAACCCTCCAACACTTATGTCATTAGTGCTCGACCGATCGTTAATCCTGCATCTATTAGTTTTCGACAAGTCAATGGGCTATGAATTAGGTCAACATGATGAGTCAAGTAAGAAGGAACAGGTTTTTTACTGCTTGAGCAAGAAGTTCATAGAATATGAAAATAATTATTCATTTGTAGAGAAGCTATGTTGTGCTCTAACTTGGATGGCCTGAAAGCTAAGACAATATATGCTATACCACATTACGTGGCTAATGCTAAGCTTGATCCCATCAAGTATTTATGCAAAGCTCTCGCCTTTTTAGAGAGGATAGCTGGTGGAAAATACTATTTTTTGAGTATGACATCATGTACATAAATCAAAAAGCCATCAAAGGTAGCACAATAGTAGATTTCTTAGAAAATCGAGCAACAGATGACTATCAGCCTTTAGACTTTAATTTTCCCAAGGAAGATTTGATTTGCATATCTGAGGTAGAGAACATTGTCGAGTGCAGTTTATCTTGGAAAATGTACTTTAGCTTTAAATATGTTGGGGTATGAAAATGGGGCAATTCTTATCTAGCCTAATGGAAACCACTACCCCTTCACTTTAAGGTTTGAACTTCAATTGTACAATAATATAGCTAAATATATGGCCTACATCATAGGACTCCAAGTAGCCATTGAAAGGGGCATTTGAATGCTACAAGTATTTAGAGATTCAGCCCTTGTTATTTACAAATTAAAAGGAGAATGGTAAACATACGATGCTAAACTAATCAACTATGGGAATCTAATCTCGAAATTTAGAAAAGAGTTTGATGATATTAGCTTTCGAGATCAACCTCGGGAAGGGAATCAAATTGCTAACGCCTTAGCCACCTTATCATCCATGTTCAAAGTCAATCGAGAATCAAACATTGCTCCTATTCAGATAAGTACCTATATGCCTCGGCATATTGTTACAATGTTGAAGAAGAGAAAAACGGCTTGCCATGGTATGATGATATCTTTCGGTACATTAAGGATCAATGATACCTAAAAGATGCCACCAAAATTGATAAGAGAATAATCTAACGATTAGGCATGAGCTTTATTTTGGATGGTACGATTTTGAATAAGAAAGGCTAGGATCAGGTGCTACTTCGATGTAAGGATGCCTCCAAGGCCAAAAGAAAACTCAAAGTAGTTTATGAAGGAATTTACGATACGCATGCTAATAAACATAGAATGGCAAAGTAAGTTATGCGATCAGGCTACTATTGTTTAACTTTTAAAAATGATTACATTAACGATGCTAAAAAATGCCACAAATGCCAAATTTACACTGACAAAATCCATGTCCCACTGACAATTCTACATGTTATGATATCTCCATGGTCTTTTTCTAAATAGGGCATGGACATGATTGGATCGATTACCTCTAAAGCTTTTAATGGACATTATTTTATTTTATCACTATCGATTATTTCACTAAGTGGGTAGAGTCAGCTTCACATCCTAATGTCACCAAATTAGTCATATACAAATTTATGAAATGGGACATCATTTATAGACATGGTCTTCATGAACAAATCATTACTTATAATGCACGCAAACTAAAAAACATAATGATGTAAGCAGTCTGCTCTTAGTTCAAGATTCAACATCAAAATTTCATCCAATACCATTTGAAAATGAATGGGCTAGTTGAAGTAGCCAACAAGAATATCAAGAAGATAGTGGAGATGTATAAAGATTGACATGAAAAGTTGCCTCTTGCATTACATGCCTATCGCACAGCAATATAAACTTCCACAAGTGCTACCCTATTATCCTTGGACTACGATACGAAGCTATCTTACCAATTGAGGTTAAAATCCTTTCACTCAGAGTCTTTATGGAATCATAACTTGAAGAGGCTGAATAGGTTAAAAGCCGATAAGAGCATCTCAATCTCATTGAAGAGAAAAAAATTAAGGCCATTCATCATAAGCAGTTGTATTAAAAGCAAATAAGGAAGGCCCATGATAAAAGGGTCCATCCTAGTTAGTTGTAAAAAGGTGACTTGGTGCTCAAACAACTTCCCTCGATCCATAAAGATGCTCAAGGAAAATGGACCCCAAAGTGGGAAAGGTCGTACGTGGTGAAACATGTGTTTTTCAGAAAAACACTCATCTTAATCGACATGGATGGCATCAACTTACCCAACCTTATGAACTTTGATTTTGTTAAGAAATACTATGCCTAAAAGGATTTTGGGCTGAAAATCCAAAAGGTCATCCTATTTCTCTTTCTTCTTCCACTCTAAACAAAAGAAAAACAATTAAAAAAAAGAGAACTAGCTTAAGTTGAAAACCCAAGAGGGTGGCTTAAGTGACCAAACCCCTTTATTCAAACCAAGTCAGACCCAAACCATCACCAACCTAAAACCAATTTTCCTTACATTCATAGCCCTGATCAAGATGCCAAATCATCACCTAATCCATTTATTCTATGCTGACCAACCCCCCTAAACTTATCCATACTTGTACCTAAAAAATGGAAACTATCTAACTTTAAGGCTTCCATCCTAGCATGGGGCAATCTAAGGAATCTTCTTGTGAGTAGGCTAACACCAAAAGCATTAATCTCTTGCGAAAAAATCTCTAAAAACACTCAATAAAGGATTCATGTCATCAACATCATGGGCTAATCGACCAAAAAGACCTCCTTATCTCTTTTATATTTTGAAGTCTTTCGTAATTTCATAAGTTTCTTATAGCTTGTACCTTCTTTCTTTGAATAAAATATATAATTACTTCATTTATCATAAAATATCTTTTTGTAACCCTACATTCCATGTTGCATCATGTTTATCGTTTAGTTGATAATGCTTAATAAATGAACAAAACTAATAATAGGATTTCCTAGCATTAATTAGAAAGATTGAACTTCATAAAAATTTTTGTTTAATTTTTAAAGACTAAGAATGAACTCTTAGGGCAACAATCAGTTTGGCCTTGAAACCCCCACATCCTAAAAATTATGTGCTCAAAACCCTCTCTTATACCTTGGAAAAAGGAACAACTTTAACATTCAAAGCCTCTGGAAATCTAGAGCAAGATTGACAAACCCTGGGCAAAAGGCCACCTTATTAAACTCATGAAAGAGCAAACAGCCAAAGAAGGCCAAAATTAACCATTGGATTAGGCTTTTAAAGCCATTACCCTTGCATCATTTAGACAGGCACTTGCATCTCCATGCATTATGCAACATTTAACATCCTATAGGTACCAGCTCCCATATGCCGAAGTTATATTTGTAGGGAACCCAAGGTATAATTTCTTATTTTCTAAAAACCTTAAAGGCCTCAAGTAAGTATCTTTGACCTTATGAGCTCATTGAAAATCATCTAAGAGAGGTATCTAAACTTATTTTCTTTTAATTCTCAAAAAGCTGAATGTTTTTCCTTACCTACCCTAAAGCCCACATAAGTTGATGGCATCTATCTACCTTAGTCCATGAAGAGCTAGATGCATTTCCTTACTTACCCCCAAAGTCCACACAAGCTAGTGGCACTTATCTACCTTAATCCATAAAAAGCTGGATGTCTTTCTTTACCTACCCCCAAAGCCCATACAAGCTAGTGGCACTTATCTACCTTAGCCCAAAAAGAGTTGGACGCCTTTTCTTACCTACTACAAAGCCCATACAAGCTAATGGCATTTGTTTACCTTAGTCCATGAAGAGCTAGATGGTTTTTTTACCTACATCAAAGCCCACATAAGCTGGTGGCAATTATCTACCTTAGTCCACAAAGAGTTGGATGCTTTTTTTTACTTAGCCTTAAAGCCCACACAAGCTGGTACATCAAAGCCCACATAAGCTGGTAGCAATTATCTACCTTAGTCCACAAAGATTTGGATGCTTTTTTTTACCTAGCCTTAAAGCCCACACAAGCTGGTAGCATCTATCAACCTTAGTCCATAAAAAGCTAGACGTGTTTTTTTACCTACCATAAAGCCCACACAAGTTGGTGGCACTTATTTACCGAAGCCCATACAAGCTAGTGGCACCTACCTACTTTAGTCCATAAAGAGCTTGATGCCTATCGAGTCAAAGCTCACATAAGTTGGTGGTAGATGTTTGAAGTCAAACCTAAGAAACAACCTACCTTAGTCCATAAAGAGTTGGACACGTATCGAGTCAAAATCCATATAAGTTGGTGGCACTTGTCTAGGGGTTAAACCCGAAAAACAACCTTATATAGAATTCAAACCCAATAAAACTTATCAAAATTTTCTTTTTATAGATTTATTCAGCCTATCTTGACAAAGTACTAAGTAGCTATCTATTATTTTGCAGGCACTCGAAATCTCATCCTACCTGAACAAAATGGTGTCTATTTGCTTTTGCCTTATTCATAATACTCAACAACTACCAAAGAAGAGCAACTGTAGACACCCTATTTTGTCTGGCTAACTTTTGGCATCCCAGAACTTAATTGAAAGATGATAGAATCAAAAAATAAAAAATGAACTAGAGGACTTCCAGCCATTTCCAAAGAGCTTTTTAGTAATCTCAAAAAAAAAATCTCCAGCTATTCCTAAGAATCCTCTAGCAATCTTCAGGTCTAAAAACTCTCCCCAAAACACTGTTCTAATGCATTTCACTTTTAACCTTTTTCTCTTTCCGTAGTTCCCCTCAACCACCATCGAAAAACCTTTAAAAACTCAATATTTCACACACTTTCACCCTTAAAACACCCCACCATCAACCATATTACTAAAAAACTTCTTTCTTTCATCATTTCCTTGCTAGAAAATAGCAAAAAAAGGAAAAGAACTGAGCCTAAAGTCATTGCCTTAGGAAGGAAGAAAAGTTTTAGCCTTTTGGTATATTTTCTACCTGTTCCATACATTTTTATTTTTTATCATCTACATCATTTTAGTGAGCCTTTTATGCTGCCATGACCATCCTAGGACTATGATGCATTATTTTTGCCTTGGTTATGATTGTCTCAAGATCGTAATGTTTTTATGATGCCTTGATACTGCTTGGTAGGTTAAATTTCTACTCTTTCATTCTTTCATTAAAACAATCCCTTATTCATGCATTTTCTAACATATTTCATCTATTCTCACATGCTTAAATGTTCACCTTAACACATCTTATGTATTTTCATGCATTTTCTTGTATTTTAAAGAGTCTCATGACATAAAAATGTTGTCTTGACAACTCTAGCTTACATTCCTTTGTTTAAATATGTTCATATCATTTCTATACACCTTATTTGTCATCTTCTTACACTTTTATCACCTATTTCTATGTTAAAATGTCATCCTTATGTGTTTGCATGTTTAGTCTAGGTGCATCTTCTTGTGTGTTATATTTTGTTCATGACATCTTTGTCAAAATGCTTGCTTGTTTCCTAAAAACCTTATTTTCATAAAAATCCCCAAGTTCATACTACGTCCAATAGATAAAAAACAGCATGGATTTAATGTTTTCATAAAATTGGTCTTCTAATTTAGGGGAAATCAAATATTTTAGCTCTGGATTCATGGTAAGGTAAGTCTAAATATGTTGTTTTTCCAAGCAAAATGAACCTTTATTTGAAAAAAATATACTAAGCCTTGATCTTATGATTAACACCTTCATGATGGCATGGTCAACGGGTTGTTTCATCATCCCAAACTACTCCGAGATTGTGAAACGAATTCATGATGCCCTTGTTATTCTTCCCCTGTGTTGGATGTTTGAATGTCCATAACTTGAGTTTGACCCCCAAAAACCCAAAAAATTGAATAATCCTCTATTTTTGCCCTGGCAACATTATAATCCAAATTTGAAAAATTATTTTCAAACCATAAGGATTTTCCTTGAATTTTTTGATATTTTTCCCTTAAAGGTCATTGGAATACCTTTCCAACAATGTTTTTGTTCACCTTTGGATCATCCTGGATGAAGGAATTATGATTTTTTGAAGCATTACTATCTAGAACCCTAGAACCAACATATGATATTTTGTTTGGGCCATTTTTTCCCATCAGATGATTTTTTTAATATTTTTCCTAAAAATTTTATGTAATTCCCTTTTTGAAAAGGTATTGTTCATAATTTAACAATTCTGGCTTAGTGCGAAATAATTTTTCAAAGTTCAATGTGTCTTTTCCCCTATATATGCTGCCAATGTCAAGACAGACCTAATTTCAAAAATTGATTCCACCTAGAAGCAGATTTTTCAAGATTTTTGGAATATTTTTACATTAAACCTTGTTGAGTCACCTTTCCAACAGTACCTCATTCACCACCTAGAACCTTAGGATGAGCCTAGAATAAATTCGAAAAGGGAGATGACATGATGTTGTCCCTTATTTTTAACTTAATTTTTTAATCTCCTTTATAGAGACATTCGAATGTCTCAAAATGCATCTAATTGGTTCCCCTACAACGCAAGCCCTTCATACTCGGATTAAGGCTTAAGAAAAAAAATATATTTTATAAAAACCTATAGTTTTTATTTTTAAAATTTTTTCTAGAAAAAAAACCTTTCTTTTAAAACATAAAAAAATTTCATTTTTGGGGATACTCCAACCCTACTACTTTGAAAGATACTCCAAACCCGTTCTTCATAAAAAAACTTAAATTTTCTCTTTATTCCTAAACATTTTCATAATTTTATCTTTGGGCATACTCTAACCCACCTCTCTGAAAGGATACTCGAGCTTTGCTTTTACCTAAAAAATCCAAAAATTTTTTCTCTTCTAGATGCCTTGGATTGTTTTGATTAAAATTGTTTTTGTCTTGCAAATTGCCATCGAATCCTAACCCATCTCCAAATTGTCATGCCAATTATTCTTCAATGATCTAAGACAATTATAAGACACATTCCAATTGTCCCTTCTTTTTACACTCTTTTGTTTGTGATTGTTGTTTATGATATTATTGTATTTTTTGTTGTCTTACTAACACATTTCCTTTGTAGTGATTATGGTGCATTCATATTTAAAATTTTTTACAATAAAATTTACAAGGCAATGTTTGATTTCAGCATCTCTTCAGTGCCTAATATGGAATATCTGAATTTTCAAAATCCAATACGAACAATATTTTCATAAAAAATCCCTATATTCCTTACAGCTTCGAGGCACATAAGTGATCTAATTTTCTTTTTAAAAAAACTGGATCTACAGTTTATAAAACCTCATGCATTAAAGGGAACTATTTTCTAAATAATGACCAAACAAAACCAATTAAGCCTGAGCCAAAGCGAGACATACTTAGTAGGTATCGATTTGAGCATCGTGATGGTGCTAATCCTTCCCCACGTGTAACCAACTTTTGAACCAACCAATGAATATATGGACTTTGTAGACCTTGAGATTAATGTTTTGAGTTTTGTAACTTGAAATATTGTTTTCAATATGCATCCAATCCTACCTAGCCAAAAATGATTGGTGGTCACTCTAAGTTTACGACCACTTCATCGTGACCATTTAAGACTAGTTGGATGAACAGTTCACCCGACGGTCTCTCCCCTTCATACTATTATGCCTAATTTAAATCCTGATCATGGCATAATTCAAAGGCTCGACCACGACTAACCATCATATATTTTTTAGTCGAGTGCACTAAGCCCTTTGGATCATCCAAAGTTTTAAAGGCATGGCATGTAGCGACAGTGCCATTTTTAGCCCTTACACCATTAATTTAAAAATCCAATTTGACCATGATTTTAGCACCAAAATCATCAAAATTTAAACCAAGCCTCAACATTGGACTTATGATTGGATCAAATCAATCTTTAAAGCTTAAAATGACAAGAAAATAGGACACTTTAATAGAAAACATGGTTCATTTAGAGGCATACTTTGCTTTTTTCCAGCAACAGATTGCATGAAACAGTCTACTCCACCACAATGCTTGTGGTAATCAATGAAAATCAAGCCATATAAGCATAGCAACTAAGGCTATTGCATGGTATATGAAAAAAAAAACCTTAAAAAGCCCTTATGTTTTGTGTTCAAAGCGTTGGCTAACCATATGCCTATAAAAACAAAATGCTTAGCAAACACTATAGTGGCACATTCTTACACTCTCCAAAAAACACTTCTCAACCACCAAAAAGCTAAAAATCACTCTCTATTTCCATAGCTCCTTTAAACCAACACAAAAGAAACTAAAAATCACTCTTTATTTCCATAGCTCCTTTAAACCACCACAAAAAAACTTTTAAAATTTAAGCTCTCTAGTCTTCCCTTTATTAATATTACAACCCTCTAGCTCTTTATTTTCATTCCTTTCTAGTTAACTAATAGCAAAGGAAAGGAAAAAAGTGAGCTATAATTCTAAAGAATTTTTTGCTCAATATCTCTAGCAAGGTTTCCAAGCCTTTGAGTATATTTCACACTCTGCTCCTATTTATTTTGTTTTTTGTTTTTTTTTTTTTTTTTTTTTGCATTTGTATCACTTTAATGAGCCAAAATCCATGTGAACAATACCTTTTTTGTTTATGGTAGGCTTAAGATTTTTATGCCATATTAACTTCTTTTACCATGCTTGGTTTGGCTTAAAATCATATTTTTAATGCTATTTAAATTTTCTAGCAAGTTTTTCAATGCTTGAACATGTTCATATCATCTCTTATGGCATAACTTTTAATGTCACTCGTGAAGCTAACATCTCTATGCATTTTCTTGCTCATTCCTTTGCATTTTTATCATCTTTTACATGTCAAAATGTCATCTTTGTTTGTTTCAATATGCTATTTGTGTTTGTTTTCATGTATATCACATTTAGTTGATAATGTCTTTATCAAGATGTTTGCTTATTTTCTGTAAAAACATGATTTTCAAAAGAACCCTTAAACTAAGTCCATGTTACCTTCAATAAATGTACTTTGACATGGATTTATGTTTTAATTAATTGATCCTCCAATCTTGGGAAATATCAATCTTTTTATAGACACCAAATTTTATCGTTGAAGTTTTTGGGTCACTCATTATTTGAAATAAATCAATTAATCATGCACTTTTAATTTAGGTTTGTTGGATTCTGATTAATTAGTCCTAATTTATTTTAATTTGGGCTTATCTTTTAAAAAAATACAAAAACACAAGAACACAAAACAAAACAAAAAACCAATAAAAAGGAGTGGCTTGGGTTTTGAAACTAGGCGACCCTTGAGAATAAAATGCTTATGACCCATTCACCAAGCATATGTTTTTATTATAAAATAAAAAAACCAATCAGAAAGAAAAGAAACAAAAAATATGGGTCACTTTAACCCATGCGCCAAACATTTCATGTCTTGAAATCACAAAAATAAGTAAAAAAAGATAAAAAAAGAAAGAAAAGGTCGAGCTCTGCCTAATTGTAAAGCCAACCATGATGCTTCTACCATAGAGTTGGCTCTAAACCACCAACCATTTCAACCTTTTTTTATGTTATACAATCACCAGAGGAGAAAGCTAAAGGAGGAAAAAAAAACTTAGAGCAAAAAAATTCTTCAAGAATTTAAAAAAACCATAAGTTTTCAAAAAAATAAGAAAATAAAAAAAATTCAAACTTAGGTTTTCTAGTTAAAAAGGCTCAAGTGCTTATTTGGAGAATCCCAATAATGAAAAAGAAGCCATACAGAGGGGAAGAACATACTGGAGTTTGAGAATGATCCAACAATGGACGGTGGCCTAATTTGAGGTAAAATGTTAAAACTTCTCTTATGGATTTAGAAAAATCTAAAAATATCTAAAAAAATCCAACTTCGGGTTTGGAAAGAGGAGGTCGAAAAGAGTCTAGTGGTGAAGTTTGAGAGCCAAGGCCATCAATGGATGGCAACTAATGATGATGGTTAGCGGTTAGCGTAATGGTTAGTCATCAATTTTTGGGATTTTTTTCTTTTATGTTTTGGTTTTGGGGTGAAGAAGAAGAAAAAGAAAGAAAGAAAGAAAAAAGAAAAAAGAAAGGAAGAAGAAGGAAAAAAAACCAAGATTGAGTGGCTTATGTTTCAAACCTAGTTGTCAAACATGATATGTCAAGAAATATTTAAAACTAGTACTGCGACTTTAGATGATGCTTTTTTGTTTAAGGTTGTACTTTATCATTATGAAATGCTTGTTTAAATGCCTCTTCATGATATTTGTTCTATGCCTTTAATTTTTTTTTTAGCTTTTATCATACTTGTTTGATGTGCTAATGTATATATATATTTTTTAAAAAGCACGCCCATTTAGACTAAGATTAACCCAAATAATGGGATTAATCTTAGTCTATTAGTTTTCATAAATTGACACTCTAATCTTGGGGTAATATTGAGCTATTTATGTTAGGATTCAAGGTTAAAAAAAGCTAAATATTCTATTTTTTTAATAAAATGTCTTTTTTAGTGCCAAAATTTGTTCATGCCTTGATCTTTGCTTAAAATCCTTGTGTTTGTGGCATGGTCAACGAGTTGTTTCATCATCCCAAAATACTCTGAGATTGTGTAGTTAAGCTCATGAAGCCTGTGTCACTTATTGATTTCTACCATGGATATTCGAATGTCCATGGCTCAAATTTAGCTCAAAGAAATCTAAGAAAACAAAAAATTTCACCTATTTTATTCTAGTAGCATTGTATTCATGACCTAAAAAATTATTTTCAAACCAAAAACAAATTTTCACAAATTTGTTGACATTTTTCCCTAGAAGGGCACCGAATCACCTTTCCAATGATGTCTTGTTTGCCTTCAGATCATTATGGATAAAGGAGTTATGGTTTTTTTAAAGTTTTATCATCTGGAACCCTTGGAATCAGTAATTCACATTCTGTTTAGGCCTTTTTGGTTAACCAAATGATTTTTTAGGATTTTTCAAATATTTTTCATAAAAACTTCATGAAGTTCCCTTTCCAGAAAGGTACTTTTGCAATTTAATGATTCCATATGAGTTCTAAATGATTTTTCCAATTTTAGCTACCTCACTTCCCTTACATATGCTACCAGTGTTGAACTAGTCCCTACTTTGAAAATTATTTCCACCTAGAAGGCAATTTTCTAGGACTTTTAGAGTAATTTTATATTAATTCTCATCGAGATACTTTTCCAACAGTACCTTATCGACCCTTGCAACCTTTGGATTTGTTCAAAATAAAATTGAAAAAGGGAATAGCATGATGATGTCTCATGTTTTAAATATTGGTCAAGACTTGTTAATTCCTTTGAACTCCCTCTCCGAGGCATTCGAATGCTTTCATGTGATCCCAACTCCCTGTAGGCTTAGATCAAGGTAGAAATAATTTTTAAGCTTTATTATCCTTACTTTTTTCAATTTTTTTAAATAAAAAATCATCTATTTTATCAAGAATTTGTCAAAAATGTCATTTTCTCAAGAAATCACCAAACGTTTGTCAAGATAAATCCTTCAAGCTCATATCTCTAAAATCATCGAAGTTTCAATTAGGGATACGCTAACCCTATTCTCTAAAGGGGTACTCTAACCTCGCTTTCCCAAACCGCATTCAAATTTTGAAACTTACCAAAGTTTTCATTTATGAGGATATTCTAACCCTATTTTTTTGAAAAATTGTCAAGAAATATTCAAGTTTCATTAATTTAGATTTGTCAATGTTATTTTTCTCAAAATTGTCAAGAATTCTCTGCCTGGATGTTCTTTGAACTTTTAAATATTTGAACCTAGTTTTTACGCTTTTATTAGTTACTGTATCCAAATATGTCTCCAAAATTATCGACTCGATTATTTTAAGATAATCGATGACAATAATGAGATATATTTCGATTATCCTTTTCTCTTCTCCCTCTTTTGTATGATTTACTTTATGCAATATTATTTCTTTTCCATCTAACTAACATATTTCCCTTATGTTGTTCATCTTGCATTTATATCTTCAAAACCATTTCCAAAAAATCACAAAGGCAATGTTTCATATTAGTATCTCTCCATGCTTCACATGAAATATCCAATTTAAAAAATTAAACTCGGGGATCATTTTTAATCACAATCTCTATGTTCTTTACCTCTCTGAAACATATATGAGATTCAAATTTTCTTTAAAACCTGAGTTACTATTTTATACAAAATTCATGCATTAAAAAATAGGATTATATTAAATAATGACGAGTCAAAACCAATAAAACCAAAACCAAGTTAGGATATGGCTAGAAAGGTGCCAATTTCGAGCTTCTTGTGTGTAACCAACTCTTGAACCCAATCATCGAATCTTTAGACCACGTAGACCGTGAAATCAATGTCTCAAATTTTGTAACTCAAAATATCAATTTTAATAGGCATCCAATCATGCCTAGCCCAAATGACCGATGGCAACTCCAATTGTTGGCCACTTCATGGTGGCCACTTAAGACTAGTTGGATAAGTGATTCGTTTGACGATCCCCTTTCATGGTCAAGAGCTGAGAATCTATACTTTTGCACTCTCATCATGTCAGAAAAAAAAGAACAGTCCCAGTCAAGAGGATATTTCCCCATTAAGAAATACTCTTAAGTCATGTGTACTTCTTTCGCAAAAGGCATAATGTCAACAACTTGGCGACTCAACTAGGGATAAATTTAGAGAGTTAAGCGTACGATTAGTCTTATCTTTCTTACGTCTTGGTTTCTTTAGTTTTGGTCATTGTTTAACCACAATCCCCTTCCATTTTTGTCTACTAATCTTTTATTTGTCGTGATTTTTGTTATAAGATCAATCAGGATTGCCTCATTCCAGAATAAATGTTGAGTTAATAAATATGGTAACACAAGGGTAAACAAAAGGTTCGAGTAGATGCACATTGTGCACTTGCATTCACATTTACATTAGATTCCCACTAAACTCCATGATGAGGTTAGTATCCTAATTATTAGGAGGAAGTAAGCTATTTGCCTTCGCAAGTAACCCTCCACATAGGCATAGCAAGATCTTCCAAGGTGTTAATTACCTATGTCTCTCATGAGTGTCCCTTTATATTTGCATAGAGAAATACACTTATCAAATTGAACCCGTTCTGTCAAACTTGTGATAGGCTTAGGATCGGGTGCCTTGATTGTCCTTACCAGATAAAGAAGCAATTTAGATACCAATTTAGATGTTAACTCAAACCCAATAGTGAACTTTATGAGCTAAACCATGTCAAACCATACCGGATTGCTACTAGAATAGTCCAAAGTATAGGGTCACTTGGGGGGCACTTCTTACCTTTACTCCTATACACCATGATTATGTAAGTGTTGATGAACAAACATTGTTGCCCTCATTTATACCTTTTATGATCATTTCTTAGGGTATGCTGTTACATTCTATGAATAACCTTCTTTAATAAGTGGGTGATAACAAGTGAATACCATCACCTATAATGCACCATGTTATCTTAAAAGAGTCATATCTAACCTAAACAAACTATTAGGCTATCCAAACAATGGCTTAACGATGGTGACAAATGAATATCGATGCTTTGTTAGTCAGTTTATCCTCATGAGGTATCGTGTTATCTTGTTATAGGTAATTTTTTAACTTGGACACATCGTTATGATGTTTGTGTGCTACATAATTGTCATGTTTGCCCTTAGGCATCATCTTGCTTATTGTTAGGGCAATTTTTATGGTGCATTTCTGTTGTTTTTCTTTTATTATTGCCTTATTCTTATGCTTATTGTTTCGTTTGGTCACTAACTTGTTCCCTTTCTATTTTTTATTTGACACATCCATCATTCATCATTATGGGACAATTGGCTAATGATTCAGTGCTCAGCAAGAGGTGTCTATCATGAAACAATAGTCCACTTTTGATCTGAAATCTTTTGAAGTGGTCTAAGCATGGTTAGAGCATCGATAGCTTGAAGATGGGGATGTTTTCAAACCTGAGTATATCTCGATGATGCATGAAATGGTCAAAATAGGATACCATGAAAATGACTAGAAGATCTGAAACATATATGGACTAGTTGGAACAATAATGAAAGAGGATCATTTATGAAAAGATATGGAGACATAACCCTTTTACTCTATTTCTGATTAGATGTTAGCCTGTTACAGCAGTGTTTTAGTTTTGGAACCCAACATATTGATGCTTCACTTTCAACCATGAAGATTTGGTCCCCACAATTGATAAATATATTGCGTTACTCAATATTGAGAGAGTCAAGACTGACAAAATATACTATAAGGCTTTGTAACCTCGAACCTTCAAAAAAAGATTAGCTCAAACTTTTAGGGTAACAGAGTCTCAGATCAAGAGTTATATTAAGACAAAAAATAACAGTGAGTGCATCTTATGGAGCAGTTTAAAGGAAGCAATGGCAAGTACCATTAACGTCTAAAAATCCAAGATATATACACTTTAGTAATAGATGGTCTGGTCATATTTTCAAAAACATTAGGCTATGCTAAAGCGGCAATAATAGATCTCTTTTCACGATTATGCTAACAATCCCACACCCACCATCATTGCTGAAACTGTTCGAGCTCTCAGTTTTTGCAAGAAAACTGAGACTTGTCACTTCATTGGTTGTGCGTCGCTTCTTTATATTTAGCTTGTTAGCCCCTCAAAGTGAAAAGGATGTCATACAATTTCTTTGCCTAATTTCAGCCCTATCTCTAAAGTCCTTAAGAAAGAATGGCCTCAGGATAAGTTTGAAGAGCAATAGGTCAAAAAATTTTAGAATCTTGGAGGGGAAGAGGTGACATGGGAGGCCTTTGGTTTTCACCAAAGGTAATCATATACCGATGCAAAGATTACAGTTTTGTGCCACTTATAGGAATATAGGGAAGCATTAGCTATGCACCCATCCTATGAAAATTTCAATGTTAATAATTCATCCCCTTCGTCTAAGACCTAGAGCAGTGGGATTTTGACTATGGTGAGCCTGGTTACAAATCTAAAGTTCATCTAGACTTCCATACTTAGAGACAAACTCATTGTATGGAAAGGTATTAGAGAAGAAGTAGTATGACTTTGGGATATGACAAGTGGAAGATCCGTCTCATCAATGATACCTTACCCTTGTCTTGTGTTAGAACATCTAAGTATTAGTTGATGAATTTCCCTCTGAGATTGAAATGCTTAAGCGAGAATTCGAGCAAGAAAAAACAACCTTCATTAAAGAAACCACTCGATTAAAAAAATATAGTCAATTAGAAATGAACCTCTATCTTTGAGATAGTGAAATAAACCAAGTTAGCAAGGAGAAAAATCGCTTCAAAGAGGATCTTGAGAGAATGACAAAAGACTACGTGGCACTTAGTAAAGTAAGCAAAACTCGATGCTTTGGTAAGTCATCAGTAGAATAGGAGGTAAAAATTACAACCCTCAAAAAAAGTTGCATCGATGGAAAGAAGAGGCCAAAGTTAATAGAGAGAAGCTTGTTAGAGCCTATGCTTTCGTATTAACCTACTAAAGGAAGAATGAATGTTTAAAAGCTCGAGTTTGGGACTTGAGAGCAAAATAAGCTAAGAATGAAGTTTTAATGCTTAGAATCCAAGGTTTAGAGCATTCCCTACAAGCTTATCAAGGCTAGGTTAATGAATTAGTAAGAGCCTTCGAGCAACAAGAACTATGGTGGCTCTAAATGGTTGATCAGGCATGCTAGATTTATCAAAACCACTAACGCCATCTTACTGGGCAGATTCAAGTAGCCTAGTTAGAGGTTAAAGATACGATGGACAATGCCTGATCCTTGATATGTGATATTTTACCTATTGAAGCCATGAACAAGAACTATTATACTTTTTAGAACATATGATCAAATAATGTAATGGTGTCAGCCATTTCCAAATGTAATAAGGCCAAAACTCTATTTTTTGCTCTACAAAAGATGTTAGTGAAGCTATTCTCTGAGCCAACTATCTCTATTGCACTTGTATTTTTAATTCCATTCTTGTATTATCTTATTTATGCATTTATATTAATGATCATTTTTGTCATGACTCCATACTCATCATTACTTCATCATAAACAATCATTAATAAACACATTTAAAATAAAAAGTCTAATACGGAATGGTCATAAAAGTGCAATAGATTCTAATATCAAGCAAAAACATGAGATTGATTATTTCACATTGCCACAATATGTACCACTGTAAAAGGATCATGAAAAACTATCATCAAGCATGTATTGAACATCTTGAGTTAATTACAAGGGAATCTCAAGATCAAATGCTCTATCGACAAGATGAGATGCAAGCCCAAATCATGAAACTAATAGAGTTAATGACAGCCTTTAGTAAAGAAAAAGGACAAGCCAGTACTGTGGATATAGGAAATAAACTAGTTAACTTAAAAAATGCCCTACCGTTAGTACTGAAACTACCCAGGAAAAGACTCACCAAGAAAATCAACCTAATATAATGCCAGCCTTGCTGATACCACTGGTAATCTACTTAAACCTTATAGTAATGAATCAATTCATTCTTGAATTTCAAGTGGCAAATACGAGAGTCATTCCAGTCAATCCTATAATCTTTGACCAGGACGAGTGTTGCAATGTACCCTGGGTGGATCCTCACGAATCTATGGGTGCGTATGACTTAAAATATTTTTTTGACTTGGAAATGTCTTCTTGATCGAGACTTTTCTTTCATGATGTGATGAGAATGAGAATGTATAGATTCTTGACTTGTGATATAGTGAAGGGGACCATAAGACAAATTGCTCATCTTATTGGTCTCGGATGACCATCATGAAATGGCCAATGCTTAGAGTCACCACTGATCGTTTTGGGCTAAGCATGACCGAATGCCTATTGAAACCTATGTTTTGAGTTACAAAACTCAAAACATCGATCTTGTGGTTATGTAGTACAAAGATTCATTGTTAGGTTCGAGAGTTGGTTATGTGTGATGAGGTACGAACCTCTTTGCGATGCCCAAAATTGGTACCTTTCTAGCTATGTATTGTCTCGATTTTGATTTTTTTGATCTTAACTTGTCATTATTTCAATATAACCCCTTTTAATAAATGAATCTTATAGAAATACAAATCTAGGTTTTGATGAAAAAGATTTAATCTCATATACAGCCTAAAGAGATGGAGAATATAGAGATTTTTAATAAAGATGACCTCTGGATTTTACTTTGAAAAATGGAATATTCTACTTTAGGCACTGGAGAGATACCTACATGGAATATAACCTTTAGTTTTACTTAAAATGATTAGAAAACATGAATGCAAATAATCATCACAAAGAAATCATGTTAGCAAGGCAATGAATGAAGTAGCATAACATGGATCATTCAATGCAATGATAAAGAAAAGGGATGGACTATTGGGATTTATCTCGCAATTGGCATCGATTATTTGGGAATAACTGAATCGATAATTTTTTAGATACATCTGGGTTTCTTTATTAAATGAGGTTTGTTTGACATATTAATGGAAGTTCGAGAAAGAGAAAATTTAATTGCAGTTAAAAGATAGGGTTAGAGTGTCCTCTCAGAAAGATGGGGTTAAAGTATACTTATGGATGACAAATAATTTTGACAAAGGAAGATTCGTAAATCTTGACAATTTTGAAAAATAAGGTTGGAGTATCCCTTCAAAAGGTCAGGGTTGGAGTATCCCCAAAAGTGACATATCGAACACTCTTTAAAGAAGTCGAGTTGGAAAACTTAAGTTGACAAAATTTCATGATTTAGAATACGATTGAGCATTTTGATAACTTTTGGTGAAAGAAATTATTGTGAATGAGGATGCTAAAGATGTAAAATATATTCATGCCTTGATACGAGCCGATGGGAGGTCAAAGCAGGTTCTCACGGATCATTAGAGTGCTATGGTGACATTCGAATGTCTCGATATGAAGCTCGAGAAAATAACTCAATTTTAACCATAATCAAAAACAAAGGACAACATCGCGCTACCCTGCTTCCCGAATTTATTCTAAATTGATTTGAAGGCTTTAGAGGGTGGATAGGATACCATTAGAAAGGTAACTTGATGATGGTCAATCTAAAAATATTCCTAATATCCCCAAAAAGTCACTTTTTGGGAGCATAGATTTTCAAGTTCGAATTAATTTCGCTGCTGGTAGAGCATACAAGGGACAAGGTGTGTCAAAATTTGAAAAATTATTTCGGACTCATTTGGTATCAAAAAATTGCAAATAATACCTTTTCGAAAAGGGAATTTTATGAATCTTTTAGGAAAAATGTTTGAAAATTTGGAAAGATCATTAAGTGGGCCTGAACGGCCCAAATAGAATGCATGTTCGGATTCTAGAGGTTCTAGATAGTTTAGAGTTGAAAAATCATAACTCTCTCATTCGGAATGATCTGGGGTGAATAAGGCATCGTCTTTAAGATAATTTGACACTCTTTGAGAGAAAAATATCAAAAAATTTATAAAAAATCGTTTAGGATTTTAAAGTGATTTTTCAATTTGCAATAGTTGTGCTGCCAGCAGGGATAAAGCAAATAGGGGTGTATTTTTTATTTTCTTTATGTTTACAGGTCCAAACTTGAGTCATAGACATTCGAACATCCATGACTGAAGGGAAAGAGTGGCATGAGCATCACAAACTCATTTGCACAACCCCCAAAGTAGTTTAGGATGATAAAATAGCTCGTTGATCATACCATTCAAGGTTTTGACTCAAAAACAAGGCACGAACATTTTGGAAACAAGTGCAAGGCCATTTTTGTTGGAAAATCAGAAGATTTAAACTCGTTTAACCAAGAATCTAGATTTGGAAAACTCAATTTTTGCCGAGATTTTTTTGCTAACTTTGAGGAAAATGCTAAGTTCATGTTAATCATCATTGGTTAAAGTTAACATGCTTGGCTTGGGGAGGTTTTGAAAACAAATTTTTGACAGCCATCAAACACACATTTTGACAAGGGGAAAACAACAAACATACAAAGGGGATGGAACATAACATGAATAGGGATGCTAATGCTACCAGTGGTCTAGACAAAGAAAGTGTTTGCATTTGGACAAGAAAATGTTATGGATGCTGAAAATGACAATGATTCATACAAGCTAATGTATTAATGTGCTTGAAATATGTTAGGCTAATGATTCATACATGGATTAATCATAATAAGATGCATGGATGTGGGATAAAATGTATAAGCAAGAGCTATCAAAATAATAAGGATGAAATAAGGCAATTTAAACATAAAAGGGGCATAAGGCATTTAAATCCTAAACTACCACAACCAAAGGCCATAATAATGCATGAGAATCCTAAGAGGGTGATGGAAACATTGAGAGCTCACTAAAATGATGTAGATGCTGAAAAATAGAAAATGAAAATGATAAAATAAGAAGTTATACCAACAAAACTTTAATTTTGGTAATTGGAGCAGTAGAGATGGCTTGAATTTTCCTCTTTTTCTTGTTGTTAATAAGCAAGAAAAAGTGAGAAACAATGAGGTTTTGGTTCTAGTATGGATAAGAGTGATTTTTAAAATGTCTAATGGTTGGGAATGAATGTTTTAAGGCTGTTTTTGGATGGTAAGTGAAGAGCTACGGGATTCTAGTTATCTTGGTGTAGGAATGTGTTTTGGAAGCTAAAAATGAGCTGGAATCTAACCTTTTTTAGTTGAGATATAAGTGGCCTACATAAACCAACATTTTGGAGCCACATTGGAGGTGTTTTTGGTCATTTCTCAAAAGGGACAAAGTGATGTTAGCTTGGTGGCTATAGAGTGGCTGTAGGGAGCAACTTGCTGCCAATGTGATAGACATAAGGTGGCTGGTTTAAATGCTAAAATGATTTTCCAGCAAATAGGGTGGCTGATGTGATCTTGGTCAACAAACTAGGGAGGAGTAGGGTGATTATGTGACATTGACCTTTTTTATCTAATTTAGACTTCAAAAAAATGTTTTGATTAGTTCAAAAGTCCAAATTCATAATCTGATACGGGTTTTGATCCTTTAAGATGCAAAGAAACAAGTTAAAATCAAGTTTTGGATCAGTGGTGGACAAGTCAAATACGCTTGGACCGTGGAAAATGGCCTGTATGTATCGATACATTACAGAATGTATTGATACATTTAGTCTAAAAACCTTAAGTGTATCGATACAATGAACCTTCTATCAATACAATGTTCATTGTATCGATACTATTAACCATTTTATTGATACATCTTGATGTGTATCGATACATTTCTTTATAGAATGCATGTTTTGGTCTTGGCATGGCCTAGTATCGATACATGAGCTCCTACATCGATACATAAGCTTACGTATCGATACATTTACATGTTGTATTGATACAAATAGGGACATTTCAAATATCTGGCACGTTGGAGCATTGTATCGATACATGAGAACCATGTACATTCGAGCAAAATTATGAATTTTCTCACATTTTTTATCCCCGGACACCTTGAACTACATCCTTTGATGCCACATCTTTGCATTTACCTTTGATATGATCCATAGGCCATCTTGACCTCCTCAAAATACTTTTTTGTCGCTCGACGATCATTGCCCCCTCTCACGTCCGTGCCTTAGATTGCTAAGAATTAGCCTGGACAAAATAAGGTGTCTCCAATGAGCAAAAGAGGATGAATGGTAAAAACTTTACAATGTTTGTCGATGATATGAGCAAATGTTAGCTTTTAGAGAAGTGCCTTAGAGCTATCAAAAGGAATGATAAATTTGGAACCAATCTTGTCATTCCCTCAAAGTTCAAAGTGCTTGATTTTGAAAAGTTACATGAAACTACTAGCCCTACTGTGCATATTTGGATGTACTTTAAGAAGATGGCAGGGTACAAGAAAGATGAAAAACCTCTTATCTATTGTTTTTAGCATAATTTGACAAGGGTAACAACCCACTGGTAATCGAGCTTAATAATGTGAAAATTTAGTCATGGGCCAACTTGGCTAGAGCCTTCTTAAACCAATACCAACATATGTTAGATTTGGCCCTCTACTACTTTTCTCTTAGGAACTTAGAGAAAAAGCCAATCAAAAGTTTCAGGCAATATGCTCAAAGGTGGAGGGAAAAGACAGCTTTGGTCCAACCCCTTTTAACTGAGAAAAATATGACTATGACATTCATCAACACCCTACATGCTTCATATATGAGAAATTGACAAGGAATGCCACTAAAAAGTTTATCAATCTAGTTTTATTTGGTAAGATGATTGGCACAGTAATTAAAAATGGTAGGATGTTCTTGGGTGAGTCATCTGGATTAAGCAAGAAGCTTGCCACTAATAAGAAGAAAGAAAGAGAGACAAATACCAAAAGCAAAGCCAACCTATCCCAATAGAGCTAGTGTTAAGTGCCTAATCCTTACTATCCAAGTGCACCCTACTTAACCTTGTTATGATACCTCCTCAGTTGATTTATGTCGTAACATATAGACCATTTTTTACTATCTCGCTAAATCCATTACAACATAACTAATTGCAAGCTATCCAAAATGTCAACAATTTTATCAAAAATGCACTAAATAATCAAGATACGAACCAACAGAAACAATAATTTGACTTATCCCTATGACCTGCAAAGAGCTTTATCAGGCTTTTCTCCAAGGACATTTAGTTACTTCAGTGTATGTCCCAGATAAAAGACTTTCATACCATCAATGGTATAACCCCAATGCCCATTGCGACTATCATGATGGGGCAGCATGTCATGATACTAAGAACTACATTTCTTTCAAGTGAGGGGTACAAAGCCTCATCGATTCTAAGGTTCTGTAATTCAAGACAAACCAAGGGTTGAATGTCACTACAAACCCCCTACCAAACCATACTAAGCTAGCAGTGAACATGATTAGTGCTGATGATGATTATGAGGTTCAAAAGAGCATAGAAGAGGTTTGGACACTAATGAGTCTGGTTTAGTGAATATTAATTCAGTCGAGAGTGCTTAATGCAATTAAAAGATCAGAAGAAGAATCGAATGATTTCTTTAACTTTCACACTATTCATGGCCATACTTTTCAAACATGCAAAGATTTTCAGGCAATGGTCTAGAGAATGATGGATGAAGGCAGCATTGAATTTTATGATTAAAAGCAAGCATCTCCTACTGAATTGGTGAATATGATTGAGCAGAAAAAGACACAGCCACCGTATAAAAGAGGATAACCCTTATCCTTTATGGTCAATTAAATTAAGGTAGATTCTTTAACACCTATGATGAGGCTATTCATTGAGATTCCTGCACCATTTTCAAAAGCCATTCCTTAAAAATATGAAGGGTGAGTCATGATGATTGGGGAGCATACTTAATTAATTGCCATTGTCAACTTGTTAGGAGTTAGCCATTTAACCTGCAGTGATAGATGTTATGGTCTTCCTACTCAAGAAAATCAGAAGATTGATGCCACTGCGATTTCTATTACTTCTTAAGTTAAAACGAATGACTCAAAATTTAAGAAGATTAAAAATAGTGAATAAGAAAAAAGCCACTGATTTTTTGAAAATTATCAAGCACAAGGAGCATTGCATTGTCAATCAATTGAGCAAATAACTAGCTAAGATTTCCATATAGTTCTTACTCTTTAACTCATAAGTTCATCAAAATGCACTGTTGAAAGTGTTGAATAAGGCATATATTTCGATCGATATTTTAGTAATCAAATTGGATCACCTAATGAACAGTATCATCACTGATAACTAAATATATTCATTAATGTAAAATCCCTCTAGATGGTAGGGGTAGCTACAAAGCCCTACATATTACTACCCATTGCAATGGTCATATCTTACCAAAAGTTCTCATAGAAAATGGTTCTGCCCTCAATGTCATGCCTTTAGCTACCTTAAACAGGCTTCCTATTGATGTTTTCGATATTAATCGTAGCCATACAATGGTGCAAGCATTGGATAGGACTTGCTATAGAGTCGTCGAAACATCATTATTCCACTTCAAATAGGCCTATGCACTTATAAGATTGATTTTTATGTAGTAGACATCACCCCATCCTATAAGGCCATGGATACATTTAGCTGGGGCAGTAACCTGGTCTTTGCATCAAAAGCTAAAATTCATAATTAATAACAAAGTGGCTAGTGTTGGAGCTAAAGAAAATATGATCATTATTACTTTTATCGATACTACCTATATCGAATCAAATATGGATTCACTTGAGCTGTCTTTTTAGTCATTTAAGCTTCTCAATGCTACATTCATAGGAGAAGATCTATCGATAGTTTAGCCTCAACTGTTAAAGAATACCCACATAGGTCTGAAGTTAATTGTTGGCAAAGGTTATCGAGCTAGAAAAAGGCTTGGTAAGAATCTTCAAGAACAGGCCAAAGCCTTCAATGTCATTAACCAAGTCGACGAGAAGGATTTAGGATTTAAGCCCAACATGCAGCACAAGAAATTGGAAGTTAAGAAGGCTAAAGATTAAAGGCAGCTCATCTGTTAGGTCAAGAAGTAGGACCAGAACTAATGGTATTCCCACTGATCTATAAGACTTTTCACTTAGGAGGATGCATGGATCTTGGTCAATCAGAAGGACAAAAAAATGCAACTAATGTTTTGGTCATTCTGAATCAAGCCTTCTATAACCTTCATATCCATATCATTGATGATCAATTGAACTAGTTGTAGCTAAGCAATGTAACCTACCATCATCCACTAAAGTTTATTCCTGACAGCATCATCGTGTCAGAAATCCCTATGCTTTTTAAGTCTATTTTCATGTAATGTCAAACCTACTTGCTTCTGTCAAATGGCTCATAAGGATCATGTAATTGGCGTCTTTTATCGGATATTATCAATAAAATAAATTTTTGCATAAAACATTCATCTTGTATGGCCATTTTTATTCTCTGCCCTTGTTCCAATTCTCTATCTATAAATTTTTTTGTCATATGATTTATTTTCTCACCCTTTTAGGTGCTCTGATAAAGTGAAATGGATGTTCTGAATAAGCTTCCTGAGATAGATTTCAAAACAATCAATTTATACTAGAGAAGTTGATTTTGAAAAAGATTCTGAGGAGAACCCCATGCCACTGGATCTGTTACGATTGGTTGAGCATGAAGAAAAACAAATTTTGCCCCATAAGGAATCATTTGAAGTCATCAATTTAGAGACTAAAGAAGATCAAAAAGAGGTTAAAATTAAAAGTTTCCTAAAACCATCTACTAAGACCAAACTGATAAAGCTACTCCAAGAATGCTAGGACATATTTGCCTAGTCATAGCAAGACATGCCTGGATTAAACACCAGCATTATGGTCTATAGTCTTCCCCTTAAACTTGAATGCAAACTAATCAAGAAAAGATTAAGGAGGATGAAATCGAAAATGCTCCTTAAGATTAAGGAAAAAGTTAAGAAGCAATTTCAGGCAAGAGTCCTTATTGTAGCCAAATATCTAGAATAGGTTTCTAACATTGTCCTATCCCTAAGAAAGATGGCAAACTACAAATGTGTGTTGATTATCGGGATTTGAACTAGACTAGTCTAAAGATTATTTCCCACTGCTTCATATCGATACTTATTGATAATACAACTAAGAACTCCTTGTTGTCTTTTGTGGATAGGTTTTCAAGTAATAATCAAATTAAAATAATACTCAGAGATATGGAGAAAACTACCTTCATAACCATGTAGGGCATATTTTGCTATAAAGTCATGCCTTTGGGGCTTAAAAATGCTAGGGCAACTTATCAAAGAGCCATGGTGACACTATTTCATAACTTAATGCACAAAGAGATTGAGGTCTATGCAGATGATATGATCGCCAAGCCAACAAGAAAAGATGAACACGTTAAAAATCTTCAAAAGCTCTACGAATGGTTATAAAAATTTTGGCTAAAGTTGAACCCCACCAAATATACTTTCGATGTCACCTTAAGCAAGCTACTAAGCTTCATTGTCAGCAAAAAAGGAATTAAAGTTAACCCAAATAAGGTCAAAGCTATCCAAAACATGCTATCACCTTGAACCCAAAAAGAGGTGAAAAACTTCTTGGGAAGGTTAAACTATATCTCTTGACTTATATCTTAACTCATTGATAAATGTAAACCTATTTTTTGACTTTTTCATAAATAAAATTCTAGGGAATGAAATAAGGAATGTTAAGAAGCTTTCGACAAGGTTAAAGACATCTATCAAACCCACCAGTGCTAGAACCACTAGTTTCGATCGACTTTTAATCCTCTACTTGGCAATTTTTGACAAGTTATGGGTTTTGTACTAGGGTAGCATGATGATTAGGGAAAAAGAGAGCAAGCAATTTACTACTTGAGCAAAAAATTTACGGGACTGTGAAAACAACTGCTTTGCATTTGAGAAATTATGTTATGCTTTGTTTCAGACAGCCAAGAGATTTAAGCAATACACGTTATGCCATACCTTATGGTTAATCATGAGACCCGACCCTGTCAAGTATTTATGTGAAGCCTTTACACTATCAGGAAGATTGGCTAGATGGCAAGTCTACTCTCTAAATGCAACATCATCTACGTTAACCAAAAGGCCATCAAAGGTAACGTGATAGCCAACTTTTTATCAAGCTAGGCAATACGCGACTATGAACCTTTAAACTTCGATTTCCCAAATAAAGATCTAATGTTCATCAAGAAAGATATCAATAGTCATGATCGATCATGGGAAATGTATTTCAATGGAACATCAAATGCTTTAGGGCATGAAATTGGGCAATATTGATTTCACCTAATAAAAGTACCTATCCTTTTACAGCTAGCCTAAACTTTGATTATACCAAAATAAAATAAAATATGAAGCCTGTGTCATGGGGCTCTAAGTAGCTATGAAGAAAAATGTCATGACTCTACAAGCTTTCAGTGACTTAGCCCTAGTCATCTACCAACTGAAAAGAGAGTGGTTAACGTGTTACACTAAACTGATTCATTATAGAAAACTAATCTCAAAACTCAAAAAAGAATTTGATGATATCAGCTTTCAGCACTTACTTCAAGAAAAGAACCAAATAAACGACGTCTTGGCCATATTGTCATCCATGTTTAAAGTTAATCGAGAGTCAAATGCGCTCTCATTTAGATAAGCATTTATATGACTATGGCACATTGTCAGAATGTTGAAAAAGAGAAGAACAACTTACCATAGTATCATGATATCATTTTATACATCAGAGATCAATAGTAACCAAAGCATGCCATAGAAAATGATAAAAAGACTATTAGGACAATGGCTATGGGATTCATTCTGGATGGAGACATCTTATACAAGATGAGTCAAAATCAAGTGTTACTCAGATGCGTCAATGCTCCTGAACCTAAAAGGATCCTAGAAGAAGTTCATGAAAAGATATGTGGCACGCATGCTAATGGGCACTAGATGGCCAAACAAGTCATAAGATTAGGTTTTTACTAGCTAACTATTGAAAAAAACTATATAAACTATGCCCGAAAATGTCACAAGTATCAAATTTATGCAATAAGATCAATGTCCTACCCTCACCACTTATGTCATGATAGCTTCATGGCCTTTCTTTGTGTGGGGCATGGATATGATTGGGCTTATCACCCCTAAAGCCTCGAACAGACATCGGTTCATCCTAATGGCAATCGATTACTTCATTAAATGGATGGAGGCAGCCTCATATGCCAATGTCACTAATTCAGTTGTCATATAGTTCATAAAATGGGACATTATCTGTCAATATGGGCTTCCCGAAAAAACCATCACTGACAATGCTTGCAACTTGGAAAACAACCTAATGCAAGTAGTATGCTACTAATTTAAAATCCATCATCATAACTTAGTGCCATACTAACCGAAAATGAACGAGACAGTCGAAACAACTAAAAGAACATCAAAAAGATAGTTGAGAAAATGGCTAAGACTTACAAAGATTGGCATGAAAAATTACCCTACGCACTTTATGCATATCAAACGTCAGTCTGAATATCCACGGATGCTACCTTATTCTCTTTAGTTTATGGGATGAAAGCCATCCTACCTATCAAAGTTAAGATCCCCTCTCTAAGAGTTTTGACAGGGGCCATACTCAAAAAAACTGAATGGGTTAGAGACAAATATGATCAGTTGAATCTTGTTGAAAAAAAAATGAATGAAAGCCATCGATCATGGGCAAATTTATTAAAAGCGCATAATTAGGGCCAATGACAAAAAGGTTTGCCCTCATCCTTTTCATGAAGGGGAATTAGTCCTTAAAAAGATCCTCTTAATCCATAAAGACACCCAAGGCAAATGGATTATTAATTAAGAGGGACTTTATATTATGAAACAGGCTTTCTTCGAAGAAGCCTTGATCATAGTGGAAATAAATGGTAATGTCTTACCAATCTAGTCAATTCAGACTCTGTCAAGAAATATTATTGTCACTATGTGTCATGCTTTTAAAACGTCAGACGATTCGAAAGATATAATGCACTCAACTTAAAAGCAAATTATGGTTGGTCATGACCGACCCTTTAAATTATCCCATGATTAGGATTTGAATTAGGCATAGTAGTATGAAGGGGAGAGACCATTGAGTGAATCGCTTATCCAACTAGCCAAAGATGGTCACCATGAAGTGGCTGTAAACTTGGAGTCATAACTGATCGTTTCAGGCTAGGCAAGACCAGATGTCTATTAAAAATAATATTTTGAGTTACGAATCTCAAAACATTAAGCTTAAGGTCTACAAAGTCTAGAGATTTATTGGTTGGGTTTGTGAGTTGGTTACGTGCGGAAAAAGATTAACAACCCTACGACACCCGAAATCAATACCTACTAACTATGTCTCACTTTAGTTTAGGCTTAATCAGTTCCATTTGATCATTATTTAAAAATTATCCCCTTTAATGTATAAGGTTTTGTAAATTGTTGATCTAGTTTTTTTTTAAAAAAAAATAGATCACGTTTGCACCTCAGAGTTGTGAAGAACATAAGGATTTTTTTTATGAAAATAATCTCCAGATTGGTTTTAAAAATTTGGATATTTTGTATTAGGCACTAGAGAGATACCAAAATAGAACATTGCCTTATAAATTTTATTGTGAAACAAATTGTAAATATGAATGCACGATAATCACTACAAAAAGGAAACATGATAGCATGATAACAAAGAATATAACAATATCACAAACAAAAGAGTGTAAAAAGGAGGGACAATTAAAATTTGTCTCATAATTGTCTTTAATCATTGAAGAATAACCGAGATGACAATTTAGAAACGGTTTGGATTCGATGGTCATTTACAAGACAAAAAAGATTTTAGTCAAAACAATCTAGGGCATTCAAAAGAAAAAAATTTATATTTTCTAGGTAAAAGAGGGGTTAGAGTATCCCCTCAGAGATGTGGGGTTGAAGTATCTCTAAAGATAAAATTAAGAAAATATTTAGGATTAAAAAGAAATTTTGAGTTTTTTCATGAAGAATCGGGTAGAGTATCCCTTAGAGCAGTGGGGTTGGAGTATCTCAAAAACAAAAATTTGTAATGTTTTAAAAGAAAAAGTTCTTTTTTTTTACATTTTTGAAAATATGGAATTGAAGATTTGGACTAAATATATTTGTCTTAAGCCTTAATCTAAGTCTAAAGTGCTTGTGTTGTAGAGGAACCAATCAGATGTATTTTGAGACATTTGAATGTCTCTGGCATTTCAAAAATTAAATTAAAATAGAGGACAACATTGTGTCTTCTCATTTCTCGAATTTATTCTAGGTCCATTCGAAGGCTTGAGGGGGTGAATAAGGTACCATTGGAAAGAAGAATCGATAAGATTTAATGTAAAAATATTTCAAAAATCCTAGAAAATCACTTTCTAGGTGGAATTAATTTTTAAAATTAGGTCTATCTCGACACTAGCAGCATGTACAAGGAAAAGTGCATGATTGACTTTGAGAAACCATTCAGGGCTTATCGAAAAATGTTAAATTGTGAACAATACCTTTCCAGAAAGGGTATTTTGTGATGTTTTAAGAAAAACAATCTAAAAATTCTAGAAAAAATATCTGATGGGCCAAAATGGCCCAAATAGAGTATCACATGCTGGTTTCAAGGGTTCGAACAACAAAAGTTTAAAAAATCATAATTCTCTTATTCGAGATGATTTAAGGGCAAACAAAACACCATTAGAAAGGTATTTCCATAACCTTTAAGGGAAAATATCAAAAAATTTAGGAAAATCCTTTATGGTTGAAAATAATTTTCAAATTCAAATTATAATTCTGCTAGAGCAAAAAAAAAGGTTTCTTGGGGGTCAAACTCAAGTTATGGACATTCGAATGTCCATAACACAGGGGAAGATAACATGAGCACACAAGTTCATTTCATAATCTCATAGTTTGGGATAATGAAACAACTCGTTGACCATGCCATCATGAAAATGTTAAACTTAAGATAAAGGCTTAGTATATATATATATACATATATATATTTTTAACCAAAAAGGGTAATTTTGCTTGGAAAAATAGCATCTTTAAACTTATTTTACCATGAATCCAGAGCTTAAATATTTGATTTGCCCCTAGGATTAGAAGACCAATGTTATGGATACATTAAATCCATGCTATTCTTTATTTATTAGAGTTAGCATAAACTTGGAATTTTTTTGAAAATTAGGTTTTTAGGAAACAAGCAAGCATTTTGACAGAGATGTCAGAAAAAAATACAACACACACAAAGATGCACCTAGACTAAACAAGCAAACACACAAAGATGACATTTTGACAGGGAAATAGATGACAAAAATGTAAAAAGATGACAAATAAGCTATATGAAAATGACATGAACATATTTAAACAAAGAAATACAGGATAAAGTTGTCAAGACAGCATTTTTATGTCATAAGACTCTTAAAACACAAGAAAATGCATGAACATACATAAGACGTGTTAAGGTGAACATTTAGGCATGTGTTAAGCATGTGAGAATAGATGAAATATGTTAAAGAATGCATGAATAAGAGACTATTTTGATGATAGAATGAAACAGTAGAAGTTTGGCCTACCAAGCAAAAACAAGGCATCACACGAACATCAAGATTCTAAGACTACCACAACCAAGGCAATAATAATGCATGAGAGTCCTAGGATGATCATGGCCATATAAAGGGCTCACTAAAATGATGTAGATGATAAAAATAAAAAATGTATGGAATAAGGTAAAAAGTATAGCAAAAAGCTAAGTTTTTTCTTTTTTTTTGCTATTATTTAGCAAGAAAAAGATGAAAGAAAGAAGCTTCCTAGTAATATGGTTGATGGTAAGGTGTTTTAAAGGTGAAAGTGTGTGAAAAGTTGAGTTTTCAAGGTTTTTGAGGTGGTGGTTTAGGGGAACTACATGAATGGAAGAAGGTTAAGGGTGAAAGGTAATAGAATAGTGTTTTTAGAAGAATTTTAGGCCTAGAGATTGCTGAGGGATTCTTAAAAATAGTTAGAGCTTTTTTTTTGGATTGCTGGAGAGCTCTTTAGGAATGGTTGGAAGTCCTCTAGTTCATTACTTACTTTCTAGTTTTATTATCTTTCAATTAAGACTTGGAATGCCAAAAGTTAGCTCGGATAAAATGAAGTGTCTTTGGCCATTGCTAAGTATTAGGAATAGGACAAAGACAAATAGACACCATTTTGTTCGAGTAGGAAGATGATTTCGAGTGCTTGTAGAATAATAGAGAGCTACTTAGTACTATATCAATATGGTCAAGAAAGAAGCTTTCCAATAATATGATTGATAGTAAGGTGTTTTGTGGGTGAAAATGTGTGAAAGGTTAAGTTTTTAAAGGTTTTTTGGTGGTGATTTAGGGAAACTATAGGACTGAAAGAAGGTTAAGGGTGAAAGGCAATGGAATAATGCTTTTGGGAGAGTTTAAAGGCTAGATATTGCTAGGGATTCTTAGGAATATCTTTTTTTGAGATTACTAGAGAACTCTTTGGGAATGTTAGAAGTATTCTCTTTTTTTTCCTCTCCCTTTTTAATTCAATACTTACCCAATGCTTTTTGGAGACAAAGCAAGGGCATTTTTTATCTTTCATTCCTGTATTAGGGGACATCTCTAGTTACCATACTCAGTTGGTCTCATTTCTATTGGTTCTGTCATGCTGAGAAAGGAGGCAAAAAGGTTGTAACAGCCTACAACTGAAGATAGACCTGACATGCCCTCTTACCACCATATATTTTATGAAAATGACCCTTGTCATTGGCTATTTAGGCTTTCAAAATTGGTTTAAACATGCACAAAGTCGAGGTTTTCAATGATTTATGATGATTTTTGGGTGCAAAAAAATGCTTGAATCAGCTTTTCGAAGGCTAAAAAATGGTTTGAATTGGGCAAAAATGCCTTGGTGTATCATTACAAAACATGTTGTATCGATACACAAGGCAATTTCTACCCGTGAGTACTATACGATAGGTGTGTATCAATACTAAGAGCAAAAAATTATTTCTAGTCTCAAGATTTAGAGGCCTGCATCGATACTCCATGGATTGTATTGATACTCATGCTTGTGCATCAATACATTTTACCAAAAATCACAACTTTAGCTACTGTAAGGTCTATATGGATATAAACATGATAGGTATCACTAACCTACCATAAGTATAAATATGAAGCCTTTTGTACTGGTACTACAGGTGAAAATTCAAGTTTTTGACAACGTAAAAACCTCTTATCAAAACTTATACACCAATATAAATTGCATATACTTGTGGCTTCCTGATTTACCTTACCCTGGTCATAAACAATGGGAAATTGATCCGTATACTCATCTAAATGACTCCGATGACATTGGTAAAATGGCCTTTGATGCCTCATTTTACATTTTTCTTTAATACGATCCATAGGCATTTTAGATCTTCCCAAAAAAAATTTTGCTTAGCACTGAGTGCCTAACGACATTGCACAGGATAATCACCCCTCAATTTCTTATTTTTTATCTTTTAATTTTTTCATCCTTTAATTAAGTCCCTGATGGCAAAAATAGGCCCTGACAAAACAAAGTGTATACAGTTATTGCTCTTTAGCCATTGCTAAGTGTTAAGAATAGGGCAAAGATAAATAGGCACCATTTTGTTCTGGTAAGATGATGGTTCCTTGTGCATGCAAAGAAGTAAAGAGCTATTTGGTATTAAGCCAAGATAGATCGAATATACTTGCAAAAAAAATTGATAAGCTTTATAAGGTTTGGCCTCCCTACTATTTTTTTTATTTAACCCAAAACAGATGCCACTAGCTTTTATGGGCTTTGATGAAGGTTAACATGGTGCCACCAGCTTTTATGGGCTTTAACTCAATAAGTGTCCAACTCTTTATGGACTGAGGTAGATAGGTGCCATCAGCTGTTATGGGCTTTAACTTAATAAGTGTCTAACTCTTTATGAACTGAGGTAGATAGGTGTCACTAGCTTATGTGGGCTTTGACTCGATAAATGTTTAGCTCTTTTTGGACTGAGATAGATAGGTGCCACCAGCTTGTGTGAGCTTTATTGTAGGTAAAAAAAAGCATCTAGCTTTTCATAGACTAAGGTTAACAAATGCCACCAGCTTGTGTTGGCTTTATGGTAGGTAAGAAAAAGTGTCCAACTCTTTGTTGACTAAGGTAGATAGGTGCCACTAGCTTGTATGGCCTTTGATCGATAAGTGTCTAACTCTTTATAGACTAAGGTAGATAGATGCCATCAGCTTATGTGGGCTTTATCTCTATAAGCATCTAGTTTTTTGTGGATTGAGGTAGATAAGTGCCACCAGCTTATATGGGCTTTCTGGTAGGTAAGAAAAGGCACCCAACTTTTCATGTACTAAGGTAAACAAATGTCACTAGCTTGTGTGGGCTTTATGGTAGGTAAGAAAAGGCATCCAGATGTTTATGGACAAAGGTAGATAGGTGCCACCAGCTTGTTTGGGCTTTGCAAGTAGGTAAGAAAAAGCATCCTACTCTTTAAGGACTAAAAAAAATAAGTTCAGATACCATTCTTGGATGATTTTTAATGAGCTCTTAAGGTCAAAGATACTTACTTAAGGCCTTTCGAGGTTTTTCAAAAATAAAAAAATTGTACCTTAGGTTTTCTATAAATTTGACTTTGTATATAGGAGATGTTAAATGTTGCATAATGCATGGGGATACAAGTGCATGTCTAAATAATGCAAGGATAATGACTTTAAAAGCCTAACCAATGGTCAGTTTTGGTTTTTTGGCTGTTTGCTCTCTCCTTATTTGATAAGGTGCCTTCTACCTAAGGTTTGTCAATCTTGCTTTAGATTTCTAGAGGCTTTGAATGTTAAGGTTGTTCTTTTTTGAAAGACATTAAAGGAGGTTTTAAACACTTATTTTTTAGGGTGTGAGAGTCCCAAGGCCAAACTGATTATGGCCTTAAGAGTTCATTCTTAGCCTTTAGACATGAAACAAAAATTCCTACGAAGTTCTATTTTTCCAAGTAATTCTAGGAAATCCTGTTATCTGTTTTATTCATTTATCAAGCATTATCAACTAAATGATAAGCATGAAACAACACAGAATACATGGTTACGAAAAGATTTTGCAATAAATCAAGCAATTATATTTTATTTAAAGAAAAATGGTACAAGTTATGACAAACTTATGAAATTATGAAAGATTATGAAATACAAAAGAGATAAGAGAGGTCTTCCTAGTTGATTGGCCATTTATGCTGATATCATGAATCCTCCACTGAATGCTTTCAGAGAATTCTCTCAAATGATTAATCTTTTTAGTGTTACCTGACTCATAAGAAGATAAACCTAGCAATTCATGTATTTGTGTTGAATTCATGTTTAAGTTTTTTTATATTATTATCAATTTTCATACATTTATAATTTATATTATATTGATTTTAAGAATGTAATCGTGTCATGTCATGTTTTTTTGATCTTATGCATGTCATATTCATGTAATAATGTCAAATACTACTAGGTCTATAAGAAATTCCTCATATTGCCCTATGGTGGGATAGAGGCCTTAAAGTTAGGTAGTTTCTATTTTTTTGGGTACAAGTATGGATGAGACTTGGTGGAGTTGGTTAGCTTAGAATAGGTGTATTAGGTTATGATCTAGCATCTTGATCAAGGTTGTGAATATAGGGAAAATTAGTTTTAGGCTAGTGATGGTTTGGGCTTGACTTGGTTTGAGTAAAGGGGTCTAGTCACTTAAGTCACCCTCTCGGGTTTTCAACTTAAGCTAGTTCTCTCTCTTTTTGTTTGTTTTTGTTTGTTGTCTTTTTTGTTTTGTTCTTTTTTTTTTTTTTGAAGAGTGGAAGAAGAAGGAGAAATAGGATGCTCTTTTGGGTTTTCATACTAAAATCCTTTCAAGCATAGCATTTCTTAATAGAATCAAAGTTCACATGGTTGGGTAGGTCACTACCATCCATCTCAATTAAGATTAGGGCTCCTTTAAAAAATACATGTTTCACCACATACGGGCTTCCTCAATTTGGGGTCCATTTTCTTTAAGAATCTTTATGGATTAAGAGAATTTGTTTGAGCACCAAGTCACTTTTTTAGAATTAATGAGGATGGACCCTTTTGTTGTGGACCCTTATCTTGCACTATTTCTCTTTGATGAGATTGAGCTGTTTATATTAGGTCTTAACCCATTCAGCCTCTTCAAGGGGTGATTCCATAAATACTCTCAGTGAAGGCATTTTAACCTCAATTGGTAGGATAGCCTTCAGACGTAGTCTAAGGAGAATAGGGTAGCACCTGTGGAAGTTTATATTGCTGTGCGATAGGCATGTAATGCAAAAGGTAGCTTTTTATGCCAATCTTTGTACATTTTAACCATCTTTTCAACTATCTTCATGATATTCTTATTGGCTTCTTCAACTATCCTATTCATTTTTGAATAGTATGGGATGAAATTTCAATGTTGAATCTTGAACTGAAAGCAAACCACTTACACCATTTTGCCTTTCAGGTTGCGTGCTTTATCAGTAATAATTTGTTGAGGAAGATCATATCTATAAATGATGTCCCATTTCATAAATTTGCATACGGTCAATCTGGTGACATTAGCATATGAAGCTACCACTACCCACTTGGTGAAATAATCGATAGCAACCAAAATAAAATGATGCCCATTAAAAGTTTTAGGGGTAATCGATCTAATCATGTCCATACCCCATATAGAAAAAGGCCATAGAGATATCATAACATGTAGAAGTGTTAGTGGGACATGGATTTTGTTAGCGTAGATTTGGCATGTATGCATTTTCAAGCGTAGTTAATGCAATCCTTTTCAAGAGTCACTAGTAATAGCTGGATTGCATGACTTGCTTTGCCATTCAGTGTCTATTAGCATGCATACTGCAAATTCCTTCATGAATATTTTTAAGTATTCTTTTGGCTTCAAAGGCATCCGAGCATCGAAGTGGCACCTAATCCTAGCCTTTCTTGTACAAAATGCCACCATCCAAAATGAAGCTCGTGACTAATCATCAGATGTTCTCTTATCAGTTTCCCTAGCGTCTTTTAAGTATCGTTGATCCTTGATGTACTAAAAAATGTCATGATACCATGGCAAGTCATCCTTCTCTTCTTCAACATTCTGACAATGTATTGAGGCTGTATAGATACTTATCTCAATAGAAGCAACATTTGATTCTCGATTGACTTTGTACATAGATGATAAGATGGCTAAGGCATCGATAATTTCATTCTTTTCTTAAGGTAGATGTTGAAAGCAAATATCATTAAACTCTTTTTTCAGTTCTGAGATCAGATTCCTATAATTGATCAGTTTAGTGTCGACATTTTCCATTCTCTTTTCAGTTGATAAATTACAAAGGCTGAATCTCTAAGTACTTGCAGCATTCGCATGCCGCTTTCAATGGCTACTTGAAGTCCCATGACGTAGGCCTCATATTCAGTTATATTGTTGGTACAATCAAAGTTTAACCTTATAGTAAAGGGGTAGTGGTTTCTATTAGGTGAGATAAGAATTACCCCAATTCCATGCCTCAACGCATTTGAAGCTCCATCAAAGTACATTTTCCAAGATGAATTGCACTTGACAGTGTTCTCTGCCTTAGATATGCATATCTAATCTCTGTAAGGAAAACTAAAGTCTAAAGGCTAATAGTCATTTGTTACTTAGATTCTAAGAAATTCGCTATTGCACTACCTTTAATGGCTTTCCAATTTACATACCTAATATCATACTCAAAAAGTAAGACTTGCCACCTAGCTAATCTCCCTAGCAAGGCGGGAGCTTCACACAAATACTTAATGGGATCGAGTTTGGTGATTAGCCATGTAGTATGGTATAACATGTTTTGTCTAAACCTTTAGGACGTCTAAGTTAGAGCACAAAATAGCTTCTCTACAAATGAATAATTTTTTTTTGTGAACTTCTTGCTCAAGTAGTAGATAGCCCATGTTCCTTCTTGCCTAAGTCATTGTGTCAGCCCAATACACAACCATTAACTTATCAAAAATTGATAGATATAGAATTAATGATCAATGTAGCCCTAATTGCACAAGTACTAGAGGTTTCAAAAGGTATGTTTGACCTTATCGAAAGCTTTTTGGCAATATTCATTCCTTTCTCCAGTATTTTATTTTTTAAATAGCTAAAAAATTGGATCGCATTTGCCGATCAACTAAGATACGAATCAGGCTATGTAGTTCATCTTTCCTAAGAAACTTTTTACTTTTTTTTGAGTTTGAGGTGGTGGCAAACTTTGAACGGCCTTGACCTTGTCAGGATCAACTTTTATTCCTTTCCCGCTTACAATAAAGCCTAATAATTTGGTAGATATGGCACCAGAGGTACATTTTATGGGATTTAATTTGAGTTGGTATTTATGAAGCCATTTAAAAAGTTTTCATAAATTTACAACATGTTCACTCTCTTTTGGAAATTTAGTAATCATATCATCTCCATAGATCTCTATTTCTTTGGGCATGAGGTCATGCAACACTGTTACCATCGCCCTTTGATAGGTTGCCATAGCATTTTTGAGTCTGAAAGGGCATCACTTTGAAGTACAAAGTGCCCCACACAGTTACAAAAGTAATTTTTTCCATGTCTTCAACTGTCATTTTGATTTGGTTATAGCCCGAAAATCCATCCATGAAGGAAAATGGCAGTGTTGTCTACTAAGGTATCGATGTGAGGCAGAGAAAAATTATCCTTGGGCTTAGCTTAATTCAAGTACCTATAGTCCATGCATATCAGCACTTTAGCATCCTTTTTTGGAACTAGGACTATATTAGCTACCCATTCAAGATATTTGGCTATCGCGAGTAATCTTGCTTTAAATTGTTTTTTCACTTCTTCTTTGATCTTCAGAAGCATTTTAGGCTTCATCCTTCTGAGCTTTTGTTGTATAGGCTTATAGTCACGTTTAAAGGGAAGTTTACGACCATAATATTAGTGTCTAATCCAAGCATGTCTTGGTAGGACCAAGCGAACACATCTCAATGTTCTTGGAGGAAACTTATTAGTTTGACTTGAGTTGAGGTTTTATAAAGGTTCTTATTTTAACTTCTTTTAGATCTTTTTTCATTCCAAGGTTTAGGGTTTTAGTGGGTTTTTCATGAGGCAATATCTATTTTTTTGTTCAGTTAATCTTAGTAGGTTTGAGGTATGGGGTTCTCGTTAGGATTCTCTTCAGACTCGACCTCCCCAGCATAGATTGGTTGTTCAAAATTGATTTATAAAGTTTAAGTATGAATATTCATGTCACCTTTATCGAGGTACCTAAAAATATGACACAAGAAAAATATAGGTGGAAAAAAATGTTGAGAAAGGTCTAAGAGTTGACAAAAATTATAACATAAAGAGCGAAATACATAATGCTTAGTCATTCTCAATGATAACACTTAATAAAAAATACCCATACAAAAGATCTTATAATGTTTTTGGGCAAAACCATGTAGGTTTAGTTCATAGCATTACTTCGAAATAGACTTAAATACTACATGAATCTCAATCTCAGTCTAAACACTCAGAAGAAATCTTGAAGGGCATGGACCGATCTCTAGGCTTATAGTTGACATCTCTGGCTTATCAATCACATTGAAGGAGAAATCCTCAAATGCCTTATTCAACATAAGCATAGCATTAGCAAAGCCAGTATTTACATGAACTTTGGGGCAAAAACTTTCCCAAAGTGGTGGAAATATCATTGATTCACAATCTACGTCTTTTCTTGATAAATGGACCATCCTCTTTTCATAGACTTTCTGAGCTTGTTTTCTATTTTACTGTGCATTGGGTTTGAATCCTAGCCCTTTTTTATCGATCTAGTTGACAACTTTCAAGGCTTTGGCAATCCCTTGGAGGTGTTTTTTGAATCCCTTTCAAGCCTAGGCACCTTTGCTGATAGTTAGCTTTAAACCATATGAACATTCTTCGATAGGCTAAGCTCAACCATTGGCAACCCTTCCTTGATAGAAGTAGCATTGATGAACTCAAAGGATTGGAAAAAAGATTGTAGGATACCTTTGTTAGGCTTGACATATGGAGCATTATTTAAGGTAATACTAACAAATTTTTTTAATGATGAATTTTAATTTTTACTACAAATATGATGGCACGCCCCTATAGAGTGAATCTAAGGCCTTCCCAACAAATAGGTGTATGATGGAGCAATATCCATCACATGAATGTCTACTTCATAAGTGCATGGGCTAATTTGAAGTAGAATGGTGGTGTTTCCTAAAACATTTTTGCAAGTTCCATCAAATGATCATACCACCATGTGACTATTCTTGACATGAGATACATCAATAAGGAACTTGTTCAAGCATGACACGGGCATTACTTTTAAAGCTGACCCATTATCAATGAGCACCTTGGGTAATGTGATGCCTTTATAGTATGTGGTGATGTGAGGTGCTTTGTAGTTTCTTCTTTCTCAATGTAGAATTTCATCATCGCCAAAAGATATGTAATTGCTAGCATTGATGTTGCTCACTAGATGATCCAACTGACCTATAGAGATGTCAGAAGAGACATATGCCTCATTCAAAACCTTGAGGAAGAAATTACTATGAGCTTCAAAATTCAATAGTAGTGACAACATAGATATCTTGGTGAGTGGCTTCTTCAACTAGTTGATGAGACTGTATTCGCTGTGCTTGATGAACTTAAGGAAATTTGTAGCTTTTTTCTCACTTACTAGCTCCTTCATTGTTATCGAATCTGAGTTTTTGGTTGTATATTTTGGTAGTTGAGGAATAGGATTAGTATTCTTTTGCTGAGTTTCACTTCTTGATGCTGCTTGGATGTAAGATCTACTATTTTGAGTTAGGTGACCCCTGAAAGGTTAACGTTTGTGATTATTGATAGATTCTTCGATGATTAAGGTTTTGCTTTCATAGTTCCATGGAATTGCCTTATCATCTTTATAATGGAAAAAAGATGGAAATTAAATGATCATCCTTTGTGCAATCTGAACAAGGGTAGCTTTGACCTCGGTCAGTTATCAAACAAGATAAATGGGCTTCCAATCCTATAGGGAGGATTGCCTCTTTTTTTATCCACATCGTTAACAGATAGTATTGCTTTTATGGACTCGGTATGCTAGGTTTGCTTTTCATCATAAAATTCAATGCTACCCTTTTGAACCATAGCACGGAACTCTTTACATGTTTGAAAAGTGTGGCCGTAAACAGTATGGAAATCATAAAAGTCATCAATTCTTTCCTTTGTCTTTTTAGCTGCATTAAGCAATTTAACTTGCACCAACATTTACAAAACCAAATTCATTGACATTCTGACCTTTTTTATGTTTTCTATAATTTTGTAATTCTCTTCAATAACCATTTACTTATATCTAACTTAACACGAGTTTGAGATGAACTGGCTTTAGTGCCAGATTTTGATTGTGGATTAGCCTTTATTTTTCTTTTCTTTTTTGTCTTTGAAGATATTTTTTCTACCTGATTCATTTTTCATGGCCTTATCAATCATTCCACAGAGTACAACTACATCTATGAAGCTTTTTATGAAGCTTTTTGCTACCTTTTTGTAATAAGAGGTTTGTAATGCGCTAATGAATCTGACTATCATCTTTTTTTCTATCAATAAAGGATGAATTTGAGTAGCCTTCCCCATCTATCTCAAAGCATACTGCTTAAAACTTTCATCAACTCTTTTTTCCATGCTTATAAAAGATAAATAACTTGAGATACAGTCATCAGTAGGCCTTTCCTTATTTGTGGCATTAATAGATAGATCGATGTGTTTATCTCATCCTTATAGAACTCAATCTTAGATCGGTCCATCATCCCTTGAACCATTTCTAAGAATGATGGGTAGTGTTACAAGCCATGCATGTGACTGCAATTGTAGCAAGATTGCCCAAAGATTTCTTTGCCCTAATCTTTGATCTTTGAGACTATTCCTATCGTCACAAAAGCTTGCCAGACTTTATCCATCAATGTTTTGACTTCTCTAATGCTTTTTTTGACCCAACAATATTTTCTTTCGATTATTGCATTCACTCTTGGTTTGGCATGGTTAGGGAGTAAATTAGCTCCAACATTTGGTCCAGGCCTTTGTTTAACCTTGATCACTCCTTTTTCCAATAAACCATGTACCTTTCTCTTAATAATGTGCAATTCTCAATAGAATGGCCTTGCACTCCTGCATGGTACTCATAATAGGCATTCTTATCATACCATCTAAGGTGTGATAATGATCTTAGGTTTGTGAATACTAGGGTCACTTATTGACCTACCAATAGATGAGAGTAGATCTTTTTATAAGAGTAAGGGAGCGATTTACAGTGCTCCTTTTCTTAGGGTGCTTGTTGATTGTTTGAAGCTCTTGCATTATTCATGTTGTGAGGTTGTGCACTCTGGGCTGTATTTTGAATAGGATATGGTGCAAAGCTCATTGATGAAGCGAACCTGGTGGCATGAATCAGTTATGGCGTGGGCAAATAAGGGTTATGATTTGGTTTCAACAAGTTTGAGAGATATACAACCTGTGTCGGATGTGGATTTCAATTAAACTTGGCATGACTTTCACTAACAACATTCATCTCCTTTTTCTTACCTTTATTTGTTGACTTTTTTACTAACTCAAATGATCCATCAATGGATATCCTGCCACTCTTGACAACGTTCTCGATCATATCACCTGATATAACCATATCGATAAAATGTTTCATGGCATTTCCTACTAGCCTTTCATAGTGAAGAGCTCATAAGGAACTGATAAACATAATTGTCATTTTTTTCAGTCAAGGGGGATGAACTTAAGCTGCCTCTTCTCTCCACCTTTGTGCACATTAAGCTCTTAGAGGATTTTTTTCCATGTTCATGAGAGAAAGGTGATCTAGAGCCTAATCAGACTTGTGCTTATACTACTGAAGGAAGGCATGGACCAAATCTACCCATGTCTAAATTCTTATGGGATCAAGCCCTATGTACCATCTAATAGTTGCCGTAATTAGACTATCTTGAAAGCAATGAATCAATAGCTTCTTTTTTTTCATACTTGATCATTTTTTTATAGTACATGCGAAGATGGGCAATGGGTTTAGTAGTCCTATTGTATTTTTCAAAATTAGGTACTTTGAACGTAGATGGGATAATGAGAATCAAAACTAGACCCAATGATTTTGCATCCATAATCCCAAATTTATC
Organism: Adansonia rubrostipa; assembly: GCA_038381775.1. Taxonomy (NCBI): domain Eukaryota; kingdom Viridiplantae; phylum Streptophyta; class Magnoliopsida; order Malvales; family Malvaceae; genus Adansonia; species Adansonia rubrostipa. The sequence goes on along the minus strand of JBBYHM010000018.1, from coordinate 5,800,943 downwards.
ATTTATTTTAATAGCTCGAAGGTGCTTTTCTAGTGACTAATATTTTATCAAGTCTTTATCGCTTTTTGATGACCTTTTTGCTTTTCTTGTTCCATTTGTTCATCAAGGTCCAAAACTATAGGCCTTGTTGACGAAGAGCCCGTACCTTAAATTCTTGAGCCAATTGAGATGTTGCAAGGTTGATGTAAATAAATGGTTGAGTTGATGGGATATTTGTTGCCGGTGGATGTTCTCCATGCAATGCCCTTTCCTAAGCATCAGTGGCTTCAGTATCACCATTCAAATTGCTTTTAAGATTGGTAGGTTTTTTTCCCACATTAACTATGTTTGTTTGCCCTTTTTCCTTTAAAGCCTTAGACAATAGCTTAGTTAACTTAGAAATCTGAGCTTGGAGTTTTTCATTCATATGGAGTAATTGCTCTTGAGATTTCCTATACACGAGTTCCAGTCTCTCAATGAGGGCTTAGTGATTGTTTTCCATCACTTTTCAATGATTGTGAGTGATATACCGATGATAAACTATAGGTTATATGTTTTAAAGCACCTTCACTTTAAATTATTATCGGATTAGGCTTTTATGATGTGTCATGCACATGTTTGATACAATAAGAGTGAATAGTTGATCATGAAGATAGATGGATAAACAAAACAATAAAAGAATTAGGTTAGTCATGCAAATACAAAAAAGATAATTGGATTAAAGGGTAGCTCCACTAATAGTTTCTTTCATTAAAGCAATAAAATATCTTGATCACACATGATTATATTTGGAAATGCCTAACACAGTTACATTGCCTGACTACATGGTCCAAGAAATACAACAAGTCTTGCTCATGGTCTCAAATAGGTAGAATATTGCATGTCAAGGATAGTGCCATATCCAGTACGTGTTTAGCTTCCAACTGGGTTGCCTAAATCTACTAGGTGATTTGGTAATGATAGTTCTAATAGTTTTGGCATGTGTGATCAACCACTTGAAGCCATTATTGCTTCCACTGTTCAAAAGCTCTTACTAGTTCATCGATTTAGTCTTGGCAAGCTTGAAGAGAATGCTTTAACTCTTGAATTCTAAGTGTTAAAGTCTCATTTTTGACATGGTTTGCCCTCAAATCTCAAACTTGAGCTTTTAATCATCCACTCTTCCTCTGATAAGTTGATATGAGGGCACAAGTTCTAATGAGCTTTTCCCTATTGGCTCTAACTTCTTCTTTACATTGGTGCAATTTTTTCTCAAGGGTATTAATTTCTACTTCCATTCAACTGATTTGTTTTCAGGGCATTGAGACTTACTTGCTTTGTTGAGTGCCACATAATCTTTCCTCAAACTTTCAAGATCCTTCTTGAAATGATTCTTCTCTTTTACAATCCAGTTCACCTTACCATCCCAGAGGTAAAGGTCAATTTCTAATTGACACTTCTCTTCCTTTAAGTGAACAATCTCTTTGGCAAAGGTCACTTTTTCTTGTTTGAAATCTTGCTTAAGTAATTCGATCTCAGAAGGAAATTTGTCAACCAATATTCATGATGTCCTAACACCGAACAAGGGCAAGGCATCATTAATGCGACAGATCCTCCATTCATCATATCCTAGGGTCATACTACTCCTTCTCCAATATGTCTCCATGCAATGGGTCTGTTTCCATGCATGAAAAGCTAGCTGAACTTTTGACTTGCAATCAGTTTCACCATAGTCAAAATCCCACAACTCTAGGTCTTGGATGAAAGGGATGAATTATCGGCACTAAAATTACTAGAGAACCAGAATGGGTGCATAGCTAGTGCTTTCCCATAATCCTATGATTGGCATACACCACATCGATATATGACTATTTGTAAGGAAAAACAAAAAGCTTTCCATGGCACTTCTTCCCTTTTGAGTTTTCAAATTTTCTAGATCCATTACTTTTTAGACTTATCCTGAGGCCATTCCTTTTCAAGAATCTTAGAGATAGAGTGGAAGTTGGGCAAGAAGTTATACAAGATCCTAATTTTTTTAGGCAAAAGTGATTGACAAGCAAATGTGAAGAAGTGGTAAGCATCTAATGAAGTGACCTATATGATTTTCTTGCAAAAATTGAAAGCTTGAATGGTTTCAGTAATGATAGCCGGTGTGGGATTGATGCTGCAACATAATCGAGAGAAGAGATCTACTACTGTAGCTCTAATATAGCCTAATTTTTTTGGAAATATGACTAGACCATATATCGCTAGAGCATAGATATCTTGGATTTTCAAAGGTTAATAGTATTTGCCGTTGCTTCTTTCAAATTGGACCAGGAAATGCACTCACTTTTCCTTTTCATCTTAATGTGACTCTCAATCCAAGTCTCTAATGCACCAAGAAACTGAGCTTGTCTTTTCTTGAAAGTTTGAGGGTTCAAAGCCTTGCAATATATTATATCGGCCTTAGCTCTTTCAATGTTAAGTAACACAGTGTAATTATCAATTATAGGGACTAAATCTTTATGATTGAAAGTGAAACATCGATATATTGGGTTCCAAAATTGAGATGCTACTTGCAACAGTCTAACATCCAAATGGACTAGGAACAAAAGAGCGATGTCTCTGTATCTCTTCGTGAATAATTCCTTTTTGGTATTATCCCAACTAGTCCATACATACTTTAGCTCTTGCCAATCATTCTAACGGTACCTTGTCTTAACCCTTTCATTCATTATTAAGACATACTCCAGTTTAAGGATGTCCTATTTTCACACTGCTAGTGCTCTGGCCATGCTTGAACTTCCTCAAAAGTCATCAGATCTGAAGTGGAATATTACTCCATGACAGACACCACTTGATGAACACTGAACCATTAACCAGTTGTCCTATGATGACAATGATTATGATGAAATAATACAAGCATGATAAAGAAAAGGAAAAATGGAAATGAGTTAGTAACCATACAAAATAATAGGCATAAAGATAAAGAAATGAAAGAACAGCAACAAAAGTGCATCACAAAAGTTGCCGCAATAATAAGTAGTACAATCCCTAAGGGCAGACATGATGATCATGAATGTTGAAACATTAAACAAACAGCATAACAATGCGTCCGCATTAAAAATTGCCTCTTTATGAAGCAACATGATACCTCACGAGGACTAAAACAGACCATTTAAATGGTAACATTCGTTCACCCTCATCTATGTTAAATACATGCTAAGCCATTATTTGGGCAACATGATGGCTTATTTCAGTCAGATATAACTATTTTAAGATAACATTGTAGGTAATGGCATTCGCTTGTCCTTACCCACTTATTAAAGAGTATTTGTCATCGAACATATGGCATATCCTAAAGGAATGATCATAAAAATAAAAATGACAAACACAAGTGACAATGTTCACCCATCATCGCCCACGTAACCATGGTGTATAGGAGTAAAGGTAAGAAATGTTTCCCCAAGTGATCCTACTCTTCTAGTTATTCTAGCAGTAATCCAGTATAGTTTGACATGGTTTAGCGTGTATGGTTCACTATATGGGTTTAATTTGAAGCCTAATTCAGTATTTGAATTACTCCTCCGTCTAGTAAGGATAGCTAAGGTACCCTAATCCTAGGTTTATCACGGGTTTGGCAGAATGAGTTTGATCCAGTGGATGTATTTTTCCTATGCAGAGACATAGGTAATTTATGCCCCAAAAGGTCTTGCCATGTCTATGTAGAGGGTTACTCACAAAAGCAGATGGTTCACTTCCTCCTAATAATTAGGATACTAACCATACCATGGTGTTTGGTGGAAATCTAGTGCAAAGGCAAGTGCACGGTGTGTGTCAGGGAAATAATCAAACTTTTTTCTTTTACTCCCATATTACCATACTTATTCAAGTCATTATTTATTCAGGAACAAATAATACCTAACAATCATAGGAAATAACATAAAAGATAGAGATTAGTAGATAAAATACAAGGGAATTATATCTAGGTAATTATGGAGACCAAAAAACAAAGAACCGAGGGAAAAATAGCTAGCCATAGGCCTAACTCTCTAATTCCCCGGTGGAGTCACCAAGCTATCACCACATGCCATGCCTTTAAAACTTCAGACGATCTGAAGGGCATAGCACACCTGACTTAAAAATAAATAATGGTTGGTCTTGGTCAAGCTTTTGAATTATCCCATGATCAGGGTTTAAATTAGGCATCATAGTATGAAAGGGAGAGACCATCAGGTGAATTGCTCATCCAACTAGTCTCGAACGATCACCACAAAGCGGTTGTAAACTTGAAGTTGCCACCGATCATTTCTGGCTAGGCAGGATTGGATGCCTATTGAAAACAAGATTTTGAGTTATGAAATTTAAAACATTGATCTCAAGGTCTACAAAGTTTAGAGATTCATTAGTTGGGTTCGAGAGTTGGTTACACGTAAGAAAGGATTAGCACCCCCACAATGCCTAAAATCGGTACCTACTAACTATGTCTCACTTCAGTTTAGGCTTAATTACTTCTATTTATTCATTATTTAAAAATAATCCCCTTTAATGCATGAGGTTTTTTAAATTGTAGATCCAGTTTTTTTAAAAGGAAAATTAGATCAACTATGCACCTCAGAGGTGTTAGCAACTTAAGGATTTTTTTTATGAAAATAATGTCCAAATTGGATATTAAAAATTTAGATATTCTATATTAGGCATTGGAGAGATGCCAACATGAAACATTGCCTTACAAATTTTATTGGGAAACAAATTTTAATATGAATACATGATAATCACTATGAAAAGGAAACATGTTAGTAAGATGACAAAGAGTATAGTAATTACAAAAACAAACAATCACAACCAAAAGAGCATAAAAATGAGAGACGGTCAGAATGTGTCTCATAATCATCTTTGATTATTGAAGAATAACTAGGATGACAATCTAGAGATAGGTTTGGATTTGATGATAATTTGCAGGATAAAAATTTTTAATTAAAAATAATATAGGGCATCCGAAAGAGATAAAATTTTTTGATTTTTTAGGTAAAAGTGGAGCTAGAGTGTCCCCTCAAAGAGGTGAGGTTAGAGTATCCCCAAAAATAAAATTATGAAAATATTTAGGAATAAAAAGAAAATTTGAATGAAGAGCAAGGTTGGAGTATCTCCAAAGATGAAAATTTTTTTATGTTCTAAAAAAATGTTTTAAAAAAAGATTTTGAAAATATGAAATCAAAGATTTGTACAAGATATATTTTTATCTTAAGCCTTAATCTAAGTCAAAAAGGCATTTGTTGTAGGGGAACTAATTAGATGTATTTCGACACATTCAAATGTCATTATAAAGGTGTTTCAAAAATTGAGTTAAAATAAAGGACAACATTATGTCCTTCCCTTTCTCGAATTTATTCCAGGTCATACGAAGGCTTTAAGGGGTGAATGAGTACCATTGGAAAGAGGACCTGATAAGATCTAATGTAAAAATATTCCAAAAACCCTAGAAGATTACTTTCTAGGTAGAATTAATATTTGAAGTTAAGTCTATCTTGACATTGGCAGCATGTACAACGAAAAGTGCATGATTGACATTGAGAAATCATTTTGGGCTTATCTGGAAATGTAAGATCGTGAATAATACCTTTCTAGAAAGGGTATTTTATGAAGTTTTCAAGAAAAATATTTAAAATTTTCAAAAATATCATCTAACGAGCTAAAATGGCTCAAATAGAACATCGCATGCTGGTTCCAAGGGTTTCAAATAGTAAAGGTTCAAAAAATCACAATTCCCTCATCCAGATGGTCTAAGGGTGAACAAAACACTGTTCAAAAGGTATTTCGATAACCTTTAAGGGAAAAAATCAAAAAATTCTAGGAAAATCCTTTGTGGTTCGAAAATAATTTTTTGAATTTGAATTATAACGCTGCTAAAGCAAAAACAGGGGATTATTTGATTTTTTGAGTTTTTTAGGGGTCAAACTTGAGTTATGGACGTTCGAACATCCACAACATAAGGGAAGAATGACACAGGCATCACGAGTTTATTCCAAAATCTCAGAGTAGTTTGGGATGATGAAGCAACCCATTGACTATGCCATCATGAACATGTTAAATTTAAGATCAAGGCTTAGTGTGTATATATATATATATATTTTTAACTAAAATCGATCATTTTGCTTGGAAAAACAACATCTTTAAACTTATTTTACCATGAATCCAAAGCTGAAATATTTGATTTGCCTCCAGGATTGGAAGACCAATTTTATGAAAACATTAAATCCATGCTATTCTTCATCTATTGGAGGTAACATGAACTTAACTTAGGGATTTTTTCTGAAAATTAGGTTTTTAGGAAACAAGCAAGCATTTTGATAGAGATGTCATGAACAAAATACAACACACACAAAGATGCACCTAGACTAAACATGCAAACATGCAAAGATGACATTTTGACATGGAAATAAATGACAAAAATGTAAGAAAATGACAAATAAGGTGTATGGAAATGATATGAACATATTTAAACAAAGGAATGCATGCTAGCGTTCTCAAGATAGCATTTTTATGTCATGAGACTCCTTAAAACATAAGAAAATGTATGAACATACATAAGACATGCTAAGGTAAACATTTAAGCATATGTTAAGCATGTGAAAATAGATTAAATATGTCAAAGAATGCATGAATAAAAGACTATATTGATGATAGGATGAAAGAGTAGGCATTTAGCCTACCAAGCAACATCAAGGCATCATAAAAACATTAAGATCCTAAAACTACCACAAGCAAGGCAACAATAATGCATGAGAGTCCTAGGATGTCATAGCAGCATAAAGGGCTAATTTAAATGATGTAGACGATAAAAATAGAAAATATATGGAACAAGATAGAAAATATACCAAAAAGCTTAAACTTTTCTTCCTTCCTAAAGCAATCACTTTAAGCTTAGTTTCTTCCCTCCTTTTACTATTATTTAGCAAGAAAAGGATGAAAGAAAAATGTTTTCCGGTAATATGGTTGATAATGGGGTATTTTGAGGATGAAAGTTTGTGAAAGGTTAAGTTTTTAAAGGTTTTCTAATGGTGGTTTAAGGGAACTACGGGAATGGAAAAAGGTTAAGGGTAAGAGGTAATGGAACAATGTTTTTAGGAAAGCTTTAGGGCTAAAAACTGCTATGGATTTTTGGGAATAGTTAGAGTTGTTTTTTTTTTTAGATTGCTGGAGAGTTCTTTGGGAATGGCTGGAAGTCTTCCTTTTTTTTCCTCCCCCTTTTAATGCAATGCCTAGCCAGTGCTTTTAGTAGACAAAGCAAGGGCATTTTTTATCTTTTATTCCTATACTAGAGGACATCTCTAGCTACTATGCTCAGCTGGTCTTTTTTCTATTGGTTCTACCATGCTAAGGAAAAGGGCAGGAAGACTGTAACAGCCTGCAACTAAAGATATACCTGACAAGCCCTTTTACTAGCATATATTTTATGAAGGTGACCCTTGTCATTGGCTATTTGGGCTCTTAAAACTAGTTTAAATCTGATCATAGCCCAAAGTCGAGGTTCGCAATGTTTTATGATTGTTTCTTGGTGAAAAAAACATGTTCATCAAATTTTCAAAAGCTGAAAAATGGTCTGAACTGGACAACAATGCCTTCATGTATCAATACAAAACATGCTGTATCGATACACAAGGCAATTTTTATCGATGAGTATAGGTATAATGAGAGGTGTATCGATACTAAAAGCAAAAAATTGTTTCCAGTCTCAATACTTATAGGCTTGTATCAATACTCCATGAATTTTATCAGTATTCATGCTTGTGTATTGATACATTTTGCCAAAAATCACAACCTTAGCTACTACCAAGGTCAGTATTGATACAAACATGCTAGGAATCGATACCCCACCTTAGATATCGATACTAAACCCTCTTGTATCAATACTACATGTGAAAATTCAAGTTTTTTGCAATGTAAAGGCCTTGTTTCAATATTTATGCACCAATATAACTTGCACATACCAGTGGCTTCCTGATTTGCCTCAACCTAGTCATAAATAGTGGACAATTGATCGTATACTCATTTGAATGACTTCAGTGGCATCATGAAAAATAGCCTTTGATGCCTTATTTTACATTTTAGACATGGCACTTGGTAGTTGCCCTCTAGTTTTTCTTTTTATCTTTTGATTTTATCATCATTCAACTAAGTCCTGAGATGGCAGAAATGGGCCTGGACAAAATGAGATATCTACAATTATGCCTAAAGGACAAACCCAAAAATACATCCTCAGTAAAAAACACAAAACAAAACAATAAACAAAAAATAGAAAAAAAAAAACAACAAAAGAAAGAAAATAAGGTTTAGAATAAAAACCTAAAAGGGCATCTAGACAATCTACCCAACTTAAGTTAAAAACCTAAAAAGGTAGCTCCAAAAACTTAGCCTCAACCTGACCCAATCTCTAACCAAGTGAAATCCTAGCCAAATACCCGGCAGAAAAGCTTCAGTCTAGCCTAGCTGCAGCCATGTCAAATCAAATTCAACCTTACCTTGGCTAAAACAAAGTCAAAACTCTAATCAAATCTAATCAAACCTTAACCAAATTAGAATCATACATCACCTAAACCTAACCCAAGTTTAGAGGGATAAAGAAACAAACACTTGAGTTGAGGGCATTTATAGAATGCCACAGGGTAATCTTAAGTGCCTACAGAAGATTGACTCACATCAGACATCTCGAAATGTATCAAAAAATCTTTATGTCAAGAATTCTAGGGCATCAATCATCCAAAAGATCATTTTCTTGTCATTTTACCTTTGTTTGTCAAATATAACTGAACAGTATCATCTTTTACCATGAATGAAATATTACCTTGCTTTTTTTAACCCCTTCTGCTCACATCTGCATTGCATTATGATTACCATTCAATTGGTATACTTAATAATCAAATAAAATTCACATAAAGATTTCTTGATATTACATTAAAAAGATGAAAAGAGCACAGAGAGCTCTATTCATGCCTTGAATGTCAAGATCATGAATTCCTTTTACACCTAATACCTGCCTACCACGATCATGTGTTGATTTATCCTCAACTCTTGAGATCATCAGTCAGAAAATACTGTCAAAACTCAATCAAAACCCTGTCAAAACGTAAACACTAACCAAGAGAAATAGTTACCAAGCCCACAAACTGCCAACAAGATCCAACAACCTTATCGAAAGGATCATCAAACACCTTGAGCCAAGAAACATTACCAACCTAATTCTTAGCTTGTCAAAAAGAGCACGTCTATATATCGAGTCAAAAAAATAATCATCCAAGTAGCAAGGAAGTCATGATGACAAAGCCTAATAATATCTGAACTACAACATCAGGAAAATGGCTTCTAATTGAAAGAAAATTTTTCTAATGCCTGTTCACGTATTAGACCTTATCCATGATCATGTAGGCACTCTATCAAGAAACTTACGTACATATCATTATATCATGCATTCATCTTATCATAGCGTAACATCATTTTAACAGCATTACGTCAAGCAGAATTTGTCGAATCTCAATGATCTTTCTGGTAACAATCTTTGATATTGAAAATTGGCAAATCAGAAAGTCGCTCAATTAAGACCTTTATCTCTCTAAGGTTTCGAGTCATCGCTAGAATGCTATGATCCAATTTATTGGTATCCTCTCTCAAGAATTTTAGTCAAGAACCTCAGTCAAGACCCTTTGTGAAGAAATCCTTTCAAAGTTTAATGTCATTGGAATGCTATGGTCTGACTTATTAGCATCCTTTATGAAGAACTTTTATTAAGAACCTCAGTTAAGACACTCTGTCAAGAAATCTTATGTCAAGAACTTTTGTTGAGAACCTTAGTCAAGACACTTTGTTAAGAGATGTCAAGAGATATTCTGTCAAGAACTTTTGCCAAGAACCTCATTCAAGACACTCTATGCCAAGAACCTCATTCAAGACACTCTATCAAGAAATCTTTTCAAAGACCAACATTGTTGGTCATGATTTGACACGTTGG
>JBBYHM010000018.1:5763961-5790897 GCA_038381775.1 Adansonia rubrostipa | reverse complement strand
CAAGAACCTCATTCAAGACACTCTATCAAGAAATCTTTTCAAAGACCAACATTGTTGGTCATGATTTGACACGTTGGCATTTTATCATTTTAAGTCAAACCAAGGATAGGTTGATTCCAAGATCATAATCTAGGTTTTTTATTTGAAATTTGTCAAAAAAAATTCTTTTAGAAGTCTGATGTTGCTGGTTGTGATTCAGCACATTGGCACTTTATCGATTTAAGTCGAACTTAGGGATAGGTCAAGCCTACGATTGCAGTTTAGGTCTCATATCCAAAATTTGTCAAAAAAATCTTTCAAAAGTCTAGTCTTGCTGGCTATAATTCAGTACATTAACACTCAATTATTTTAAGTCAGACCTAGGGATAGGTCGAGCCTATGATCGTAGCCTAGGTTTTTTATCCAAAAATTTATACTTTACCTTTTGCCAAAAAAATCTCAAAAGCATTGCCAAAATTGTATTTTATCCTGGCATTATATTAGATTTAGTCTTCTCATTATAGGAACACAAGGCAGCAACAAGCATGCGTCAAACAAAATGACGTCTATTGATCTTTGCCTTGTTTCTAATACTCAGCAATAGCCAAAGAGGGGTAGCTGTAGACACCAAATTTTATCCAGGCAATTTTTGGGTCACTCATTATTCAAAATAATTCAATTAATCAGGCCACTTTTAATTTAGGTTTGTTGGATCCAGATTAATTGGTTTTAATGCATTTTAATTTGGGCTTATCTTTTTAAAAATATAAAAAAATAAGAAGAATAAGTGGCTTGGGTTTTGAATCTAGGCAACCGTTGTGAATAAAATGACAACCCTATGATCCATACACCAAGCATGTGTTTTTATCATAAAATGACAAACCAATCAAAAAGAAAAGAAACAAAAAAAATATGGTACATTGTAAAATGGGTCACTTGTCGCATGCGCCAAACATGACTTTATGTCATGAAATCATGAAAATAAAAAAAAAGATAAAACAAAAGAAAGGATAAAAAAAAAAGAAAAGAAAAGGCTGGTTGCCAAGCTGAGCATGGCAACTGCTTTGCCTAGTTGCAGAGCCAACCATGGGAACTATTGCCATGGATCTGGCTCCCAAACCACCAACCATTTTAGCTTTTTTTTAGTTATATAATCACTAGAAGAGAGAGCTAGAAGAGGAAAAATTGAAAAAAAAAACTCAAAGAAAAAAATTCTTCAAGAATTTGAAAAAAAAAAGCTTTCAAAAAAAATAAAAAAATAAAAAATTTAAAGTGTAGTTTTCTAATTAAGGAGGCTCAGATGCTTATTTGAAGAATCCTTATAGTGAAAAATGAGCTCATATGAAGGGGAAAAACATAATGGAGTTTGGGACCAATCCAACGATGGATGGTGGCTAAATTTAAGGTAAAAGGTTCAAACTTCTCTAGTAAGTTTAGAAAAATATAAAAAAGATTTAGAAAAATTTGACTCAGATTTGGAAAGAGGATGTCGAAAAGAGTCTAGCAGTGAAGTTTGGAAGCCAACTAACAGTCGGCATGATGGCCGGTCACTGGTTTTTAGGACTTTTTCTTTTGTGTTTTAGTTTTAGGGTGAGAAAGAAAACAAAAAAAAAAAAGGAAGAAAAAGAAAAAAAAGAAAAAAATAAAAAAACGATCGAGTGGCCTAGATTTTTAACCCAGGCCACCCATTAGGGGAAAGAAAACCATCCATTAAGCCTTACCCAATCTTTAAACATGAAATGTAAAAAAAAAAAAAATTAAAACTAGTACTACAACATGGGGTGACATTTTTATGTTTAAGGTTGTATTTTATCTTGATGAAATGCATGTTTGAATACCTCTTGATGATATTTTGTTCTATGCCTTCGATTATTAATATTATTGATTTATTTTTTAGTTTTTATCATACTTGTTTAATGTGCTAATGTATATATATTTTTTCAAAAAAACACCCTAAGTTAGGTTAAGATTAACCCAAATAATGGGATTAATCTTGGTTTATTCTTTTTCATAAAATGATAATCTAATTTTGGGGTAATATTAAACAATTTATGTTGGCACTCAAGGTTAAAAGAAGATAAATATTTTGTTTATTTCTCAAAAATAAAATGTCCTCTTTAGTGTCAAAATTTTTCCATGCCTTGATCTTTGCTTAGAATCCATGTGTTTGTTGCAGGTAAATAGGCTATTTCATCATCCAAAAATACTCTAGGATTGTGTAGATGAGCTCGTGAAGCCCATGCCACTCATTGATTTCTGCCGTGAACATTTGGATGTCCATGCTCGAATTTAGCCTAAAGAAATCCAAAAAAATAAAAAATTTCCCTTATTTTATGCTGGCAACACTATATTCATGACTTGAAAAATTATTTTGAACCATAAACAATTTTTCAAAAATTTTTTGACATTTTCCCTAGAAAGGCATCAAATCACCCTTCCAACGATATCTTGTTTGCCCTTAGGTCATTCTGGATGAGGGAGTTATGATTTTTTGAATTTTTGCTGTCCAAAACCTTTGGAATCAATAATTCACATTCTATTTGGGCCATTTTCACCCATCGAATGATTTTTTTGGAATTTTCAAATATTTTTAATAAAAACTTTGTGAAATTGCCTTTCTAGAAAGGTTTTTTTTTTTGTGATTTAATGATTCCATATGAGTCCAAAATGATTTTCCCAAAGTTAGCTAACCCACTTCCCCTACATATGCTGCCAATATTGAACTAGTTCCTACTTTCAAAATTATTTCCATCTAGAAGGTAATTTTCTAGGATTTTTGGAATAATTTTAATTGATTCTTATCGAGGTACATTTTCAGAGGTACTTTGCACAACCCCTAGAACCTTCAAATTTGTCCAAAATAAAATTGAAAATGGGAATATCGTAATGTTGTCCCCCTACTTTCAACATTGTTCAAGACAGTTGGTTCCTTAAAACTCCCTCTCTGAGGCATTCAAATGCTTCCATGTGATCCTGATCAACCCCATCTAGTCAAAAAGAACATGTGTTGACCTTATAGGCTCTGATCAAGGCATGAACAATTTTTAAGCTTTATTATCCTTACTTTTATCAATTTTTTAAAAAATAAAAAATCACCCATTTTGCCAAGAATTTGTCAAAAATGTCATTTTGTCAAAAAATCACTAAACCTTTGTCAAGATAAATCCTTCAAGCTCATCTTTATAAAATCATCAAGGTTTCCATTAGGGATACTCTAATCCTTTTCTCTAAAGGGATACTCCAACCCCTCTTTTGTAAACCTCATTCAAACTTCAAAACTTACCAAAGTCTTCATTTACAAGGATACTCTATTCCTATCTTCCAAGAGGATACTCCAACCTCATTTTTTTCAAAAATGTTCAAAACATATTCAAATTTCATCAATTTAGATTTGCCAATCTTATTTTTCTCAAAGTTGTAAAGAAAAATCAAATTTTCTCTGCTTGGATTTTCTTTGAACTTGTAAATATTTGACCCAATTTTTGTGCTTTGATTAGTCAATGGATCCAAACACATCTATGAAATTGTCAACTTGATTATTTCAAGATGATTGATGACAATATCGAGATACATTCCAATCCTCCCTTCCCCTTCTCCCTTTTTTTTGTGATTTACTTTATGCAATATTATTTCTTTTCCAACTTACTAACATGTTTTCCCTTGTATTGTTCATCTTGCATTCATATCTTCAAAACCATTTTCAAAAAACAAGGCAATGTTTTGTGTTGCTATCTCTCTAGTGCTTTACATGAAATATCCGATTTAAAAAAATTAAACTCGAGGATTATTTTTAATCACAATCTCTATGTTCCTTACCTTTATAAAGCATATATGAGATTCATATTTTCTTTAAAACTCAAGTTTACTATTTTATACAAAATTCATGCATTAAAAAAAGGGATTATATTAAGTAATGAAAAGTTAAAACTGAGGAAACTGAGGGATTATATTTTGGGCATCATAAAAAGGTTCTTACCTCCCTATGCATAACCAACTCTGGAACTTAACTGTCAAATCTTTAAACCATATAAACTGTGAAACCAATGTCTCGAGCTTCGTAACTTAAAATGTCAGTTTCAATAGGCATTAATCATGCCTAGCCCCAATGATCGGTGGCAACTCCAATTGTTAGCCACTTTATGGTGGCCACTTAAGACTAATTGGATAAGTGATTCATCCGACAGTCCCCTTTCATGGTCAAGAGCCTAGAATCCATTGTCATTGACCACCTTTTGTTATCCAGATGTCCATAACACGAGTCTAGTCCTAGCAAACATGAAAACCAAAAAAGCTCCCCTGTTTTGCTTTGATAGCTCTATAGTCTAACTTGAAAAATCATTTTTGAGCCTTAAAATATTTTTTAGAATTTCATAATATTTTTCCCCTAGAGTGCATCGAATTAATTTTCCAAAGGTGTCTCATTTACCCTTGAATTATTTTGGATGAGGGATTTATGACTTTTTGAATCGTTCCTGTTTGGAACCCTTACAATCAGTGATTTACATTCTATTTGGGCCATTTCAACCCACCAGATAATTTTTTTGGATTTTAAAAATATTTTTTTGAAAGAGTTCATGAAATTTAATTTTGAAAAAGTTGTTTGCAATTTAACAATTCTGAATGAGCCCAGGGCAATTTTTTAAATTTTGTTACACATTTTCCCCTGCACATGCTACCAACATTGAAGCATACACAACTTTAAAAATGAATCCACCTAGTAAATGATTTTCTAGGATACCTTTCCAATGATACCTCATTTACCCCTTAAAGCCTTTGGATGGACTCAAAATAAATTCGGGAAGGGCAACAATTGTTCCTTATTTTTGGACTTTAAAACTGGATGAATTTTCTTGAACCACCTTTTTTGGAGGCATTTGAATTCCTCGAAATACACCTAGTTAATTCCTCATGGAATTGGACAGCATAATATAAATCCCTTAGGCTCAGATTAAGGCTTAAAATTTTTTAGTTAATTTGGTATGTTATTTCAATTTCTATTGTTAATTTAAAATTTAATCTTTTCTATCAAAATGATATACTTTGACGGGATACTTTAGCCACGCTTTTTACAAACTTCATTTAAAATTTAAAAAATCACTAAATTTTTCATCATTAGGGATACTCTAACCCCATCTTTCAAGGGGATACTCCAACCCCATCTTTCAAGGGGATACTCCAACTCCACTTTTCATTTAAAATCTGAATCTTCTCTTTTTTGAACTTTCTCAAAAATTTTAATCAAAACCTCCTTTTTAGACCTTAAACACCAAGTTCAAACGTATCTCAAAATTGTTATTTCGATTATTCCTTAATAATCAAAGGCAATTACAAGATACATTTGATCATCCCTTATTTTTTATGCTCTTTTGTGTTTTATTTTATGCAATATTATATTCTTTTTTGTTTTACTAGCATATTTCCCTTTGTGATACTGATTATGCATTCATGTTTCCAAGCTATTTTTTTAATTATAAGCAATGTTCCACGTCGATATCTCTTAGCCTTCACATAAAATATTTGATTTTCAAAATTAAATCCAAGGGTCATTTTTGTCAAAAAACCTTATTTTGCCCACATCTTCAAGGTGCATAAGTGATTTAAATTTTTCCTTAAAAACTAGAATGGCAATTTTTATACAAAAATAATGCAAGAAAAAGGGATTATGTCAAAATAATGAAAGTCAAAATTGAGGAAATAGAAAGCAATGTAAGACATGTTTAACAGGCACCAGTGTCGTAGGACTACTTAAGGCTGTGCAAAAGTCAGTTCAGACCAACTTAACTGACTTAACTGATGGAGCTTGGTTAATTCTATTATGTTAAGTCAGTTTGATGGTTATGTCAGTTTTTTGCTAATTTGATCTGTTATTAGTTAGCAAAATCATTAACCAAACTGACCAAATTAATCAAACATTTAATATTTAATATTTATATATTTATATATATATATATATATAAATAGCCTAATTAAACCCATATCTAAACCAAATATACAACCTACTATCCTAATACCCAATAAATCAATTTAACTGAACTAACCGACCAAATCGACCAAAATTTGGTCGGTTCGATTAGTTCAATTATGGTCAAAATGGTTGGTTAGTTCAATTGATTTCTCTAACAAAGTCGATTAATTTAGTTTCAAATTTTTTTTCTAGCCAAACTGATCAAACCGACCGAATACATAGTCCTAGGGGTGTTAATTCTTTCCCATGCATAACCCACTCTTGAACCCAATTGATGAATCTCTAGTCCTCGTACTTTTTTAGTTTCATAACTCAAAATATCATTTTCAATAGGCATCTGACCATGCCTAGCCTAAATTATAAGTGGTGACTCCAAGTTTTTAGTCACTTCATGGCTCCCATCCAAGACCAATTGGACAAGTGATTCATTTCATGGTCTTTCCCCTTGCTATCATCTTATCATGCCTAATCCAAATACCGATCAAGGGATAACCTAAAGGTAATTCCTCTTAAGTTGCATGCATTACCATCCAACCAATTTGGGTGTTGTGTAAAGTACGTTATAACACATTGAAATGTTATTATCATCATAATCTTTTCGTGGAAATGACACAAACATATAATTCATGAAAATATGACATAAAGATGGCATGCATGCAACATATTCAACATGAAAAATAAACAACTTGGAACAACAAAAATCATATGGAATAAACAACTAAACTAATTTTAATGTGTGAAAACATGCTTTTCGATATATGGAACTTTAAATAAAAACCAACAAAAAATACTTAAAGATCATAGCTCATAGTTTGGCCATAAAACTTGGTTGTTACATCATTGGCACAAACATCACCTAAGCTAGGGATTAGGATCATCAAGCTCGCGTGAAAAGGAGAAGAATATGCAAAAATAAAGCTTAAAAAGAAAAAAGAAAACCCATCCTTGATCAAACTAAAAAGAACTCTCTTTTTTTCTCTTTTTTCTCTCTTTTTGCTTCTTTTTTTTGCATATATGGTTTTTTTTCTTGCTAAAAGTCAACTCTTTCCCCTATTTTAGACTATACAAGGGATTAAAAAAACCATCTTTAGCTAATCAACTTTGATCCCCATGCATGTAAGCCCTCTATTTAACACCTCATGCAAGCTCGCTAGCAAAAAAAACATCTAACCACCAAGGTATCCTAATCAAAGGGCTAAAAATTTTAAATAGAGCATGGAGTTAGCTAGTTTTGTGGATAAACTTAGATGCATGCCCCCAAAGGAAACTACCCCTTAAGGTGGCATTATCTTAAACCCATATATGAAGGAGCTTTTGACCCTAGCTCAATATAGCATCCCTTTACATTTTAACCAAATTAGTCTCTTTTGGTTGGAAAATAATCAGAATACATATCCATTGGCTTCCAAACTTGATAGGAGAATTTATCCCACTAAAAAACATCAAATTAAACTATAATGGTTTTAGTTAAATGATATTTTGACAAGCTTATAGTGCATTTTATTTTTGTGTAAAAAAGTTATGATTAAAAAGTGGTCTTAGTTAATTCAGAGTGATTAAGAATGCAAAACACTAGCCCAACCCAAGTGTTTGACCCTTTAAAACACTTTTTTGCCATAAAGTATTGATATTTTATGATCATGTATTGATATATTGGTTTCCAAAAGCTAAAAAATTATGAAAAATCATGGAATATCGATATTTAAAGGTTACATATCAATATCTAACCTTTAACCCTTGAAGATTTCACTCCTAGATGCTTAGGTATTGATACATCCATGTATTACGGATTAAAATGCCCTGTTTTGACTTTCAAATGTTTCCACCTATCCAATTTAGTCCCTAGGCATCTCAAACCTTCCAACTAAGTCCCTGTTGTTGAAATTTGATTGAGGAAGAGAGGGAGGTGCATTTCTGTCATAAGCTTCAGATCCCACACAGTTGTGTTAAACAAAATTAGGTGTCTATAGTAGCCCTTCTTTGGCCATTGTTAAGGATTAAAAATAGGGCAAAATTGAAGATAAAACTTTTTGAGCCGTTTTTTACTTTTTTAAAAAATAAAACTAATAATAATAAGAAGAAAAATAATTGGAAAAACAAACTATGCCTAAAATCTAAAATACCAACCTTGTTAAGCTTATCTTAAACTAGCTAGGTCAGACTCTTGGTCAACTAGATACATGGGCCTAAAATCTAAAATAATAACCTTGGTAGGCTTGTCATTAGCCACCAAGGCTAGACTAATGCTCTCTAACTTTGGTAGGCATATCCTTAACTAACTAGGCTAGACTAAAAGTCTTCAACTTTTCTGGACTTGTCTTTAACCAACCAACTTGGGCTTAGGCTTGTCTTTAACAAGCCAAGCTGGTCCAAAAATCTTTAGCATTGCTAGGCTTGCCTTTAACCAGCCAAGTTGGGTTTGATCTCATTTATATACCAACTTTACTAAGCTTACCCTGGACAACTATATTGGGCTTTTTCATCTTAATGCTAATTTTAACTGGAGCTATCCCTACTACCAACTCTTAGGCTTTCTCATTTGGGAAGCTTTCCTTCCCAACTACTCTTGGGCTTTCTTATTTAGGTACTAATTTTAACTGAAGCTATCCCTATCATCTACTCTTGGGCTTTCTCATTTAGGTGCCAATTTCAACAGGAGCTATCCCTACCAACTACTCTAAGGCTTTTTTTAGTTTGGGCTCCAAATTCAACTAGAAATATTCTTTGTCATTTGGGTGCCAATTTCAACTGGAATTGTCCCTACTAGCTATTTTTGAACTTTTTCGTTTAGATGCCAATTTCAACTTGAGCTATCACTACTAGCTATTATTGGTCTTTCTTATACAAAGCTTAACATTTTAAAGGATACAAATGCCCATGATGCCAATGCTAACACATGTGTATGGCATAAATTCTTCTTAAAATAACATAAATACAAATAGAGATATGAGTATGTAATGCCATTCTGATAAATGTGTGATTTCATGTCATGTCAAAGAAAAATTAAAAAGGTTAGTCCTATTGAATATTGGTAAGATTTTTTCACTTTGCACATAGTCATCATTAGTTTCTTCATTTTTTCATCATTAGTTTCTTCATTTTTTTAAGTTATCTTATCAGTGAATGCTTATGTTAGGTCTTTTGAATGCAACCGGTGCTTGCCGTAATGAAATCTTCTATTATTTTGAATTTAAAGTCATAAAATTATTTTGGCATTTCCTAAAAGGTCATCAAGCCTTTAGAAACTTGATGCTTGGCATTCCAAAGTCTATGGACTCCTAAAATGACATCAAAATAATCAAATAGTGAAAAAAATGCTAGAAAATCATTTTGCAATTCTCAGATATTATTGCAATGAATATAACATTCAAATGGAAAAATTATTCCATGTTCATCCAGCATTGCCTCTAGATCTACCATAAATGGTTGGAAAGCGTATTAAACCTAATTTAATCCAAAAACATAATAAAAATCAATAAAAATAATTTACCACAAAAAGAATAATAAAAATAACTATTGAAAACAAAGTATCCGAACAATTTGTGTTGTGAAATTTTTCCCAACTCATTCGATCACAAAATCAAGCTTTGAAAGCTCGTTTCAAAGCTGATTCGATGTGGACGACACCAAAATACCATGAGAAAAATTATTCTCACGGACAAAAATATTTATTTGTTCAATTCAATTGTACTAGAAAAAATGTAATGATTTAAAGAACATCACTTTATTTTGAGCACTTACACCTATTATGTTGAACCAGCTTTGGACATTCAAACATCCGGGAGCAGAGCGTTAGACTTTTCTAATATGAAACATAATGAGTCCAACAAAAACAATAATCAAACACAACCTAGAAGCTAAGAAAATTCAACTTAAAAAAATATGTTCTTGAGACATAATACCTCACTTTGCTCACTTTCTTTCTTTTTCTTAATTCTTTTAAAATAATGTTGAGGTGCCATAATACCTCTTATTATTGCTAAAATAGCTACTAAACCAAACTAAACACCCACATTATACATAAACACTAAGTCTAAAGGCTTTCAACAAGGCTCAACATATTCAAGCTTTCTAAACTACTTAAAATCACTTTAAAAACATTTTTTTAGCTCAAATCAGCTTGAATTCAAGCTTATTTTCATTGAATATCTCCAAGACTTCCTCAAAAGAACTTATTGAAAAATAAGCTTGAACTTATCCATTGATTGAATAAGATAGAACCTATACTTGGAGGACCTTTTATGGAAAAAGCAAATTTTCAGCACACAACATAAACATTTCAACAAGCATATGCCAAACTACTTCACATAAATGCATAAACAAGTGAAGAGAACAAGATCAATCATGCATGATCATTATGGTCGAACCTAAACAACCAAGATTATGCTCATTTGACATCAATTTTCCTAAAAAATCCTATCATACTTGGTTGAAATCATGATTTAAATGCATGATCATTAATTAAGCTCAAGGTGTTCATCAAATATCATGGTTAAAACCTAGATCTAACATCTAAACATATGATCTTATCCAATTAACTTCAAATTTTAGCTTACATGTGCTAAATCTGAGTTAAAATCATCAATATCTCAACAAACCATAGCAATGCAACAAAGCTGAGACAATATCTAAGGGATCTAAGCTTGGTTGATTCATGTTTTCACATATCTATGCTTATCCGAGCATAATCAAGCATTGAATCATGGAATTTCATCCTAAAATCGACATATTTGCATTCAAGATGCAAGAATCTTAGCTTAAACTAGCAAAACATCATATATCTCAAAAAATCAAAGCTAGTCAAACATGGATCTAAACTTATTTCAATATTTGAACATGTTTTAGGTACATTTTCAAGGAAATTATAATAAAACATGCTTAACTCATCATATAACCAAGAAAATTTAAGTTTAAACACAATCAGCAAAATCTGAAGTGGTTGAAACAATTAGAGTTCATCATGCTTGGCAAAGTTAAGCATCAATGATCAAGAAATCAAGATGCAATTCATGCAAATCAAGATGCAATTCATGCAAATCAAGCAATTAGTTATGAGATTAACGATAACAATATACCATCTAAGCTTTGCACCTTAAACTTTTAAGAGAAAAACCATAAATGATGGGTCCACTTTGATAGATGCCAAAGGAAGCATTATTTTAAGTATGAAATAAAGCATATTAAAGATGAATAAATGATCCAAAGAAGAGTCATCACGTTATTAGATATGAAGGGACACTCTCACTTGTTTTTGGCTTGTTTTTACTTAAAAGTTCTTGGCCAAGGCAATATAGATTATAAAGTTACATAAGGGTTGCAAGGCTAATAAGGACAAGGTTAAAAGTAGACCCTTAACCATGCTCTTACCTTTTTCATGATATATAATCAAAGTATTGAATTACAATGAGGTATTATACACTAAAAGGCTTGTCAAAACCAATTTAACTCTCCTTGCATTTTGGGTGGTCATGATGCATTGCTAGATTGCAATCTTGATCAATTAATATAAATGATTTTAATCAAATAATTTATATTTGTTGCTAACATGATAAGGGCCTAATAAGTTTCACACATAAAGGTGATTTGTGGAATTAAAATGAGACTGGCTTAAATTACCAAATGAGTAAAATTTATTTAAGAGTTTTATGAATAGTTCAAAAATGAAGGACTCAGGTGCATTTAACCTAAAAGTTAAGAGAACTTTTACCTACTTCAACTGTCTTTTAGATTCTAATAAGACCCAGATGCCACTTCATTTTCCCCATAGAGGAGAGTTGTGTCACTTGAATTCCAATGCCATTTCCATGCAATTTTGTAGAGAAACCATTTTTTCTCTTTTTTTTTAGGTATTAGCAAGTAGAATAATTATCAAAGAAAGGTTTTTGAATGCTCAAATGCTACCATAGTTCCTAGAAAAGTAAGGTCTCAACCATACGAAGGTTTTAAAAGTCACCTAGAAAACTAAGGCTGGATGATTAGACAACATCGGTTTGCAAAAACCAGGTCCGGTGTACACAAGCAAGGCAAAGATTGTGATTAATTTGGGAGGATGGCTTCCTTTGAATTAAGGTATCAATTTTTCAAATCTTGGATTCTTCTTTTAGTTGGTAGACCAATTAAAGTCTGCTTAAATGATCTATGACCTTTATTTGGTTAGTTTATCCTTTTACTGCACTATTTTTATGCCTATCTCAGTTTACTTTTAATTTTTATTAGATCAACTTAGCCTAATCTAAACAATGGACATTTGATGTCTGAGATTCAAGTTGTAAGCGGTATCGGAGCCTTTTTATTATCATTGGTTGGTCATAGTCATAGTCATAATTGTTACCAAAAATAAAAGCATTTTCTTTCAGTTTTATTCTTGATCTGTGACTTTCTATTGAATTTTTATAAAAATTTTTCCTCACTACCTATTAGTGTAAGCCTCACAAGCCAATTGCTTAAGCTTGCAATACACTAGCTATTAGTGATTTTGTGTAATATATAATATATTTTATTATATAATATGACGTGTTTCTTTGTCCATGAGATTAATTCAACAATAGTTATTTATATCTAATGTAGATAAGGCCCATATTTCTAATTAGTTACAACATGAGATCCTTATGCATCAAATCCATGTTTATAAAAACATGTATGGTCATCGTATTGTTAAGATAGGGCATCAACAATGCAAAAAACATGCATATGTTAAGCCTCCATACATTTGATGCATACAACTCTGATCTTATAAGTTAAACTAGAGATACTTGGGAATAGCATATAGGTGCTTGTTATGAAAAAAATTTCATAGAACTTGACCCACTAGGAGAATTCCATTTGGCATTTCACTCAAGTGTCTATGAAAATACTCTCATGTGTCAACAGTGTTAGTAATCCTTAGACTTGTGACACCAGGTTATCTTGTATGTGTTTCATATTTAGAGATCATCACGAATAGGTCCACAATAGATAGATAATTATCTTAGGGTGGTTTAGGGTATGACATGAAGCATAATGAAGGTGGATGAGTGGTCCAGAAAGGATTAATCACCCTAGCTGATATGAAGGACATATCTCAGATGCTCTTGGCTAGTGTTACTCAAACTCCTTAAGCCAAGGCAATATTGATTATGGATTTAACACATAAAGGTTGTATAAAATATGAAAAAGGATTAAGAGTAGACACTGCACCAAGCTCTTGCCCATTCTAGGATATATGATAAAAGGATAGAATTACATTGAGATATTATACACAAAAGCGCTTGTCCAAACCGTCTTGACACTTCTTATATGTCGTGTAGCCATCATACATTACTAGATACCAACCTTGATCTATAAATATAATCTTGATACATTGCTAGATACCTATCATTTGATGAGATGGGAGCCTAATAGGTCACACAAATTATGATGATATATGGAGATTAAAATAAAATTTGGCCTAAATACCTAAAGAGTAAATGTTAATCAGCCCCAATCTGAATTGCTCAAATAGGGGCTAAAGTGCAAGTATTGAAAATTAGATAGCACTCCAACCGTAGTTATATATGTTGATCTAGGCATCACATGGACTAGTTGGAAAACCTAAAGGCATTACTTGGAATTCCTAAAAAGAAAAGTTATGGCACTTTGGTGTTTCATGTGCCACTTCCCTTGATTCTGAGAAAATCATTTTCTCTCTTTTTCTACAGTCTTGGCTTACAAATTCCTTGCAAAAGTAAAGGCTTTTGAAACCTAAGCTGCTAGGATGAACTTTCGATTAATTCAACTTAAGGAAGCATCAAGAAGAATAATGGATTCAATAGCTGGGCTTAGGCCTTTAGACTCATCCTATTGTCAAGCTAGTGCCAGCTAAAGTCTTTTCTTAAAGTACTTTCCTCCTCTATTTCATCACGTATAGAATTCAAATTTTGACAAGATACAGTTTCCACCTTGCAAAAGTTTTCTGAGTCACCTGTGTGGATCATCATTAGAGGCTGGAGCTTGGACAGCTTTGGTTTGTGAAAATGGGCTCTATGTACAAGAAAGAAAAAGAGATTGTTTGTATCCATTAGAATGGCTTTCTATAAACTAACATATGATTTTTCAGATTCTATTCCCTTTCTTGAATGATTGGATTGATCAAAAGCTTGGAAGACGATTCTTTTAGGCTATTGAGTAAGTTCCAATTCACCATCTTTTTTTGGTTTTAATAAAATTATTATTGTAAATGAACATGCCTAAATTTGAACAGTGTATATACGATGTCCGGATATGATCCTTCATACACAACATGTTAATTAAAATATTTTTAAACACTTTTAATTATTTAATATTATTTTTAATAATTTTATGGTGATTAAATCTAATTGACAATCTTTTAATGTTGTTTATGCATATATCACTTTAGTTTGGTGGTTTTGTTGTGGCCTAAAAATTCAAGAATTTTGGCTGCTACTTTGCTATATTTTTTTCATGTTTTTTAGGCTTAAAAAGGTCATGAAAAGTCCATGACAACTGCTGGAAAAATCAGGCAAAGATTTGGTTCAAAACGTTTTCACTTCGAGCCATACGGGACACTGCATGTGCATACCATTACATATAACATTCAAACCAGCTTCTTACTACCTTTTTGTGCCATTAATGGTAGCATGAGATGCTTTAATTTACATAAATTAATTAGAGGTTTAGTGGGAGCAAACCACTAGCAGTTGCACGAAATTTTGATGCTCGAAGGAAACCACCACAGGGCCGGCAACTTGTCCAGACTAAAAGTCTTGTTTTTGTCAACTTCCTAGATTTTACAAATTTGATTCTTGCTAGGATTTCATTTCTAAGGCTCAATATGGTTAACCAAGATAAGTGGAAATTTAAATTTTAAATTTTAATTTCATTTTGAATTCTGGATATTTAAGATTTAATGAGATTAAATCGAGATAATATCCAATTTAAATTTAAAATTTGAATTCTAGATATTTGATATTTAATGAGATTAAATCAAGATCACATCCAATATAAATTTCAAATTTCAAATTTGAACTCATTTTGAATTATGGATATTTGAGATTTAATGAGATTAAAGCAAGATAATATCCAATTTAAATTTAAAATTTGAATTCATTTTGAATTTTTGATATTTCAGATATAATTAGATAAATCAAGATAATATTTAATTTAAATTTAAATTCATTTCAAATTCTATATATTTAAGATTTGATCAAGATTAAATCAAGATAATATCTGATTTAGATTTAAATTTGAATTCATCTTGAATTCTCGATATTTGAGATTGGATGATATCAAATTAAGATAATATCTAATTTACATTTAAATCTATCCTAGCTAAATGCTAGCTAGATTGGGGCTATCTTGGAGATTATATTAGATAGAGTTAATCTTTAAAACTTCTATTTATCACCAAATCAACAATATTAAATTTGGATAATGTCTTAAGATGTTTAAGACAAGATTGGATAATGTCTTAATTTAGTGATTAATCCTAAATTGGATTAGGGCTTTGTTCTAACAAGATGGTGGGTGTCAAACCCAACAAAAATAATTTCCCTACTCTAATAAGATTTTTGTATATAGTGATAAGTAGGATTGTCTCCACAAGGAATGGTAAGATCTGATTTCTTTTCAAAATCAACAAAATAAAATAAGGATTTTATAAAGTCAACTAAAAATAAATGAAATAAATAAACTAAAGATAGACTAAGAATGTAGGACAAATTAAAATGAAATAAACATCAATATCACATAAACACTAGCCAAACGTCTAATCGCAAGTTTTATTCTCACAACTGAGCATAGATGCAAAGATATACTCATTTTGGTTATAGGTGTTGGTACGACCTAACTCTCTAACCCTCCTTAGTTATTTGATAATTAAGGTATGACCATTAATTAGTTCCCTTATTGATTACATAAACCCTAGGTATGATCTTAGTATTTCAATGTACCAATAGCATTAAAAATGAGAGGGGGATCGCCAATTCTAATCAATAAACTCATGAACAGGTTTATTCATATTAGATTATGAATTCTTCCTACCAAGTTAGTTGCCACTTTTATTTGAATAATCAAATAATTATGGATTTGATTTTCTAACTAGCTATAGATTATCCTATCAATCAAATGCAGTACCAAGCATTCAATCAACAATAACAATCATGCTTATTAAGCATAGAGGAAAAGACAAATATTCAAGAACAATGAATAATGTAAACACAAATTAGGTCTCATAGTCATAGAAAATCTAACTTCTATATAGAACCTTTGACTAGTTGAAAAGAATTTAGCCGCACATTATTTTCCTGTTCCTTCATTCTCAAAAGAAAAATATCTCTTTTTCAAGAAAAGTCCAAATCCCCTAATTATTTCCCTTATTTCCTTTATATCCATTACAATTTTCCCAAATCCATCTAAATTCTGGTCGGTTCCAAATTCTCCTCAATTAGAACTCTAAATAAACCAAAATTCTAATTTAAGTTGTCTGCCTGTAGAGTGTGCCTACGCAGTATCCACAACAGCTTTTTCTTTTCTCTTATTGGGCTACTCTAATCAACTACTTTAAGCCCTTTCTCTTGCTCCTAAGCCCTTTTTACACCTTAAACATAAAAGAAAGTAATTTTCATCAGTTATAGCTCAAAAACTACAAAAAGATAAGAATTTAACAATTAATATCTCAACATTTATGTTCACTATCATAAGATTAGGATAAATATTAACCATTTAGAAAAATTATTTTCTTAATCAAATTAAAACAATATCAATTACCTATTCCAATTTGGTAACTTAAACTTAGGACAATTAAATATATGCTCATAACTATTGTGAATCTATGGTATGTTCAAGGATTTATTCCTATGTGGATGCATGGTTAATTCTTCATGGATGTTTACTATTTAAATAAGGTCTAGAGTTGTAAAATTCTATTTTCATCTAAATCCCTCAAATATAACTCGAGGTTTTTTTTTATTATAAATGCAAGTAGATTAGATAAAAGTGTAAAATTAGGATTAGTTCAAAAAAATTTTGTAACTCAAAGATGGAAATCCAAGTGAATGCACCATGAAGCTCAGGAGATTATATGAAAAATTATGAATTTTTTTTTGTATGTAACCTATAGGAATTAACCAAACAATTTCCTTTGATGGCTCAAGAAATTTGTACTAGATAAAAGTCTATAATCATCCAAGAACATAGCATGTTAGTATATTTATTTTTTTGTGATATTCTAAAAATGCTATGCATGCTAACAGAGATGAAACCTTAAATAAAAATGAATAATGAAATCCCTCGTACTATATTAAGCCATATGCTGGGCATGATAAAAATGTCTTGCATCATTCACAATAAGATACCCGAGTTTCGACTATAGAGGACTTGTCGAGTCATTCAAGGTCATACAATCATCGTTGCTTCTTAAGTTATAAATGATAGGTCTTACACAACTAATTTCATGTTGTCTAGATGTGTAAACTTGATCACATAACTTTGGAGGCTAAGGTTAGACGAAGCATATGATGCATTAAGGCTGGGAATTGCCATCTAATTGATCTAGGATTGCATAAAGATGCAATTAGTAAGCTATGTTACCTACCCAATAAGGCTTGTTTGATTTGTTCAGTCACTCAAGGTTGCAACATGTTGAAAAGGGTCCTGGCCTACTAGAAATACCCTGAAGATATTTCTAGATAATATTGAGGGCTATTATTTTGAAAAAAAAAATAATGGGAAGGCCAATAAACATTTAATACTTCGTCATTATTGGTTTAAAACATGGAAAGAATAATTTATATTTTTTCCATACTAAGTTGTTGATAATGGAATTTGTATTGGCTGCACTGAGAAGCTACTTCATGCCATAAGCCTAAAGAGTTTGGACCGATATGTAAATCAAGAAATGTTTACAATAATTTAAAGGTTGCTAACTTCCATATTTATATGATTGGGTTGAATTACTCTACTATTTATGCAACTACTTAGATAATTGATTTAGGTATTGGATTACACCTATGTAATGACATAAGTTTGATATAGTATAGTAGCCATTAGGCTCTAATAAGGTGGTTATAGGCAATGGAACAAAAGTTTTAGCCCGTGCCATTCAAACCTGTATCTTATTATTGCCTTCAAACATGACCTTGGAACTAAAAAAAATGTCTTTATGTTTCTAACCATAACTTATCTTAGGGGGTTTCAAAAATAAGATTTTGGCACTCAAATCAAGCATGCATTTGATTAAACATCTTATGAACTTAATCATATCAACATAGCACCAAATTATCAAAACATATTATGGCATGAATGTAGAGGCATTTCATCAAACATGTCTTAAAATCTTTGTCTTTTTGACAATATGTAAACAAAATGGTGATAAAAAATACTTTTTTCATTGTTTTCACCTAATTAGATTAAGCTCATGAGGCTCACTGAAAGGAGGAAAGCAAACTTTAAAAATCAAAATGAAAATGATGAATGATGAAAATCAAGAAAAATGTACCTTTCACAACTAAAACACTTGATTTCTAACTTGAAAACAAAACTTTTCTTATAAAAACTAGATGAAACTTTAAGGTGTTTAAGAAGAATTTAAATGAAACCAAATAAAAATGGAAGAAACTAAGAGAAGATGAAGTAGCTCAAAGAAAAAATGATTAGAAAATACCTTAGGAGAATGTTTCAATCTTTTCTTTTTCTCAAAATCAAGGTATTTATTTCTTTTTTAAAGTTGCAAATGCTTGGGAGGAAGAAAAGAAAAACCAAAAATGATTCCTCACTCCCAAAAAAAAAAATAAAAAAACCATGTAAATGGCCAAAAATATACCATATTTGTTCTTTTTATTTAATGATTTTATTTTTATGCTTGCTTGATGAAAATTTGTGACAACTTGCCATAAACCTATGCCTCATGTTATAATCCACCAGCTATTAAGATAGCTATCATGTCCTTCTTATCCAACATTTTAGACTTACTTGAAATAATTCCAAGTTGGTTGGGAAAGAAATTTGATTTCAACCAGGTTGGTCTTCATGCAACCATGTTGGAGATAGTTGAACTTGAACTAGTTTGGTTGGAATAAAAGTTTGATTTGAACCAAATTAGTCCCAAGTTAAAACAAAAATTTGTTGGAATTACGTCTATCAAACTTTTCACATGACTTAAGCTAACAAATTAAAAATTAAAATAAGTTATGTACAGACAAATTTGATTAGAAAATTCAATGGGTAAAAAAAATCTTAGAAGTAAGGAAATAAAGAAATTTAAGTAGAAAAAAGTCCAAATTGAAAATTTCATGAAAAAAAATTATATTAAATTGAAACAAAGACTTAAAAGACATAATTAAAATTTTACATGTGATAAAATTCAATTAAGAATCTAATCATATAAAACTCTAATTAAAAAACCATAAGGAAAAATTAAATTCAAGAAATTAATGTGTGATGAGATTTAGTTGAAAATCAAATGGAAGAAATTAAGTTAAAAGGACTAAAGTATAAAAGAAAATAAAGTCAGATTATAATCCACGTAATTAAGTGATAAATTAAAATTCCACATGTGATAAATCTAATTAATAGTTTAATCATGTAGGAATTCTAATTAAAAATCTATAACGACAATTGAATTAAAGAAATTAATGTAAAAAAATTTATCAAGAAAAATCTTGTGAGAAAAGAATTCTAAAAAAAATCCTTAAAGAATTAAAATAAAAATTTTCATGCAAAGAAGTTAATGAAAAACCAATACATGAAGATTTCTACAGTTTTATGTTTTAAAGGATTTAGTTTCCATGATTGTTAATAGAAATTTTCATGCAGGAAGAAAAAAAGTCAAATTATACTATCAATCTTTCTACTATAATGAAATTAGCAGACTTAGTCCCTTAGTTTAATTTGAAATAATTAACTCCTTATACAATAATTTTTTAATAATTTATGTCCAATTATTAACTCCGTTATTTTTCGCCGTTAATTGTCTGGCCTATTTTTTAACTCGCAAGAACTACCATGTGTCTTCCTTATGCAAGTTGACATGGCGGTGCAAGGAGAATTTCAAAAAAAAAAAAAGACTGATAATTATTATAAAAAGTAAAATAAAAAAATAATTAAAAAAATAATTATTATTAAAATTATTAATAAAGATACTGTAATTACTCTTTTATTGTTAATTTTATTATTTCTCTGTTGTTGCTTTTCTGTTTTAATGAGATAGTCGATTCCCTTGATGATTTAATATATAATAATACACAATATATATTATATATATAATATATATCATATATATGTGGGGTGATACATTATATATTATATAATAATATATAATAATATATATAATTTAATATAATATATTTTTATATTTTATTATATATAATATATTTTATATTATATATTATTATATTGTATTTGTAATATTATATTATATTATATTATATTATATTATATTATATATGTGTTACATATAACATGTATAATATCTATTGTTTCTAATTTTTTAAAAAATAATTTTAATTCTTATTATTTTTATATTAATTCAATATTTAATGTAATTAGAGATTATTTTATAATTTGAGATTTAATATAATATTTTTTATATATAATTTATGTGTAATATATATCATATATATTAATTCAAAATTTAATATAAAATATTTTTATATTAAATTATGTTTAAATAATAATTTAAGATTTAATGCAAATATATTTTTATTTTTATTTTTATTATTTGCAAGTCATAATTGAAGATTTCATATAAAATATATCTTTATTTTTTGTATCCCCACACCCAAGCCCTCCAACTGCAACCAGGACTTCCCATTCAAACGTCAACAGAGCCCACCCAGCCGGACCCCTATTCAAAGCCCCCAACAAACCCATAACACCTTAAATTTTGAGTGGCTCAAGAAGAAGGAAGAAAACGTTTAAAACAGTAAGAAAGAAAGGAAAATTCAAGGCTTTTGCTGTGCTTAAATGAGAAAGAAACTTAAATTAAAACTGGCCAAATATGAAATTCCTATCGATTGAGACAAAACATTATCATAGATAAGATTAAAAGCAAGGGATCCTACAAAAACCGTCACTGCACACCACAAAAGTTTATAAGACAGAATTATCAATGATCCGTTGTCCAAAAAAAAATGAATTTACTATTATATATAAGCAAGTACACATCAGAAGCAATTTGTTCAGCACGGAAGACAACTATGCAAGTAAAGGCAATTGGTCTCAAAACCAAGAACTACCTGTAGAACTCCGTTTTATTCCCATAGACAATGCCCCCTCAAGTACATCAAGACATGCATGATGCTGAGGCAAATATGGGGCAGTCCTCTTGGCTTGTTGTCCTGCAATCCCTTACAGCTCCCGTGCTTCAGAGAGGGATCTAATCTTGTCTGTTCTGTGAAAGGAACACAACTTTTGCACCAAAACTTCTGGTTTTGTAGGGACAAGGGGCTTCAATTGATAAAATTGGACGCCAACCCAATAGCCTGAAGGAACTCTGAAGCGGACGACCCCATTTTTGTGTCTTTGATCGAGGGGGGAAAAACTGATGGGTCACAAGAGCCGAGTCACTACTGTCCACAGACTCTTCTCCATGAGGCACAAAGAACCTAAAAATCTTACTGTTTCTGTCCTTTAAATCTACTTTAGCTTTCTCTCCATCTTCTTCTTCTGATGCATCCTCCATCACTAAAGCTAAAGAGCTTGAATCCGACACGGATCCAACCCGTTTACCCTGATCTTCTTTTCCATCTATGGAAGTTTCTGCGATGAACACCCCTCGAATTCATTATCCCTTTGTGAATAATAAGAGCCATTAAGATCCCAAATTTTCCCGCTTTTCACAACTTTCGTAGCTTGTAATCTCGAGATATACATATTATATATATATATATATATATATATATATCAAGAAACAAAACTTAAAAATTCATGATCACCATATTATCTCAGAAAACAAAAAAGCCACAGAATTTTGAGAAAAAAATCTGAAACAGGTTTAAAATAATCAATAAAAAATAATTATTTTTTATTTCTTTTGGTTATTAAAACTATTTTATATGGCACATATTGTCAAAAATTTCAGCTTCTGTCAAGAATAATTCCACCTCATCAATGGCAAAGCAATAAAAATTTGATAAAAATTCAAATAAAAAAAAAAAGCCAAGGTCTATGCCAAAAAGCTAGCTGACATGTTAATGACGGCAAAAACTAACGGGATTTAATAATTGAATTTGTATCATTTAAAGTTTAATGTAAGAGGAGTTAATTATTTCAAATTAAACTGAAAAATTAAATTCGTCATTTCG
This sequence comes from Adansonia rubrostipa, assembly GCA_038381775.1. NCBI lineage: Eukaryota > Viridiplantae > Streptophyta > Magnoliopsida > Malvales > Malvaceae > Adansonia > Adansonia rubrostipa. Next base: position 5,768,676 of record JBBYHM010000018.1, on the reverse strand, counting down.
TTATAGCAGAGGAATTGATCATACAATTTGACCCAAAAAAACTTGTTGAAATATTTCATGCATAAATCATATTAAAATGTTTAAAATATATTTTAAGTGTTGAATTCGAATCAAAATTAAAATTTTATATTTAAAATGTGACCAATACGAGGAAATCCCATGTGTGAGAAAAAGAGAAAAAAATTAAAAATTTTAAACTTGTAAAAGTTAAAAGAGAAAACCCTATGGAAGAGAATTCCGTGTTAGAAAGAAAAATAAAAATTTTAAAAATGAATTTAAGTTTCCAAAATATTTAATTTGAAACTTTAACCAATGATGAAAGAATAAAAAAATCTAAAATTTGGAAAGAGTTTACTAGAAATTCCTTACAAAGAACAAAACTCACAAATAGTGTCAAATTAATTAAAATAAATAAATTTATTGAATAATTTAACACCTCATAATATAAATGTCAACACGGACTTTTTCTTTAATTTTTTAATTTTTTTCCATTGAGTATCAACATAAATATTGTATCAGTATCGGTAAAAATATACGACGATCAATTGACGAATTGCACGAAAAAAAACTCAATTTTTCTTAAAAAAGGAAATTTGATCTTTGACATTATATTTTAAATTGTACTCCATATTTCATAAAAGGTATTTAAAAGCTAATTTTCTTTTCCAACATTCATCTTTGTTATCTGGTTTTACTCTCTACGGACCCTGAAATGATAATTCTTTTGACCTTGCATGCTACCGGTCCTCAAATTATGACAAAACATGTTCTAAAAACACCCAATTCACATAGAGGGCATCGATCCCCCCTGGGATAGCTAATCGGTTCTTAGTCTTGGCAATTCTATATACTTGAAGAGATGGTTTGGACGAGAAAAGTGTCTACAAGTTTGTCTATCCTAAAGCACTTGATTTTTCTAATGCCAATAGATAAAAAATCACATCCTGAGTTCAGTCACTCAGCTTACTGTTACATTTGCATGGCAAAATTTAGAGAAGGTGACGTCTCTGGATGTTGATGCCCAAATAGATTTGCAGCTAAATACGCAGAGCATAGAGGGTTTGTTCTTTGTTTTTCTCAAGGGGAACCTTATGTGTTTTCTTAATTGCATGGGTTAAAAATTCATATGTTTTGGCGTGGACTTATCCGCTGACTTTCCCGCATTCAGATGTTGACGACGAGCATACAGCTAATAATAGCGTACAAAAAATGTCACCTAAAAGCCTTCATTACCAATGTCCTTACAGTCATTCTGGTTGAAGAGTTTCTGGTATAATGCGGGCTGCAGTTAGTAGACTTGCTTAGCTGATCGGATTGCTAAATTTTGTGTTTCGAAATTCCTATCTCATTTTCATTTTTTACTTCTTGAACCGCACATGTCTCATAAATTGAAAAGTTTGCTAATAACTAGTCAGTGACTTGTTTGTTTCATTACAAGACCAGCTACAGATATGTAGATAGAAAGTTACTTCAAGCTATTCAATTCCTTACATCCTTTAGCCATCACTCCTAAAGCATCTCCCAAATTGATTGTCCTTCTCATGGTTCTCCTCCCAATACCTCCATTGCCCTTCCTCATCATTGCAGCAAACTCCCCGTAGTCTATTTGTCCATCCTGTAGCAAAAGATAATAGGAAAATAGATTCATTAACTGAGGTTTAAATTTGGAAATCCTAGCCCTAAGCCTTGAAACAAACAACTAAAGGTCAACAATGGGATAGGACAGAGCATCATGATAATGTAGGTCAACTTTATTCTAGTACTGGTGTATATCTAATAACAATCTGCTGCGTGGTCAATAGACATCTGCATCGAAAGCTACCGATTAGCACCAAAAAGGAACAAGTCTGCTTTCAGACTGTTCCCTTGTACATACAAGACAAGGGATACAAGTAATATGCAGTAAAGTTTAGAAAGAAAAACAAACTAACATTGTCTTGATCAATTTCTTTGATCATGTCATCAAGATGGACGTCACTTAATCCAAACTCTTTGCAGGCCTGTTGAAGCTCATCAATGGTTATGTATCCACTCCCATCTTTGTCAAAAAAGGAGAAAGCACACACCAGATTCTCCTCCCTCTCCAGTTTATTCAAGTGCACCGTGGCAGCAAGGAATTCACCGTAATCAATAGTCCCATTGTTGTCAATATCTGCCTACCAAAAGAACATGAATGTCCAATTAGCGAAGATCAAAGTAACCACAAGAGGAGAACATTAAGATCGCCAGAATTGTAAGTCATTGATGGAATTACTTACTGCATCCATAAGATCTTTGATCTCAGATTCCATAAGCTCAGAACCCACTCGCTTTAGGCCATCTTTTAATTCTTCAAATGTTATTGTTCCACTGTTGTCTGTATCTATCATTTTAAATAACTCTTTCAGACCACCAATTTCTTCTTCTGAAAGCCTTTCAGCTATAACCTAAAGATTGAGTATGAATGTTAGTAGAAAAATATGCATACAACTTAGAAATGAGAAAAACCGAAAACATTGTGCTTATAATATTTACCAAAATGCTGATTTGGAAGAACAGATACACAAATGAACCTCATATGGTACATACAGGTATCAGGATAGCATGAATGTGAATTGGCGTGTAAGGTCTCTATGAAGTACCATTTGAACAAGATCTAGACACAAAGAGATTATGGATTATATAACATGGAAAATAAGAGATTCAACTAATCTTCTACTCCAGGCTGAAACTGAGCAATCTAAGGTTGTCAATAATTTTGGGTAACTTGTAGATACTTTGTCAAGACTCAAGATGGCAATCCAATGTGGACAACTTCAGCAGTTATCATATAAGGGGACGGGAAGGGAGAGAAATAGCGGAAGCCTGCACTCTTTTATTGTGTAGCTGAACTGTCATAAGAGCTTATATAAAAGGTAACGTAAGATGGCACACTGTTCCACAAGATCGATGGTACCACCATTATCAACAATATTCCACGAAGAAAAGTTGCTCAACATCAAAAATCTACTGTACCAGTAAAGCTGCATTGCTTTTAATGCATCAACCAAGTATAGATGTTTATTACATTCATGTGTAATATATTGGGATAGATCATCAAAGACCAAAGCAGGATCTCGTGAATTATATCCAATATTTTTGGGAAAAAGGTTTTAAATGTCCAAGAAACCTATGATAAGAAGCAACTGGTTAAGATTAGAGATGCAAGAAGAATTCTGACTTCATCTTGAGAACTTGTCACTACCTTCTTTTGCTACCTTAGTAGAAACAGCGAGAAGAATAGATGTTTATTACATTCATGTGTAATATATTGGGATAGATCATCAAAGACCAAAGCAGGATCTCATGAATTATATCCAACATTTTTGGGAAAAAGCTTTTAAATGTCCAAGAAACCTATGATAAGAAGCAACTGGTTAAAATTAGAGATGCAAGAAGAATTCTGACTTCATCTTGAGAACTTGTCACTACCTTCTTTTGCTACCTTAGTAGAAACAGCGAGAAGAATTAATAATTCTGTCATGGGGAAAAGAAGGAGAGCTCACTATTTTCATGACTAAGGAGTATGCATTCTTTCGCATGAAGAAGCATTTGGTAAGAGGCCTATGTTACATCATGGCGCATAGAAGTCGTCTCAACCATTCACATGCTGTATGGAAAGGGTACTTGACTTATGTACCATCACTACCACAAAATCATTAGACATCCCAGTAGGGAATATAATGCTTTGAAGAAGATATATCATGAAAAGATGACAATGGCTAAGTACTCAAAATCTTAGATATTTTTAATATACATTCGTAAGAAGCAACTCTTTTGCCTAAAGCTTTTGTTAAGGTGCTGGAAGTAGTTCCCTCAAAAGCATCTATGAGAAATTACTGTTTTAAATAATTTATTTAAACTCTTTGGTAATGGGCTGAGATTTGATTTCCTTATTTCCAAATCGAGAGCATCAATAAAACTTTTTACAATTATCAATATTCTCATGGGAGTTAACCATTTTGACCTCTTGTGCCACTTTTATTATTACTCTGGGAAATCAGCCATTGTGATCTCTTGCGCCACTTTAGTTACTTTTGCATATAAAAATCTTCATGAGAAGTGACCATTATGGTCTCTTAAGCCACTTTTATTATAATTCATAAATATTATTTTGGGAAGTCAACCATTGTAATCTCTTGTGCCACCTTCATTACTTTACATATAAAAATCCTCATGGGAAGTGATCATTTTGGTCCTTTGCACCACTTTCATTACTCTTATACATAAAAATTCTCATAAGAAGTGGTCAGTGTAGTCCTTTCTGCCACTTTTGTCACTCTTGCTTATAAATTTTATCATGGGTAGATAGCAATCCCACATCATACAAGGTTCCTTAATGAAAGCCTATCATTGTGGTGCCTTGGTCACTCCTACATAAAAAACAATCAATGTGGTTCCTTGGTCACTCCTACATATAAAACAATCAATGTGGTTCCTTGCACCACTTTTGTCACTTTAGCAAAACATTCTCAGGAGAAGTCAATTTATTGTGATTTCCTACACCACTTTCATCGCTCTAACAGAAACTTTTCTTGATGGAAATTGGTTGTCATAGTCTCTTGAACTAATTCCATCGCTTCCCCACATAAATTACTTTATGTGATTATCATATTACAACATCTTTCAGGATGATGAAGCAAAAAAAAAAAGGTAAATAAATATAATAGGATTGGATGCTGCAACTCCTCTTAAAA
>JBBYHM010000018.1:5752725-5763861 GCA_038381775.1 Adansonia rubrostipa | reverse complement strand
CATCTCTTCACTTTCAACTTAAGAAAACACCTTCCAGTGTAATAATTTTTTTTTAAATGAATTTTGTTGTTCACATAAAAAAACTACTGGAGAAGCTACGTCGCTTTGAATATTCATTATTTCCTCATCTCATATTTTTATCCTTGTGTATCTCCTAAATTGAGGATGGACCCCACTAGCCACTACTAAATGCTCAATTAAGGAAGGATCCTAGCATTACCTCTTAAGATAAAAGGTCAAGTGCCACCTGCTCAATTAAGGAAGGACTCTTGCACTACCTCCTTAATAAGAAAAGGTAGCTCCACATCCTCTTCCATAATAATATTTTAAAATATTATATTTGTGTTCATTAAAATTATTGTGAAAAAGTTTACTTGAAAAAAATGCAATACTATCCTTATTATTTTGGAGGATCATGTTGCACCCTACTTCAAAGATGCACCTATTGGGGATGCCTTGTAGCCAATTGGATTGATCAAAGATTACACAACCAATTATGCATATCAATCACTCATTTAACATGTGATTAAAGGTTCTCCTTCATCATTGTTAAATGAAACTAGGAATTACTAAGCACCAATTGGATGAAGACCGCATAACATTAAAGGCTTTGCAAATAAATTATAAAAAGTTATAAGTATAAGATCCTTATGCATTAAAACCATGCCCTTAAATAGTTCTTGGACAATTTATCATCAAGATAGGCCATTGAAAATGCTCCGGCTAATACATGTTAAACCAAGCAATCAATCTCATAGATTGAAGTACAGGGATACATGGGGATAACATGTAGGTGATTGTTATGAGGAAAAGTACATTGAACATGTCCTGATATAAGAATTCCTTTTGGTATTTTATACAAGTGTCTATTTAAAGGTTCTCATGTGTTACTTGCGTAAATAATCATCTGAATTATGATGCCAAGTAATCTCTCATGTGAATTGTCATGCTTTGATTTTGAGCTAAATGGATACCAAAGAAAGGATGTGATTTTGGGTACAACATGAAGCATGCGAAGGTAAAGAATATTCCAAAGAAGATTCACTACTCTAAATGATTTTGAGGAGATACATCTCCCTTGTTCTTAGCTTCAATTAATGGTCTTTAGTCAAAACATGTTGAATTTAGGATGACGAGAACACTCTAGAATTCACTAAAATTAACCAAGTGCAACAAGAACTAATATGCAAGGATCTCATAAGTAGACATTGTACCACACCTATGGTCTTTCTAGGATATTTGGAGAAATAACTGAATTATACTAATAAACTGATTATTGAATAGGTTAAGTCAAAATCACTATAACATTTTAACATTTAGGTTGGTCATACTGTCTTGCTAGATGCCGCTCTAGATCTTCAGTATAAATTACCTTATCATTTTTAAAGCTTAGATTGTAGTTTATATTTAACTGACAACGTGTTGAAAACATAATGGATCACACATTCATAACATTGCAAAATTAAAATTAATATTTAGAGAAGGACTTAATTGAACAAAAGCAAAAGAATTAAAGATTTAATTAAAGCATTTAATTAAACTAAGGGGCAAGAAAAGAATTCTTGAAATCCTAAGGCATAAAGGGCAGCATACCCCAGGCTTATAAATACCCTGTACGTCGCACCCCTAGGTAAAAACATAGAAGCATTATCGTTGATAAGTTATTATTATAATTGCTACCCTAAACTTCTTGCTTTCTTGTTTTCTCTTTATTTTAGCCACCGGAGAGAATTGTTCTCTAAGAAAATACTAGCCCAAAAAGAAAAACAAGAACCTCATTCTTGATATATCTTTTACCGCAATCATAAAAAGATACAAAGGAAGTTTGCGTTTGCTTATGAATTTCGTCACGTTGCTACCACAAGTTTATCTCTAACTTGGATAGGTCCTTGCTTGTAGTTGCGTGGATCACCATTGGAGGCCTAGCACTTGGGAGGCTCTAGTGACTTCATAAAAACTTTCCTAGTGATCAAGATTTGGGCAAAAAATTGAGTTACTTGTGATTACAATATCTCAAGTGGTTTTTTACTTAAATTACTTGTTTGCCTTTATCAATTTTTTATTAACATTAAGGTTCATATGTATGATCTTTGGAGGACTGCTTCCACAACAAATCTCTGATATACGATATTAGAAATTTTAGATATTATACTTGTTATTGACTGAGCACGTACCTAAATCTTTTCAGCACCACCATCCATCTTCTAAGAAGAAGGATGAAATGCCATACCCTACTTGGAGCAGTGCCTAATCAAAATTGCACTCTCCTAAAAGGAAAAGAAATTCTAACAAAAAACTTCAACATTGCAACAATTATTTGCTTTGTTTACCAAATCCAACTTGAATTTATTTTCATTATATATTTACATAAATAACATAAAATTATCTATAACCTATATAAAATTATTCTTATGCATCAACCATTATTATTTTAATTATACCTATTAAAATAAATATTAAAAACGTATATAGTTTTCTTTTGGTAAAAAAAAAAAAAAAAAACTGGCAAAGCCACCACTTTATTATGAAGGGTAGCTTCCGCATCCCATTGCAAGGCAACGCAGAGTCAACCCTTTCTTAATAATAAGGTGATGTTGCACCCCCCCACAAGAGGACGCATTGCCAAACCCCTTCCCCTAATTCTTTTTTCCCATGTCTTTTTGTTTTAATACAAAGCCATCCCCCACTAAAAAGACTGCCATTGCACCCAATTTCAAGGGGTACAAGCCTATCATTTAAAAAATATATATATTCCTAAACCATTTTTTCTTTACACTTCTAAGAAATTAAACATTACAAAGGAAGCCTCCTCCCACCTCACAATAAAGAAGATCCACGCCAAAAGACTATAATGCTATCTTTCTCATTGAGTGAGGATCTAAAAGCTTCCAATGTTTCTTTTCCCATTTACAAAGGATCCAAATGGATCCAAGACTACCTGCCTCTTCTCTATGCCCTATAAAAGATGTAATTGCATTTGGAGGCACATTTCTTTCCCCTTATAAAAGATGCAATAAATACCAAGGACGTGTCTTCCCTTTCCTTTTCCCCTTTAATAGACTTAGTAGCATATGGAGGCATCCTCCCCTATCTTTCCTTTTGTAAGAGATGATGTAACATTGTGCAAAGAGGCACTCTTCCCTTTGCTCTCGAAGAGATGTAGGAGTATCTTAACAAGAAATCTCCCTCGTTATAGCTTTCAATCAATGAGGAACAAATCTTCCTAATTTACACGATGACATCATATTCATACCTTACTTCCAAAAAGGTCTCGAATATTGTTTTCATCGTAAAAATTAAAGCAAAAACTTATTACATTTTAAAAATATAGATTACATTTCTTTAACTTTGATATCCAAAGTCATTATCATTTAGTTTTCCTTCCAAACAAGATGCATGGAAGTCTCATTCTTGACCTTGCAAACAAAACCCGACGTAGGAGCTAATATCGCATTTTACAAGTGTATATTTGAAAGATTATAACTTCATTTCATCCAATTGTTTATTTGAATCCTTCTTGTGATGTCATCCACTTATTTGGCAATCATAGATCAATATACTTAAACGAAAACAATTCGAATATCATGAATAATTTTTTTCATATGTTCTTTTATAATTCTTTATGATGCCTGTGAACCCCTATTGCAAGTGATTATCGAGCAGGAGGCAAACTTTTGATACATGATTTTGTTATCACCTAATCTTGTTGTTACTTTGCATATTTTGTAAATTAATTCTTATTTCTAGATCTTAGATGTATTCACACATGTGATGATTATATAATATTTGGACTTAATTCTAGGATATGTGGCAAGATCTTGAAGTTAAACTTGAGATGTTTGAAAGGATTTTGGCTTGGTAGAGTGAGATTTGCTAAGAAAAACTCGTTTTTTAATCTTTTTAAAGATACAAATATTTCCCACGTGACATCACTGACACATGGATTTTCGACCTTTGGATTTATTCATCTTATTGATAACTGTCACCTTAATAATCACTAAATCATATAATTGATTAGAACATTTGGAGATATTAGCATTTTATTCAACACTTATCTCACTAAATATTCTTTCTTGTGTTTTATCCTCCATACCCATCACACTTATACTATCTTCTATCAAGAAGCACCTTTTGAAGGCACCTTTCTTATCCATCCTCCCATCACCTACCACCTAGTACTAAGACTTTTAAGATAGTCCATTCTTCCTCTGAGCTTCTCCTCTTTTACTTATCCATTACTATTGTGCAACACTACCTACCCTTATAAAAAGAGCCCTTAACGATGGCTAAACTCTAAACAGATTAAAAGACAGAACTTATCTATAGGCTCTTTAATGGACTTGTACAAGAGCTAGTTTATATGCTCATCTAGGACAAGTAATGGTAAGACTAAACCCCAGGAATTCTCATAAGTTTGGTTGAGACTAGCTTATATAAACTTGGCAAATAAGCTTGAGAGTAGTATATACAAGCCTGAAAAGTTGGAGTTAGATTTGGTTCCGTAACGAAGTTCAAATAGCTCACAAACATGGTAGAACTCAGCTTCTATGGACAATTTAGCCAAGCTCGTTATGACAAGAGAAATATTAGGAATTTGAACCAAGAAAATTTCTGGCACTTATATATTTATTGCAATATGTTGACTCCCACTCAAGTGACTTCTATGTTTGAGGCAAAGGGATAAATAATGCCATCATAAATTGACAGGTCATTCTGAAAATTTCTCTTGATAAGTTTTCTAAGAAATAATGACAGAGATAGAAAAAATGGAGAGTTTTTTAGTGCGTTATATCTGATGGTATCAAGCTCTTCCATTTCTACAAATTGAATTGTGAATGACTGAAAATTTTTTTGTCGCTCATCTCCTAGCACCATGCTAATCCATGATCAAAGTGTGCATCTCTCTTTAAAAATAAGAAAATTAAATGTGATATTTGACACACTGCATGCATGCCTGGTTCAACCTAACTTAACAATATAATTATACTAGATTTTCCTTACGCATCCTATTATTTCCTTTTTGATAAATCTTCACCAGTAATTTCTGCATGTGGTTTTCATGCTACGAATACAAGATATCAGAGGATCATACATAAAAACTCGACTAAATATTGCAAACACAACAAAATTTTTCAACAACTTGAGTTTTTGATTAAGTTGAACCCTAGATTTAATATGCAATGCTCATGCTAAGGTGGGTTTCGTCTCAAATTGGTTAAAGCTTAACCTTCCTAATCTTGAACAAGTGAAAGTGACCTTGACTTCGCATGTTCTCACCCATACTACTACTGCCAAACATGTGGTGTACTTTACACATACTTCAATCAAAAACTGTTTAGTAATCATTCTGCTGAGCTTGATGCAATATACTTCATAGGCCTTGGCCATAAGCATGTACACCAAGCTTAAGATGTTGATCTTCAGGTCAACAAATCCTTTGAAATTTCATAGAATAAATAAACAAGATGCTAATGAGCAAGGGATTGTTGAAGAAAAATATTTTAGGCATGTGACCTGGTGTAATAATTCAAGAGGATTTGCTGTAGATCATATAGCAGAGTTTTTTTTGTAACTAAGTAGTGGCGACAATATCTCATGTCATTCTCATCTAATTCAATGTTGATAGGGTGGTACAACATTTAGGGTGTCCTTGGTTGGGTGAAAAAGTGAAAGTATGGATAAAGGAGGGTAGAAAAGTGAAAAGAAAATGAACCTTGAAAGTAATTGGTTGGCAAAAAAAGTGAGAGGAAAGAAAATTGGAAAACTTATCATTTTCCACACTTATTAATAAAAAAACAAATCAACTCAAATTGGAAAGAAAAGAGGAAAGAAAATGGAAGTGGTGTAAGTCAAGTGCATATAATTACAACGTTATCTATATTTTCTAGATTTTGCTTTTTCATCTAAATTTACAAAGGGTAAAATGATAAAATAATATAATTTTTACTTTTCTTCTCATTTTTCAATCATACCAAGCAATGAGATGAAAAAATTATTGTTTTTCTTTCCACTTTTCCATCTTTCCTACTAAGCACACCAATGGAAACAAAAAAAAATACTTTTTCTATCTTTTCAATTTTCTCCTCCTCCAATCTTTCCATCTTTTCAAATTTATTCCTACCCTACCAAGCAAAGCCTTAAAGTGGATTTTCTTAAGAAAATACAACTCTAATCCTAAAGGCATGAGATAGTACTAGCTTAGACATATATTAGGTAGATAATAGTCACTGGATTTACTTGTGCCATTATAACAATGTCAAAATAGTCCCAAAGTTAAACCAGAAAGGTCATACAAACTACTAAGAGATTTGCGCATTTGCCAATAAAAAAGGAAAATAGCAAAATAGATAATCTCACACTGATCCTCCTTGAAGCATTTTCTATAAGAGAAATTGAGAAAGGGTATCAACTCATCCGAACAATTAAGAAAAATACATCAGAGGACCAAATATCTACACTGCCTACAGTATTCCTCGTACGTAAACAAAAAAATGAAGCTAACAGGAGCTAGCGAAATTGCTCTGAGACTTAATAACTACAATTCTAAATGCTTCAAATATAAGAAATCTGTACATCTCATGTTGAACCTAACTAATATTGATGCAATGAAAATTTTCCAAATGAACTTGAAAAGAGAAATGGTAAACAGAAAAATAATGAAGCTTTAGTATTCCAAGAACTTATAAGCTATTTAATTAAAATACATATTATGCATTTACTTACTCGCAAAGCCATCTTCTTAAGTTTGTTCATTGCTGAGAACTGCTTCAGGCGTGACAATACTGCAGAATCAAGAGGTTTATCGGGCGCCATTGTGTCATCTACGATCCACGGGTGGCCTGGTATAAATGATTACCACCATAAGGTCATGAGGAACATCAGCAGTAAATTTCCTAATAATTCTTTTGCTATGCTTGAGACCATAAATTTGGGAAATTGGATTAGGACTTTGTTTGTATATCAATGATGAGGATGAAGGCGAACATTACGTAAATACTAGTTAAGATTCAATAGACATATGTATTTGAGATAGCATAAAAAGCTGGATTTAAATTCCCTATTTTATTCAGGTATTTCAAATGCATCATTAAGTAGAGATCAAGCAAATGAATGAATTTGAAATAATTATGAAAATCATGTTCTCACAAGTTCTACTACATGATTTATATTAAACTGAAATCAATATCCCTTCTTCCAAATTTAAGTTCCCAAAAACAATTGTAGTCTTATTTGACAAATCTATCACCCTTTTATGCAGCAAAAGAAACTTACATAATACTTGATGAGCAGTTAGCCTTCTCTTAGGATTGCAGTCAAGCATTTTTCGTATGAGATCTTTTGCACTTTCAGAAATAGCAGGCCATGGTTCTGAATCAAAATCTATTTTCCCTTGTAAAATCTGCCGGAAGATCCCCATCTCAGTTTCTGGAAGGAATGCAAGAACATCGCCAACAATCAGCTTTGGAATTGTAAGAAAGAAATTCCTTTCAAATCGTAAAAACCTTTTTCTACCAGCAATATATACACTCCAAAATCTCTACCTGCCCAAAATGGAGGCACCCCACTTAATAATATGTACAGAATAACACCAGCACTCCACACATCTGCTTCAGGTCCATAATGCTTGCGTAAAACCTCTGGTGCAACATAGTATGGACTCCCAACAACATCAGAAAAAGATTCACCTGGAAAGATAGGGGAAAGTATGAGTTTTTGCAAGAGTGATACAAAAGAACAATTTAATAAGACATGCTCAAAAGTTTATGACACTCAGCAATGTTAAACAGGGTGAAGAAAACATAATACAGATCTTAAAAGTTTTTCCTCCATAGCAAAAACGCTACATAACTATAGAATAAGAAAAGAGTTTGTTATTAAATCACACACGATATGTTAAAACGATTTTCCTTCAACATTTTCTATTGCTTATCTTAGCAATTACTGGCACAAAAACTTTAGTAACATCATATTGGTAACTTCTTGGGTTCAACATGCTATGCACTGCCAACCCCGTGCATGCATTCATGCATATGCGCAAGCCATTCCTCTTTCCTTTCAACCAAGCAAACTCAAGTAATCCTCAAGTACAGCACATTGGTAACTTCTCGGGTTTTCTGGTTCTGAAAGGTCATTGCAACATGCTATACACTGCCACTGCATGCATTCACGCATATGTGCAAGCCATTCCTCTTCCCTTTCAACCTAGCAAACTCAAGTAATCCTCAAGTACAAACTAGTTATGCTCAGCTATATAAATTCTTTTCATCAGATCTGAACTATTAAAGGCCATACTCTCAACAAGTTAAATTATCTTACTTTCCATAACTAACTTTGTTGCATTCCAGTTAATAAGCCTTTCCTTTTCCTCCTTTAAATTTTTAGCCCATTGGCCTTCCCACCGTATATATGTATCATGTATTATATACATAACAAAAGCATCTCATGCTTTCTTCCCCTGACTACTTCCACCTCCTGCAAGTTGGTTCAATTGCCAGAATCCCTTCCTCCTATTGACTATTGACACACCTTAATGCTACTAAGCCCTATCTCCCATTCCCTTCCCCTCCTTTCCACACTAAGACGTGCAAAATCACAGTGCTCATATCACTGAAAACCAAATTGATCTGTTTCATTATTTATTGCAGGACCCCGAACAGGATTTCAGTCCAAATCAAATGCGAACCCTAGTTTCCCAAAGAAAACATAATCTGACATCAGTGAAAATTAATCTGAGGGGAAAAGATTGAAAAGAATAAACCTGGCTTGTAGAAAACAGACAACCCAAAATCAGTGGCCTTGAGGGCGGCATCTTCCTCAACTGTATCAAACAAGAAGTTCTCAGGCTTAAGATCTCTGTGCATGACCCCGAGAGAATGGCAAGCCTCAACAACTCCAACAATGGTTTTGATCAACTTAGCAGCCTCCCTCTCACTGTAATGACCTTTCTTGACTATCCTATCAAAAAGTTCACCACCCTCGCAAAGCTCCATGACCAAGTGCACAGAAAGCTGGTCCTCGTAGGTGCCCCTGATCCTGACCACATGTGGGTGCTCGGAGAGGTGATGCATTATCTGGATTTCTCTCCAAACGTCTTCGTAGTCCTCTTGGCAAATCAGTTTCCGCTTTGGGATTGACTTGCAGGCGTAGTGCTGCCCTGTTGGCTTGTGGGTGCAGAGGTATGTAGTCCCAAACTGGCCTTGCCCAAGCTTCTTCCCTATGCTGTAATGATCCGAGAGGGTTGGGGTCTGGTAGGGAAGAACCATTGTCGGTTTCGTCCCCGAGCTTGTTTTACTCATTTTTTTTCCTTCCCCGGCTTTGTAATTTGTTACTATGTTTCACAGTTTCAACTTTGAGTGGGAGATAAAGATAATTTTCGATTTCACTATCGATATCAAATCATCTTCAATTAATCTTCTTATTATTATGCTTAAATATATGGATGGATGGAAGGATACTGAGATACTCAAAAAAAAAAAAAAAAAAAAACTCGAGTAGACCCAAGACCTTGACGATGATAGATAGAATGACAAAGCTTTACCCAACCAAGGAGGCAATTAAATTTAAAAAAGTCATTTAAAAAAAAATTAAAGAAAGGGCGAAAGCAGAAGTCTTTACCCTTTACCATATACAGCATCAATGCATATTCATAGGCAACCCATTTCTTCATATGTCCTTGTCTTATGGTCAGCTGCTGATGTCTTTCCCCGTGTCCCGTTGCCCTTCTTTCTTTATTCTTTTTCTTTTAATTTTATTTTGTTTTTGGTTGTCCAGGGCAAGATCTGTGTGCTTTGTAGATTCCCCTTCACTTTTGTCGTTACCTTTCTTTTATTTTCCTTTCCTATTCCAATTACTATGTGCTACCCTCTCTCTCTATCCTCCGATTTCGGTTTCAGCTTTCAAGCATGGAATTATTCAACAACGAGTCGAATGCCACCGTGGCTGTAATTCTTTTTTCTTTGTTTGAATATTTTAATAAAAATAAAGTTAATAAATAAATTGGTATCTAACTTATATTACTTTTTATTTTTTTATATTTTAAAAAAATTAATAATTAGATTTTAAATTTTATTTACATCACCCACATGAGTCGATGAGTTAACAATCGATAACGTGTCATTTTTTAACTCATAAAGCTTCACACAAGGCATTGCTCATCCCATTTTTGAATTTTTTATATTAAATAAAATTTTTCAAAAATTTTATTTTTATTTTAAATTTTTAATTAAAAAAGTAAATTAAAAATAAAAAAATTTTAAAATGTTGATTTGGCATTATTGATATGTTAGCAATACCAAGTGTCACATTTGTATTGGTTAAAAAATGATACACCATTAATCGTTAGCCCACCAACTAACATGGGTGATGAAAGCAAAGTTTTAAGTACTAAATTATGATTTTTTTTTTAAATACCAAACTGTGAAAACTAATATAATTTAGGAGGTGATTTGTACATTAACCTTTAAAAATATTATTTTTTATTAAAAAATTGAAAAACAATCGCTCCACTCATAATCTGTTTGAAAAAGTCCAATACCAAATAATGATATAAAAAATAGGAAAGATAAAAACTGTTACAAAGAAAATCAGAATGTTTATTTTACTCTTAATGAAAAATTACAAACAAACTTAAATCTTCCTCTCTCTTTCTTTCTCTTTCTCAAACTCTTAAAACTTTCCTTAGCCATTTGACATGTTTCCTTGGTCCGTGCAAAAACACTTTGTGTTGTTTCATCCATTTCCATTCCATTATGAACACAAAGCTAAAAACCAAGAAAGTTAAGGTATTTTATTTTAAATTTTATTTATAATATTATAATTTTAAATCTAAATTTTAATATTGTGTTATCTGTTTTTGGTTTACTTTAAGCTTTGTAATCTTTTCCTCCATCGATCTTTACCCTACTCATCGTTGTTGTTTCTTCATTCCCTATTCCATTATTTAAAAAATACATAAAGATGGAGAAAGTTAAGATATGTTCATTTCATTTTTGTTTTTAATATTGCAAATTTAAATCTAATTTTTAATGATAGGTTGTTGTTTAGTTGAAAGTTTTAGGTTCTATTTGCATGTTTTTGTTTGAGTTGTAACATGGATTTAAATATATATGACTCATGGTAAAAAAAATTTTCTTTTTT
>JBBYHM010000018.1:5598755-5750537 GCA_038381775.1 Adansonia rubrostipa | reverse complement strand
TAAGAGGGTGATGGAAACATGGAGAGCTCACTAAAATGATGAAGATGCTGAAAAACAAAAAATGAAAGTGATAAAGTGAGAAGTTATACCAATACAACTTCACTTCTTGGCCAAATAATTAGAGTAGTAGAGATAGCTTGAATTTCCCTAATTTCTTTATTGTTAATAAGCAAGAAAAAGAGAGAAATAATGAGGTTTTGGTTCTGGCATGGATGAGGGTGATTTTTACAATGTGTAATGGTTGAGGAATGAGTGTTTTGGGGCTGTTTTTGGGTGGTGAGTGAAGAGCTTCCGGATTTGGTTTTCTTAGTGTCGGAATGTGTTTTAGAAGCAGAAAATGAGCTAGAATCCAACCTTTTTTAGCTAAGATAGAAGTGGTTTATTTATACTAGCATTTTGGAGCCAATTTAAAGGTGTTTTTGGTCATTTCTCATAGGGGACAAAGTAGTGTTAGCTTGGTGGCTATAGAGTGGCTGTAGGGTGCAACTTGTTGCCAATGTGATAAACATAGGGTGGCTGGTTTAAATGCTGAAATGATTTTTCAGCAAATAGGGTGGTTGATGGTGATATTTGTTAACAAGCTAGGGAGTAGGGTGATCATGTGATATTGACCTTTTTTTTATCTAATTTAGACTTCAAAAAAATGTTTTGATTAATTCAAAAGTCCAAATTCATAATTTGACATGGGTTTTGATCTTTTTTTGATACAAATAAACAAGTTAAAATCAAGTTTTTGGTAAATGGTGGATGAGTAAAAAATGCTTGAACCGTGGAAAATTAGCTCAGTTGCTAAAAAATTAGCTCGGACAAAATAAGGTGTCTACAACTAATTAGGCAACAACATACGTTTATTGTCATTTATTGGTGGATATGTGCTAAGCCATCAATTAGATAGCATAACGACTTGACTAGGTCAACTTTATTCTTTTAAAGGTGATGTAAAGGCCTTAAAAGGAATCACGGTGATAACACTCATGTGTCCCACCGCAAGAAACAATGAGCATTAGCTGTCCATTGGACAATATAGCCATGTGCCCTAGCAATTTAATAAGGGGCAAAATTGCAAAGGCTAGTGATGATGTGTATTCATCATCGCCTATATAAAATAATGGTACAAAAGTCAAAGGTAAAAAGTGTTTCCCTAAATATCTTATTCTCGGGCTATTCCAACACCTCGGTATGGCATGACATGGATAGGCTCATACAACTCAATATACAGGGTTGGTTGACTCTATATCGGGTCCCAAACTCTTATACTTTGAGTTATTCTAGCACCCTAGTATGGCTTGACATGGTTAGGCTTATACACCTCCCTATATAGTGTTAGTTGACTCTAAATTGGTTCCCAAATCATTCCTCCATCCGGTAAGGATGGCTAAGGCACCCTAATCTCGGGCCCATCACTAGCTTGGTGAAAAAGGTTTGATTCAGTGGATGTACTTCCTTATGCCTAGTGGACTATTAATCATGAAAGCATGGGTAATTTACACCTTCGAAGGTATCACTATTTGTTGGACAAAATATATCAGATATGTATAAGAAGTTTAAAGTTTACAAATCCGATCATACTAAATCGTGTTATTATATACAATAAACCCTCTATAATCAATTACCTGAGTTGTAGATTTAAAGATGCCATCCAAGACTTTAAAGATCCATGTGAAAGCTTTAACCAACTAACCTTCTCCATTATTCTCTAATTCCCAGATGGTAGAGTCTGTGGACACTCTTTGTCTCAACTAACTCTGGATTTATACGACTTGATTCTCCTTAATGACCACCTTATGCTACTAGGTTTAGAATCATGAAATGTTGTGATTA
The DNA here is from genome assembly GCA_038381775.1 of Adansonia rubrostipa. Taxonomy (NCBI): domain Eukaryota; kingdom Viridiplantae; phylum Streptophyta; class Magnoliopsida; order Malvales; family Malvaceae; genus Adansonia; species Adansonia rubrostipa. Next base: position 5,748,716 of record JBBYHM010000018.1, on the reverse strand, counting down.
GAAACCTCTAGGTACGATGCCAAAGTTTGAAGAATAACCCTATGCATAAACCTCTTATTTATATTAGGTAACAAAGTAGTCCTAATTTGAATTTTAATAAAATAAATATTTTAGTATTCCATAAAACCTTATGTGTGGTGTCAACCCTAATATGGGTGCCCACTACTTTTTTGGCCAAACCAAAAAATATCTGTATATTTTTGGCCCAGATTTATTTTATGGAATTTAACCCTTTTAATCGAATACTAATTAATTCTAATGAAATCATTACTTTTATTTAGCCCAATAATTATGCATAACTCTAACTCTAATTCAAAATAAAATCATGACAATTTTATTAGAATATAATACTTATGTCCTAATTATCAAAGTAAAATTAGTAAAATAATTAATTTAGTCACAAATTAAATAAAATATTTTTTTAATTTATTTAGAATATTATTCATACTTTATTTATAAATAAATATTTAAACAAGACTTAATATATATAAATTAATTATATAAATAATTATTTTTTCATATCTATTTAATTTAATTAATTCCTATTTATCAAAAAATAAATATAATAAATTTAAATTACTAATCCTTTTTTAAATAAATATTAATCAAATTAAATATATATTTTAAATAAATAATACTAAAAATTATTTTTATTTATTTACTAAAGAAAATGCCCACACTTCTAAAATGAGTGAATCTAGCGCATCACTTCACCATATTGAGAATTATCTGACTTCGAGTATTTTCAATTGATACCTATTTATTAAGGAACTACAATAAGCTAATGGAGGGACTAGTTGGACATATATAATAAAGCTCCAATAATCTATTTATTAATTATTCTATCTTGAATATTTAATCACGTAATTATTAATCTTAAAGTTGCTACTAAAGATTAAGACTGCACTCCTAATTATATATTGTATTATGTAAGCTTTAAAAATAGCCTTTTAGTCCAATGACCTTGTCATATGTGCAATACCCTCATATGATATCCATGATCAAATTAAGTTTAAAAGTCCATTTTGCCTACTTGATCACTTTATGATTTTATATCTACAAGTAAAGCTTTCATCGAGTATAAGTCATATACCTAGTGAACCTGTCTAGTAGTTTACTATTTCGAGACGTTTTAGCCTTTGGAACGTCAAAGTATACAAGTTATACACATGGAGTCAATTACTTACTCAAGATTAAGGTAATTACATAATGAACATCAAAAGTGAATTAATCCAGGTAAATGAACTTATTAATAGATTAATTACACTTTGGTCTAGTCCAATATATTAGCACTCTAGTCAATATATCTAAGTCTCAACTAAAAGTTAGTCTACTCTCAATGGCCAAGACAAGCCATCTCCCCAATTGGATTTAGACGACGTAATAGTCTTAACATGAGTTAATTGCTCACATTAACCCAATAGACTATGGACTGTCGATTTAGACTATTTACCTTAAAATGGTGTCTTTTCGCATACAATGTTCATTATACAACATTCTAACGGTATAAACACAAGTAGTCAGTAAGCCATATTTGCTTACATTTACTTTAACATGTAAATCTAAATAAGGATCAAATAGCAATGATATAATAAAACCTTGAATATATAAAAATGAAAAATCAGTTCAAAAGACCAATGAAATACATCAAAATGTCTTTCATCCTTAGGGCATTCCTAACATTATTCCTATAGGATAGTGACCATCACGAAAAAAGTAGCTTACTCCTTAGTAAAGACTAGGGTCTTATTTCCTCCCCAAGAAATATGGCAGATAGTCTAATGAGATACAAGTGCTCGGTGTATGTTAGGGTGTCAATATATGTTTTAGAACTAATTGGATTGGATAAGACATATAATAGTTAATAATGCAAACAAATCACTTTAGTTAGTGGTTTAAGGTTTTCCTTTATGCTAGTGACGTGATTTACACTCGTGCAAACACTAATTTGATAAAGCCTATGCAACACAATGGCCTTGCAAAGTTAGTAATAAGTTACAACGATAAGATCCTTATGCATCAAAGTTGTATTTCTAAAAACATTTCTAGTCATTGTATTGTCAAGATAGGGCATTGACAATACACAAAAACTAGCATATGCTAACCCTCTATGCATTTGATGTATGTAACTCTTTGATTTCATAGAAGTTAAAGTATAGAGAAACTTAAAGAGAGATACGGGTGCTTGCCCTTTGGAAACAAGTTTACTGAACATGGCCATATGAGAACTTTATTTGGTATAAGTCATTCAAGCGTCTATGGAATATGTTCTCATGTGCCAATCATGCGTATTAAAATAGAAAAATATTTTTCTAGCATTGAGAGATTAATTTTTCACTATAGTTGCAAAATTGGCCAAATCCCAAAATCCTAGCTTCCATAAGCTTGATTGTGCATATTTGCATTTTAGGTGATCAGAAAGTGTTTTTAATCATAACAAAAACTGGAAAATCAGTTTTCTATCCTAAAGGAATTAACTGGAATAAAAAATTACGATTTTTGGATTCCTTTGCCTATATCTGCAAAAAATAGCTACTTTTCTATGGAGTTCTTTTTCTCCTCTTTAATGCAATAAGCATGGGAATTGTTCTCGGATTACTTCAGATCTGAACATTTTGGCTATATATCTTTTGGTTGAGGATTTAATAACTTTCTGGCTATATATCTTTTTCTCCCCTTTAACGCAATAAGCATGGGAATATTTCCTAGATTACTTCAGATTTGAACCTATTGGCTATATATCTTTTAGCAGTACCAAAGAACTATCAAACCTAATAAAGGCTCTAACAGGCATCTATATAGATTGCTATTAGAGGCAGGATACTTGTGCTGCTTTTACCTAACAAAGAGATCATAATAATCAACTCATGGTGCATTCATTTAGGGATTAGCATACTTAGAGTCACAATCTCTGAGAAGGTATGATTTCTATTAGATCTATGTTCTAAAATAGTTATTTAATCACAGTTACATCTCTTCCTAAGTTTTTGAGGAAATCCAGGTGTTCTTTATTTAATTCCATTATGTATGTTTAATTCTAATTCAATTTTGATAACTATATATTAATACACATAAGCCTAGATGTTCCCTTATGAGGACCTATTAATTTTCGATTGAACCGGTTGAATTGGTCAGTCTGTTCTAGTTTTCTCATCACTGCCCTAACTTATCTCTTAATTTCTAAGGTTGTAAAATTCTTTCCTCACCAGAATATAAGTCAAGGTTTCTTTATTACTGATGTAATTAGTTACATTAAAGTGTAAAATTAGGATTAGTTAAGGATAATTTTGTAAGTCAAAGATAGAGATGCAAGAAAGGCACCATGATATCCAATTGTAAGAAGCCTTATGAAGACTTTATATGTAATCGTCTAGGAATCCACCAACCAATTTCTTTTGATGGCTCAAAGAAATTGGATTAGATAGAGTCCGTCATCACCCCAGTAGTAAGCATGCTGTAGATTTATTTTATATGATATTTTAAATGTTATGCATGCTAATATGATGAGACCTTACTTAAAAGATGATATGAGAAATGAAATCCTTTGTTCAAATATTGATCACATGCTTCGCATAATAAAGATACCTTCCACCATTATAGCAAGATAACCAGAGTTATTTTAGTTAGAGGCTTGTTGAGTCACTCAAGGCCAAAACTTTTACACAAATATGTTTGAGCAATGGGAATGAGTTTTATTAAATGAATGTTGTATGGTTTGAATGTGTCCACACTTGACCATATGGCATTAAAGGCAAAGTGTCTATGTTTAGACAAAGAGTTGTCACCTAACTGAGCTAGGGGTTGCATAGGGATATAATTGATAAGCTATGTTACCTACCTAATTAGGCTTGTTAAAATTTGTTGAATCACTCATAGTTGCAAATGTTGAAAGGATTCCCAGCACAGTAGAAATACCTTGATTAGATTTATTAATAATAGTAGGGTCTATTATCTAAAAAAATTAATGGGAGAATGAATGAAGATTCAATACCTCACAATTATTGGTTTAAAACATAAAAAAGACTAATTTATACTTTTTCCATACTAGGTTACTGAAATGGGATTTATATTAACAGTGTTGCGAGGCATATTTCATGCCATTAGCCAAAAATGTTTGGATTGGTTTGAATGATTGAGAAATGTTCTAAATAAATAGAAGGTTGTTTACTTCCAGGTGTTCATGATTAAGTTAAACTATTCTACTTTTGATTCAACTACTTGGATGATTGATCTAGGATATGGATCTCACTTATGTAATGACATAATATTGTTAAAGAATAGTAAATGATTAGGCTCTAATAAGGCGGTTTAAAGGATATGCAATTATGAAAAAGTTTTATTCATTATTATTGGGACTTGTACCTTATCATTGCTCTCAGGCATGACTTTGGAACTTAAAAAGTGTCTTTATGTTATAAGATTATCTAAAAACTTCATTTCATTTTTCATACCTCACTACAAATGCTAGTTCGATTTCAGGATAAAAAAATAGTTTTTTAATCATCCTAAATGACATGGTCTATATATTAGGCATGTTACAGAAAGTTTTATTTATTTTAGATCCAAAAATTCCTTTGCTCAATATAAATGTGAAGAAAGCAAAGAAAAATAATACAAAAAGACCTATATCCGGCATTGTAAACTTAGGCATGTCAATGAGACTCAAGTAGCTAGGTTGCATAAATAAAGCTATTTTAACCTATTTAATTATAAATCATTTGGGACATGTGAATTTGTCAACTTAGCAGGATGACCTAGTCTCCCTTTACTAGCAAGGGTTAAAAGGCTAGTGATTTAGTATGCCTAGTACATTTAGATGTATGTGGGCCTATAAGCATCATAGCTAGGTATTCCTATTTTGTTACTTTTACCAATGATTACTCAAGGTATGGGCATGTATAGCTTTTGAAAAGTTTAAAGAGTTTAAAGCAAATGTAAGGAAATAGACTGATAAGAATATTTTAGCTCTATGATCAAATTGAAGAGGTGAATATTTAAGTTAAAAATTCTCGAACCATTTAATAAAGAGGACAAACCGAATCTTATTTGACATGGTTTGCTCTATGTTGTCTAAGGCACATTTTTTTATGGCTTTTAGGGGATATGTATTAGAAATTGCTAGAATAAAATTTCATCCAAATCTATAGATAAAACATCATATGAGATATGGTATGGTAAAAGATAATTGTTATCTTATCTAAAGATTTGGGGCTGCTCGCTTTTGTGAAACATGTACTGTCTGATAAGCTTGGAGCTAGATTAGAAAAATGTAAGTCTGTGGGATATCATAAAAAGACTTATGGATGCTACTTTTACTACCTAATTGAACAAAATGTGTTTGTTTCCAAATATGTTCTCTTTATAAAGAAAGACTTTATACTAGAAGAGACTAGTGAGAGTAAAGTTGAACTTTAAGAAGTTCAAGAAGCACAAATTGATACATCTGTGGAACATAAGTTTAGGGATGAATCATTAGGTGCTCAACCTAAAACTCTAGAAGTACAAGTACTCATCTAATCCGATAACACTAGGCAAGCTCTAATGATATACATATTTCTTATAGAGTTGAAAGATAAATGGACTGGCCACTATTTTCCTGGTTAAATATGTTGATGACATCTTGCTTATGGGAAACGACATACTTATGCTATGAGTTATTGCAACATAGCCTAGATACGAATCCTAACCAGCCTAACTTAAAAGAGAGGTGTACCCTTCATTCCTATACATATCAACGTATCATTATTTTTTATTTTTAGGGGTTATATCATTATATTTTTTTATTTTTCATGTTTGGGGATAATTTGTCGAGATAAATTGCACACTCAACTTAATTTTAAATAGTCATTACGAAATGGCTATTTTTTGGAGTCACCACCAATCTATTTTGGATAGGTGAGATTCGTCACCTATTGGAGTTTGTATTTTAAGGGTTACGAAACCCATAAAACAAGCTTCAAGATCTGCAAAAATATAGGAGATCAAGTGAAAAGGTTCAAAAGTAGTTTACATTCACGAGTAAGGATCGACGCTTTCGTGATACCCAAAAATCATACCTATTAATAAGATGTTAACTTAAATTTGATTTTATCTGCTTTCAACATTTGATATTTAATTATAATTTCCATAGTTAGAAATTTCATAAAATAAATTTATTATTCCACATAAGAAAATTGGTTTCTAATGATTTTTAAAATCAAAATATCTTTTGCACCCTTCCAGAGAACCAAAAGAACATGAACATTTTTGTTACTCTTTTTTGTACCCTACGAGAGTATTTTGTGCCCTACTGGAGAGCTTGCGGAATACAAAAAGTTTTATTTTTACAAAATTTAAAGAATCTTGATTTTCATTTTGAAAAGGATATCTCTTTATTAAAATAATCCATAAAACCTCTCTCATACACTGAGAGAAATTCCATGTACTATTTTAACATGGCAGATATTGCCTTAATTTTTAAAAAATTCCAATTTTATTTAAGTAATAATATAAAAAATTCCTTAAGACCTTGTTCTGACAAAATGTACTAAACTCGACTCCAAATATCCGAATTTGGTTGAAATGACCAACATGTCCCTTAAAGTACACCTTTAATGTAAAAGTATCTATGTGACCCTAAAAAAGTTAGTTCTAAAACAAATTAATGAAAAGTCCAAAAAGTATACCTTCGACATAAAGGTATCCTAGTACCCTAAAAGATTTTATAACCTCATAAACAAATGAACGTATTCGTACAATACACCTTCAACATAGAAGTACCTCGATGATCACATAGGACTTAGTTTTAATATAGATTACTAATGTACCTTCAACGTATAAGTACCTCAATACCCTAAAGCACTCGATATCATTATAAAAAGATGAACATATCCTTATTATGCATCTTCGACATAGAAGTATCCCAGTGATCATAAAGGACTCAATTCTAGGGTAAATTACAAAAATGCCTTTAAGGTGTACCTTCGATATATAAGTATCCTGATACCCTAAGACTCGATATTATCGAGAAAGGACAAACCTATTCTTATTATGCACCTTTGACATGTGAGTATCGCAGTGATTACATAGGACTTGGTTCTAGTCTAAATTACTAGAATACCACTAAGGTGTACCTTCGATATAAAAGTATCCTAGTAACCCTAAAGGACTCAAAAATTATGAAATGATAATTATACCCTCCATAGGTAACCTAGACATCAAAAGTGACCTAAAATGCAAAAATTGCTAATAAGTTCTAAACTTTGCAAAATTGCATTTCGTACTCCCATTGAAAAACCAGAGGAATATGAAAGGTTTTATATTTTTTACACCCCTCTAGAGGAACAGAGGAATAAATATTCTTAAAATGTCAAAAATATCACATTAACCTTAAAATGCAAGGCTTCTCTAAATGATCCCTAGAATTTTCTAACTTTGCAAAATAGTTCATACGTGAAATAAACATCACAAAACAACAATAAACAAAACAAAATCAATAAGGCAAATACATAAAAAATCACATAAAATGTTTGGCCAAGCACCCTTCGCCTTGGAACCATTTTTCTACCTTTTAGCAAAAAGGTCCATAAATGGTTAAAAATATATAAAACATATCCAAACAGGTTACATAAAGAAAAACATCGTTAAAAAACACTAGATGGTTCAGCCAAGCATGAATGGCCTTGGAATAAAATTTACAACTTTTGTAACTTAGTTCCTATATGATTTAAAATACCAAATCAACACCAAATACATCAAAATCAACTTGGAAAGCTACCAAAAGTCATAAGAAACATTCGGCCAAGTACCTTGGAACAAAAATTTTGCAATTTTGCAAATAAGTCTTTAAACTTTTTAAAACTATAAAATGACCCCAAAATGATAAAAAAAACATATAAACATATTTATATATTAGAATAAGCATGAAAAACACTCTAAAGGTGTCTACATGATTCAGCTAAGCTTGGATGACCATAGAAAAAAATTTTGCAATTTTTATAATTTGGTTCCTAAGATTTCCATAATTACAAAATATCTTAAAAAAATCAAAACATCACAAAATCATCAACATTAAATTCGACCGAACTTGGAGTCACCCTTCTAAGGCCTTCAAAATTTCTAAAAAAATTATTTATAACTCCCTACAAGTTTTAAATATAACAAAATAGTTTAAAATATCATAAAATCAAGCTTACAAATTTATTTCATCCATATCATCACATTCAACCAAACACCATAGCAAGCAAAAATAATTTTTTTCGCACATAATTTTTATAGATATCGACATAAATACATGGAATAAATTTTAACTAACCTTAAACATGTATAAAATCATGAATATATCAAAATTTTTATTTTAACATTCAACATGAAAACATAAAAAAAAAATAGCATGATTAAGAACATATCTACAAGGCAAAATAAACAACAAATCAACAGCAAAAAAGAATCCAACAAAAATCAAGTTATTAATAAAAATATAATAAAAATTACAAAATACATAAAATTATTCATAAGTTTCAACACTATGGCTTTCAACATGGATCAAAATCCATGAGCAAGAGTGATTATTAAGATCACAAAAGGGATAAACTATAATGAAAATGAACAAAAATCACAAGTTTTCCAAGTGAATTTACCTCGAAAGGTTAAAAAACTTGAAAAAAAAAAACTTAAGTAATTCAGTGAATTTTTTTTCTTTTGTGTTTTTGGCTTACGAAAGCCATCCTTTTTTCATGAAAGCACTTCCACCTTTTTTAATTGTAAAGGAGGACCGGCCAAGGCTTGAAAAATATGCCTTGGTTAAATAGCCACTAGAGTTTTCTACAAATTTCTTTACTTTTTATTATTATTTATTTTAACTTTTTAGATTTTTTATTTTTGTTAAGATTTTAATTAATGTTTTTTTTTTCATTTTGCATGTGTCATCATGTATGACATCATCATCCAGGGACATGAGAGAGAAAAAAATTTAATTTGACTAAAAATAAATTATAGAGACTAAATTATAACAAATTAAAAATTATGTATTTAAAGAATAAAATTTCACATAACAAATTTAATTTAAAATTTAAATCAAAATGAGCTTCTTAAGCATATAAGAAAACAAAAAGGGCTCATTGGGTTTGTCAGAAAGTTAATGGGCTTATCAGGCCTATTAAAAAAATTAATGAGTTTTTAAGGCCCACGAAATGGGAAAAATAAATTTTGGCCCATTGAAAATAAAATTAATAAAATTTTCATATAAAAAATTCAAAAAAGAATTTTTAAGAAACTTTATATGGAAGAAAAAGACAATTAAGAATTTCAAACTCATAAAATTTTACAAGCAAAAACCCTTTCAAAGAAAATTATTATTTTGAAAAAAAATACAAGACTCATAAAATAAATTAAATTTTTAAAAACTGATTTTATATGAATTTAATGAAAATATTTGAAGAATTTTAAAAATTATAAACTTAGAAAAATCTCACTAAAAAAATTATAAAGTAAAAAACTTGATATTTTGGAAACGAGAAAATTCTAAAAATATGTTCAAAATTTATAAAAATGAATTAAATTCAACACATTAATCAAAATATTAATTTATAAAAATAATAAAGATGAAAAATTGAAATTCAAAATAAACTTTACCTGAAAAAGTTTTATGAGCATGATACTCGTAGTACTATGAAAAATTCAAATTTAAGTCCTAAAATTAACAACTCCATACTCTGTGGTAAAAAATGCCAATATGAATTTTTTTCTTGAATATTTTTTATTTTTCAGAGTATTGATATAAATACTACTTAGGTATTGATAAAAATATATGACGGTCAACTTTTCTAAACTTTACTAAAAATGAAAAATTTGACCATGATAACGTCTACAGAAATAAATTTCAAAATTTTTAAAAATTAAAGTTAAAAGATAATTGTTTTACCTTGATATTTGCTTTTTTATCCAAGATTGGCCATCGAAATGGTACTTTTTTTTTCACGTGCACATACTGGCATTTAGACATGACTAAAGAGGTCTTGAAAACATCTAATCCATCTTGATAAGTCAACCTTCACTAGCCAGCTACTAAGTTCTTAGTCTCGGCTATTTTGGGACTATCAGAGAAAAGGCTCAGATAAAATTAGGTGTTAACAGTTGCCCCCTTTTGGCCATTGTTGAGAATCAGGAGCAGGGCAATGACTAAAACATACACGATTTTGTTCAAGCTGTATAAGCCTTTTTACACAAAGGATTGTTTTCTTACACAAATATATACGCACTAACTACACCAATTTTTTTCCATATATATATGCACCAACTGCATCGAAGATAACATAGGAAAACTCCATTGATCCTTATGCTTAACCGAATAAAGTTACCCTAAATTCTGCTTTACTTATCTTGCGATAGGATCGCATGAAGAGGACATCTTCTTAAAACCTTTGTCACCTACCTTACATAAAATTATATGAAGAAGTCAGCCTTTTTCACCAATCTTACATGGAATCACATGAAAAGGCCATATTCTACTTTTAGGCTTTGAATATTCTTTAATGCCAATTTTGTAAGGATTGCACCATCAGCTACTTTTGGGCTTAGTGCTAATTTGAATTAAGCTAAGGCCATCGTCTACTTTCAGGCTTAGTGCCAATTTCGACAAGGACAGAGCCATCAACTACTCTTGGGCTTGGTGCCAATTTCAATTAGGCTAAAGCCATCATCTACTTTAGGCTTAGTGCAGACTTTGACAAGGACAGAGCCATCAACTACTTTTAGGCTCAGTGCCAATTTTAATGAGACAAAGCCATCAACTACTCTTGGGCTTGGTGCCAATTTTGATTAGGTCGAGGCCATCGTCTACTTTTGGGCATAATGCCAATTCACAAGGATAAAGCTATAACTACTCTTATCTTGGTACGAATTTTGATTAGGTCAAAGCCATCATGTACTTTTAGGCTTTTAAAAGCCTTCTTCACTTACTTTACATAGGATTACGTTCTCATCTACCTAATACAGGATTGCATAAGGAGGCCATTTTACTTAAAAGCTTATTCACCTATCTAAAATAGGATTGTGTGAAGAAGTCAGCCTTTTTTACCTACCTTACATGGGATCACATGAAAAGGACATTTTTTTAAAGCCTTCTTCACCTATCTTACATAAGATCACATGAAAAAGTCTGCCTCCTTCATATACCTTACACGGGATTGCAAGAAAAGGGTATTTTAATCAAAACTTAGCCGACCTTACACGGGATTGAATGAAAAGGGTATTTTAATCAAAACTCTACCTACCCTACACGAGATTGAACGAAAATGGTGTATTAATCAAAACTCTGCCTACTCTACATGGAATCAAACGAAGAGTATATCTCACTCAAAACTCTGTCTACCCTTTATAAGATCAAGCAAAGAAGATATTTTACTTAAAACTCTACTTACCCTTCATGGGATCGAATGAAGAGGGCATCTTATTTAAAACTCCACCGGCCTTTCACAGGATCGAACAAAGAGGGTATTTTACTCAAAACTTTGCCTACCCTTCCCAGGATCAAATAAAGAGGATATCATAATGAAAACTTCACCTGCCTTTCATAGGATTAAACGAAGAGGATATCTTAATGAAAACTTTGTCTATTCTTCATGGGATCGAATGAAATATCTTATTCGAAACACCATCTACTTACACAGGATCAAACAAAAGTACATGGGATCGAACAAAAAATAAATCTTACACAAAATTTTGTCTACCCTTCATGGGATCAAATGAAGAAGGTATCTTACTCAAAACTCTACCTGCCTTGCACAGGATCAAACAAAGAGGATATCTTAGTCAAAACTTTATCTACCCTACATGGGATTGAACAAAGAAAGCATCTTACTTAAAACTTTGTCTACTCTATATGGGATTAAGCTAAGATGGTATCTTATTTAAAAATTCACCTACCATACATAGGATCAAATGGAGAGGGCATCTTACTCAAAACTTTGGCTACCCTACACAGGATCAAATAAAGTAGAAATATTATTAAAAACTCCACTTACCTTTCACAGGATCGAACGAAGAGGATATATTAATCAAAATTTTGCCTATCCTTCATGGGATCAAACAAAGAGGGTTTCTTACTCAAAACCTCATTTACCTTATATGAGATCAAATTAAGAGGGTATCATACTCAAAACTTCTCTTACTCTACATGGGATTTAACGAAAATGATATCTCGCTTAAAACTTCATCTACCTTACATGAGGTTGAATAAAAAGGTATCTTACTAAAAACTTTATCTACCCTACATAAGATCGAACGAAGAAGGTATCTTACTTAAAACTACACCTACCTTACACGAGATCAAATAAAGAAGATATCTTGCTTAAAATTTTATATACCCTCCATGGGATAGAATGAAAAACGCATCTTGCTCAAAACTTCGTCTACCCTACGTAAGATCAAAGGAAGAGAGTATCTTACTTAATACTTTACCTACCATACATGGGATCAAACGAAAAGGGTATCTTATTCAAAAATTCACCTACCCTACACAAGAATAAACGAAATAGATATCTTAATAAAAATTTCACTTACCTTTTATAGGATCAAATAAAGAGAATATCTTAATTAAAATTATGCTACCCTTAACGAGATTAAATGAAAATAGTATCCTATTCAAAACTTCGTTTACCTTACACAGGATTAAATGAAAGGGTATCTTACTCAAAACATCACCTACCCTACACGGGATTGAATAAAGAGTGTATCTTACTTAAAACTTCATTTACCCTACATAGGATTGAACGAAAAGGGTATTTTACTTAAAACTTCACCTGTCATAGACAGGGTTGCATGAAAAAACATTTTCTTAAAGTTTTCTTCACCTTAAAGTTTTCTTCACCTACGTTATAATAGAATTGTGTAAAAGATGAGCTTTTTTCACTGACCTTAGATGAGATCGTGTGAAAAGGTCATTTTTTTAAAAAACCTTTTTCACATACCTAACACAGGATCACATGAAGAGGTCAGCCTTTTTCACTTACCTTACATGGAATTGCATGAGGAGGGTATCTTACTCAAAACTTTGCCAACCTTATACAGGATCAAATGAAGAAGGCCCCTTAATCAAAACTTTGTCTTCCCTTTACGAGATCGAATGAAAAGGATATCATAATGAAAACTTTACCTACGCTTCACAAAATCATATGAAGAGTATATCTTAATGAAAACCTTGCCTACCCTTCATGGATCAGATGAAGAGTATATCATAATGAAAACTTCATCCAACCTTCATAGGATCGAATGAAAATGACATCTTAATAAAACTTTATCTACCCTTCATGGGATTGTATGAAAAGGATATCTTAATAAAAACTTCACCTACCTTTTATAGGATCGGATAAAGAGCATATCTTAATGAAAACTTCACTTACCTTTCATGAGATCAAATGAAGAGCATATCTTAATGAAAATGTCCTCTACCCTTTACAGGATCGAATAAAGACAACATCTTAATGAAAACTTTGTCTACTCTTCACGAGATTAAATGAAAAGTATACTTTAATAAAAACTTCATCTACTTTTCATAGGAATGAACAAAGAAGATATCTTAATGAAAACTTCGCATACCTTTCACGGGATCAAACGAAGAAGATATCTTAATGAAAACTTTGCCTACCCTTCACGGGATCGAACAAAGAAGATATCTTAATCAAAATTTTACCTACCCTTCATGGGATTAATAAAAAGGGTATCTTACTTAAAACTTTATCTAGCCTACACGCTATCGAATGAAAGGGTATCTTACTCAAAACTTTGCCTACTTACACCGGATCGAAGAGTGTGTCTTACTTAAAACTTTGCTTACCCTGCATAAGATCTAATGAAGAAGGTATGTTACTCAAAACTTTACCTACCTTACATAAGATAACATGAAATGATATTTTCTTAAAATCTTTTTCACCTATCTTACAACAGGATCGTGTGAAAAGGTGAGCCTTTTTCACTTAATCTACGTGGGATAATATGAAGAGGCAATTTTCTCAAAACCTTTTTCACCTATATAACATAGGACCACTTGAAGAGGTCAACCTTCTTTATCTACCCTATATAGGATCACATAAAAAAGATATCTTACTAAAAACTTTGCCTATTTTACATGGATCAAATGCAAAAAGCATCTTAATTAAAACTTCAACTACTTTTCATGGGATCGAACGAAGATAATATCTTAATGAAAAATTCACCTACCCTTTATGAGATCTGATGAAGAGCATATCTTAACAAAAACTCCACCTACCTTTCATGGGATCAAATGAAGAGCATATCATGATGAAAACTTCATCTACCCTTCATGGGATAGAATGAAAATGACATCTTAATGAAAATTTTATTCACCCTTCATGGGATTGTATAAAGAGAAATTTTAATAAAAACTTTATCTACCCTTCATGAGATTATACAAAGAGCATATCTTAATGAAAACTTTACCTACCCTTCACGAGATTAAATGAAGAGCATATCTTAATGAAAACTTTGTCTACCATTTACGAGATCAAATGAAGAGGACATCTTAATAAAAACTTTATCTACCCTTCATGGGATCAAACAAAAAAGACATTTTAATAAAAACTTCATCTACCTTTATAGGATCGAACAAAAAAGATATATTAATGAAAACTTTGCCTACCTTTCATGGGATTGGACAAAGAGGATATCTTAATGAAAACTTAATCTACCCGTCTAGGGTCAAGTAAAGAAGATATCTTAATGAAAACTTTGCTTACCTTACACGAGATTAGATTAAGAGGGCATCTTAATGAAAAATTCATCTACCATTGTATGATCAAATGAAGAGGATATCTTACTCAAAACTTCACTACCTTACACGAGATTAGATGATATTGATTTAAATTCTATTTCAACTACCTTTTATATGAATAAGATGAAAAGGATAAATACTTCATATATTTTAAGGATTCATATATGTCGATAAGGCCTCATCAATCTGAGCCTCATTATTGCGCATTTTTTTTATTGATAGCTTGTTGTTAAAGATTGAAGGATGATTTAATGTTTAACTCCTCAAAATCCTTCTTTTAATTTTGATTTTAGAAATGTAAGAATTATTTAAATTTTTTTTTAAGTTAGAAAATATCAAATTAGTGATTATCAATTCAAGGATACAACTTTATACAATTGGATAAGTATCTATTTAAGGCATATTTACAAATTTTCATTAAAAATTATCTAAATTCATCCAATTTCAAGGTTTACAGAACAAAGACATCTTCTTCTTCTAACCCGGGAAAGAATCTACTTGATAAAAAACTATCAAAATTTTAGAATAATTTTAACCATGAATTTTTTAATATCAAGGATAATAGACATGTCATCTTCATTATTTAATGTTAAGGGTTTCTTATGATTGATTATCATTATTCCTGATATCTTAAAATGAGATGAGAGATTAGATTTAATGGCACAAATAAGTTGGCATTGCTAAAATTTAATTTGAAAAAATTGATACAACAAGGTTAAGGTTTATCAAGATCAAATTTAGGTGAATGGTACTTTCATGAGAGTTCCTTGAAAGTCAAATAATGAAGTTATAACATTCTTTTAATCTTCAAGTATAAGAACTTGACAAATGTTAAACTAATCTTAGTAAACACTAAGTCTTAAGGGGTTAATTTGAAAAGCCTTTGGTAAGCATTAATTTCTATGGTTAGGTATAAAAATTCTTAAAAGTTATTTTGAAAAGAATCAATGTTTGGGCATTTGATTCAACCTTTCGCTGATATCATGAAATTTTCAATGGTTTAGTATCATTTCTGAATTAACATGGAAAAGTTTTTTTTCTCTGGTAGCTACCTTTATTAGTTTAGAAGCAATTCCAAAGCCTTTAAATTAGTTCTAGACTACCCTTTTGGGGTATTAACTTAAGAATTTCATTTTTCTTAATTGATTACCCTATTAGTTTTTTGAAAACTCAAAAATCATCCAAAAAGTTGAATTTGAAGAGAGATTCCTAAGCATGTCCTGACAATCCAAATAGCTATGTTTGATCAAAATAGACTTTATAGGTACACAATGTAGGCTATGGTTCAAGGTTCAGAATCAAGGATAGATAGGCCTAAATCAAGTGCTTACGGATAATCAAATCAATGATCATTTCCCTTTAGAAGGAATTGATCCAGTATGTCTTTCAAGATAAAAAAACTTTATTTATCTTTTTCTACTTTTTCATTGTTCTTTGCTTCTCTTTATTTCTTCTTCATCATGTTTTCCTTCATTCTTTATTCTAAAAGAATTTAAAAATTTCTTCATTCATTACATTGAATATTTGAACTTGAAATCTTAACTTTATTTGGCCTTCAAAATTTACCTCATGACATTTGACTTGTTCTTTTTGTAACTTTAGAATGGAATTTGCACCTTTTGATCTTGAAGCTTTGCTTCACTTACCCTTTAGTGTGGATGGCGATCCTTGATTAGGGTTTAAAGAAAGAATAAATTATCAGCCTTAAAGGGGACCGCAAAAAAGAATAATTTTATGTTATCCAAAAGATAGAAAAAGATGGCTATTTGTTATTTCAAACAAAGCCATTTGAACTAGCAAGCATGTTGCTAGGAAAAAAGGTTATTTTTTCTGAAATCATTCTAAATACCTCAATAACATGATGTCGCACTCAATTTTTATAAGCTTAAGGTATGCCCTTAACATTATCAACTTCATAGCCACTATCGAATCTAGGCTCTTGTTAAGCCTTTAGGAAAGAAATCAAATTAGCATAAGAAAATCTTACATCTTTATCAAGTCTTAGATTGAAAAGGCTTTATCCCAAAGGAAAAGGTGTTTTTGGCTTATTTTCTTTCATTCTTCTTAAATTAAGGATTTGGAAGAGTGTTTCATAAAAGTTATGGTAAAAGGTTAACCAAATAAGAGAGATCTCGAAATTACTATCATTATTTTAACACATGTCAAACTATTGATATTTGAATCTTTTAGGAGCATAGCCTATTTGTTTGACCTTCAAGGAATCTAAAAAATGAATATTTTGGTATGAAAGATCTATGGTGGTGAAAAGTCTATACTTAAATGTCTAGATCAATCATATAAATGGAAGTAAAGGACTTTTCTGAGAAAGTTCAATTTAATGGTGATCATTTATCAAAGGAGAAATTTTTCAAAATGTTTTCATTATCCTAGATACTAGAAATTACTATTAACAAACTTCATGGCTTCAAAATTCATAATTTCTAAAAAGACATGTATAGAATTTTAAAGTTAAGGCAGAATCTGCCGCTAATTAGCATACACCATAAAGGTTATGACCCTCAGATAATCATCCTTGATAGATGTCTGCCAACTCATTAAATTTTACTGGATTGGCATCCCTAAGGGCTTGTATTTTGCTTTTTCCTTAGGGAATCTTTTAAAGAGGTTTGCCTTTTTCTCTTATTAGGGATATGTTTTGACCACTATTAGAAACTCTGGATATGATACCAATGATTTTGAAAACTCTTTAAAATGCTTTGGATTTCACCATTAAAGTCTTTGAAAAATCTTTTAAAATGCTTCAGATATCGCCATCAAAAACTTAAAAACTCTTTTACAATGCTTTAGATGTCACCATCGAAGACTTAAAAACTCTTTTAAATGCTTTATATATTACTATCAAAGATTTTTTTTAAATGCAAAGTTTTGAATGCTTCAAATATCACCATAAAAGCTTTAAAAACCTACTTTGGATGCTTTAAATACACCATCAAAGCCTTGTCTTGGAATATCACCATCAAAACTTTGAAAACTATTCTGAATACTTTGAATATCACCATTGAAGCCTTCAAAACTCTTTTAAATGCTTCGAATATCACCATTGAAGCTTTAAAAGCTCTTTTAAATGCTTCAAATATCACCATCGAAGCTTTGAAAACTTTTTTGAATTCTTCAAATATCACCATCGAAGCTTTGGAAACTTTTTTGAATGCTTCGAATATCATCATCGAAGATTTGGCTTTGAATATCATCATCAAAGACTTTTTCCTAATGGAAACTTTTGAATGCTTCGAATTTCACCATCAAAGCTTTAAAAACTATGAATGCGTCAAATATCACCTTCGAAGCCTTATCTTCGTATATCACCATCAAAAACTTTGAAAACTATTATGAACGTTTTGAATATCACCATTAAAGCTTTGAAAACTATTGTGGATGCTTTAAATATCACCGTAAAAGCTTTGGAAACTCTCATAAATGCTTTGAATATTACCATCGAAGTTTTGTCTTTTGAATATCAACATCAAAGACCTTCTTCTTCTTTTAGATGATACTATTACATCACCTGAATTTGACATTTTAGGTTTATACACACTCTTCAAACTTTTATACAGTACCATCATCTTCTTTTATCCCTTTTAAACTCTATTTTTTATGATAAGTTTAGTCTTCCCTGTCTTATGCCAATGAACATGCTCTGTATTAGCATTATTTTAATTTTGAGTTTTGTAATGCTTTTGCTGACCAATAGCATATGCGTGAGTCATTTAATGAAACAAGTGAATACAGCTTCCATGCTTTTTTGCACCTGCTAAGGTTGCTAGGTGATGAAAAGTTGGGCATAAGGACATAATCCAAGTGAAGTTCCTTGCTTTCCTAATTTTTTATGGTTCTGGCTTTTGTCAGCTGTGACTTGTTAGCATCTACTGATAAAATCACTTATCCCAAATATAATACTTATTGCCTTTTGGTCAGCATGAATATGTA
Organism: Adansonia rubrostipa; assembly: GCA_038381775.1. NCBI lineage: Eukaryota > Viridiplantae > Streptophyta > Magnoliopsida > Malvales > Malvaceae > Adansonia > Adansonia rubrostipa. Next base: position 5,730,001 of record JBBYHM010000018.1, on the reverse strand, counting down.
TGATCGAACCGGCACCTAAATGTTAAGTACTATAAAGTGATTACCTTTCAACTTGCACTTCCTTGGATTCTTAGAAAAAAATGTTAGCATGATATAAGATTATTTGTAATTTTCTTTAATCATGGCTTTATTTTTAAACAAATCTTTCCTCTATAACTCATTTTCTCTTTTTTACTTCCTTGAGTAGCTTAGAGTATTTGTGGCTCTCATTTTCCCTTTATTGTTTGGACTCATTTTCACTTATCTTGTCAGGTAGTGTCTCCTCTTTTTATCCTATGATTCCATATTATTTCGCCTTAAATAGGAAAAACTAACTTAAATTAGTGTACAAAAATATGCGTGTATTTTATTAACATTAATCATTATTATTATCCTTATATGATTATTAATGAATGAAAAATTGATATACAGATTAATGAATGAATAAATGAAAAAAAGTTTATGAATGAATAAGTATATAAGGCAATATTTAATGGTATGAATTCAAGGCTCCCAATTGGTTAAATATCAAGCATGGAGATTATTATAGAAGCAAGAATCCTAAGAATTCAAGTCATGATTCAACACTATTGTTTTACTAGCCAAAATTCTCTGTTTTATCCATTATACAAAACCATATTTACAAGATTCAAAAGAAAAAGTAGCCAAAAAGGATTGTTTTTGCAAGTACTTCATTTTCCTAGTTATTTTAGTGAATGCATGAGCATATAAAAATCTAACATTGCAAATGTAAACAGAAATGCATGAATGAATTTACAAGTTTTCATAATACATGGATGTCATAACAAATTAATGTGAGAAATAAATGAAAGTAAAGTTTACCTTAGTAATACAACATATACTTATTAATATCAAGAAAAACAAATTATAGACATAAAAGGTTATAAGCATTCCCCTATGTATACCTAATTTGGTATCCTCTAAAATCGAGCATGGCTCTAACTAGGTGAAGGCCTTATGGTTCATTATATGAAGTTTGGGTTAAACATTTGAACAGGTCCTCGAATTGCTCCTTGAGTCCAAAAAAAAAACAAAAAAGGTACCCTAATCCTTACCCATCGTAGACGTAGACACCTCATTTTGCTCAGGTTAATTTCTGGCATCCTGAGACATAATCGAAAGATGATAAATCCAAAAAAAAATAGGGACGACTGTCGGGTGCCGTGTATTAGCGAGAAATATTTTTGAGAAGTTTTGAAATGCTTATGGGTCGTATTAAAGAAAAATATAAAAATGAGAGATCAAAGGTCACTATTTAAGGTGTCAACAAAGTCATTCAGATAAGTACAGGTCAGTTTCCACTGTTTGTACCAACGTGAGGTATTCAAAGAGCCTAAGGTACATGCAAGTCATATTGGTGCATAAGTATTGATATGAAGCTTTTATGTCACCAAAAATTTAAATTTTCACATGAAGTATTGATATAAGAATGTTTGGTATCGATACTTAAAGTGCGATCTCGATATTTAGCGTGTTTATATTGATACAGGCCTTGGCAATAGCTAAAGTTGTGACTTTTGGCAAAATGCATCGATACACAAGTAAGAGTATCAATAGAAATCCATGAAGTATTGATATAAGCCCCTAAGTCTCGAGACTGGAAATAATTTTTTGCTTCTAGTATCAGTGCATACTTCATTGTATTGATACTCATGGGTAAAAATTGCCTTGTGTCTTGATACAAAACATTTTGTATCGATACAACAAGGAATTTTTGCCTAGCTTGAGCCATTTTTATCCTTCAAAAATCTAATTCAAAAATGTTTCTTACAACAAAATAATTAAAATTTAAACTAGGCCTCAACTATGGGCTTGTGATTGGATTTAAACAAATTTTTAAAGCCTAAATAGGCAATGACAATGGATATTTTAATGAAATATATGGTTTGTCAAAGGGTATGCTTGGCTTTTCTCCAACTGTAAGCGATTACAACCTTTTTGCACCACTACTTTGCATTGTAGAACCAATGGAAATAAGAGCAGCTGAGTATAGTACCTGAAGTTATCCCTTAGTACATGAATAGAAGATCAAAAATGCCTTTGCCTTGTCTCTAAAAAGCATTGGCTAAAGCTTAAATTTATAATAGAGCCAAAGTTGGCTATTAATGATTTTTCCAGTAATCAAAAAAACCTCTAGCAACCTCCAGCTCCAAAAACACTCACAAAACACTGTTCCATTGCCTTTCACCCTTAACCTTCCTCCATTCCCTTAGTTTTTTAAAATCACCACTAACAACACCTTCAAAACCCTTTATTCCATTCATCTTCCTGTTAAAACTTCATTCCCTCAGCACTCTACTAGAAATCTCTTTTTTTTATCATTTATTTGCACATCAACATCAAAGAAAAAGGGAAAAAAGGTAAGTCTTAAGTTGCTACTCAAAGAAAAATGTTAAAGCTTAAGGCTTTTAGTATATTTTCTCACCTAGCTCTATTTATTTCTCATTTCCAGTGCTTGCATCCTTTCAGTGAATGGTTTATGCTGCCATGACCATCCTAGGATTCCCATGCATTATTGTTGCCTTAGTTACGGTAGTCTTAGGATTTTGAGTTTTTTTTTTATGCCTTGATTTTGCTTGGTAGGCTAAACATTTTCTCTTTCATTTTGTCATCCAAGTAGTCCCTTATTCATACATTTTGTTTCATGTTTCACCTATTTTAACATGCTTAACACATGCTTGAATATTTTTCCTAATATGCATTGAGTATGTTCATGCATTTTCTTACATTTAAAGGAGTTTTTTGGATAAAAATTCTTTCTTGAAAATTCTAGCATGTTTTTCTTTGTTTAAATATGTTCATGTCATCTTCCATAGCATGATTTTTGATGCCATTCATGGACTTGTCATTTTCATGCATATTATTTGTCACCTTCTTACATTTTTTTTATCATCTTTTCCCTGTAAAATGTCATCTTTGTCTGTTTGCATGTGTTATTCCTGTTCATCTTTGTGTATGTTGTATTTTGTTCATGACATCTTTGTCAAGATGCTTGCTTATTTGCTAAAAATCTGATTTAAAAAAAAACCCTAAGTCATGCTACCTCCAATGGATAAAGAATAGCATGGATTTAACAATTTCATAAAATTGGTACGATATTGGGGACAAATTGAATATTTTAGATCTGGGTTCATGGTAAAATAAGTTTAAAGATGCTATTTTCCAAACAAAAATGCCCCTTTTAGCTCATAAAGAAATATATTAAGCCTTGATCTTGAGTTTAACACCTTCATAGTGGCATGGTCAATGGGTTGTTTCATCGTCCCAAAATACTCTGAGATTCTGGAATGAACTTGTGATGCCAATGTCGTTCTTCTCCCTATGTTGTGGATGTTTAGAATGACCATAACTCAAGTTCGACCCTAAGAAACCCGAAAAAATTCAATAATCCCTATTTTTGCTCTTGCAGCACGTAGACCATATTTGAAAAATTATTTTTGAACCGTAAATGATTTTTCTAGAATTTTCTGATATTTTTTGCTTAAAAGACATCAAATTATCTTTCCAAAGGCGTCTCGTTTACCCTCAGATCATTTTGGATGACGAAATTATGACTTTTTGACTTTTGCTATCTAGAACCCTTAAGACCAGTGCATTACATTCTGTTTGGGCTGTTTCGGCCCATCATATGATTTTTCTATATTATTTAAATATTTTTCACAAAAATTTTGCAAAATTCTCTCTTTGAAAAGGTATTGTTTATGATTTAATGATTTCGGATAAGCCCGAAATGATTTTTCAAAGTCCATCATGCCCTTTCCCTTGTACATGCGGCTAGCAGCAAAATAGGCCTAACTATAGAAATTAATTCCACCTAAAAGGTGATTTTCTAGGATTTTAAAAATATTTTTATATTAGTCTTCATTGAGTTAGCTTTTTAACAATACCTCACTAACCCCCTGAAGCCTTCGAATGAACCTAAAATAAATTTGGTAAGGGAGACAAAATAATGTTGCCCCTATTTTCTCTAGAATTAAAATTAACACAATCTCCTGAATCACCATCATCAAGACGTGCATTTTTTATTCAAGTACCTTTTTTTTTCTAAAATATCCATTTCTTCTAAAACATCAAAAATTTTCATCGTCAATGATACTCCAACCCTACCACTCCGAAGGAATACTCCAACCCCATTTTTCACTAAAAAAACTTGGATTTTCTCTCTTAGATGTATTCGACATTCCTAATTATTTTCTTAAATCATCATAAATTTTCATTCTTAGGGATACTCCAACCCCACCACTTTAAGGGGATATTCTAACCCTAATTTTACCTTAAAAATTCAAAAATTTTCTCTCTTCCAAATATTATGGTTTGTTTCAATTAAAAACTTTTTCCATTGAATCTAAACCCTGTCTTTAAATTTTTAGTCTGCTTATTCTTCAATAATCAAAGACAGTGATGAGATACATCCCAATTGTCCCTCCTTTTCACGTTCTTCTATTTGTGATTGTTTATGAAATCATTATATTCTTTTTCATCTTACTAACATGTTTACTTTTTGTAGTGCTATCATGCATTCATATTTAAAAAAACTTGTTTTCAAAAAAAATATTTACAAGGCAAGGTTCCATGTCAATATCTCTCCAGTGCCTAATACAAAATATCCAAATTTTCAAAGTTTAATCCAGAAATTATTCTCATAAAAAATCCCTATGCTTCTCATACGATTTGCAGTGCATAGGTGATATAAAGTTTTCTATCAAAACCTGTATTTACAATTTCCACAAAAGTTCATGCATTAAAGGGGATTATATCTAAATAATAACCAAAATGGAACCAATTAAACCAAAAACCAAAGTGAGATATAGTTAGCGAGTACCAATTTTGGGTGTCATAGAGGTGCTAATCCTTTCCCACGCGTAACCAACTCCTAAACCCAGCCAATGAATCTTTGGACCTTGTAGACCTTGAAGTCAATGCTAGAGTTTCGCAACTCGAGATATTGTTTTCAATAGGTGTTTGATCATGCCTTGCTTGAAATGGTTGGTGGCGACTCCAAATTTATGGTTACTTGATGGTAACTTTCCATGATTAGTTGGATGAGTGGTTTGTCCAACAACCTCTTTCCCCTCCATATTATCATGCCTAATCCAAACCCCAACCAAGGGATAACTCAAAGGCACCAAACACCATATATCTTTTAAGTTAAGCATGCCCACTTTGGATCAACCAAAGGTAAGAATAGAAAGGGGCACATGGTGACAATGGGTTTATGTCAAAAAAGGTTTAAATTCGAGTAGGACTATCTTTCATGCCCATAATAATGCTAACACCTTGGGTAGGCATAGACATTTACACCCAATAGGCTTTTCACTAGCCCAGACAGAGGCTAACACCTCAGAAGGCAAAGCCCCTTCCATATACTTAGAGAAGAATCTAATGCATATGAATGTGCATAGTGTGTACAGGGGAGCAACTTTCCTTTTATGACTTGATTTTTTTAAAAACAATAAAACCCCTATCCTAATTTTCCCCAAAAATAATGCTACAAAAGAAACATAAAGATTAGTGAAAAATATATGCCAAAATTTCCTTAAAGTTAATGTTTTTCTTTAAAAAAAATATCGAGAACTATAGTTAAATACTGATTGAAACCAAATTAATCAAAATTTATTTAACACATGAGTAATTTTAGGCCTAACTCTCTAACATGTCCCTAAAGGAGTCGCCAAGCTATCGCAACATAGCCCCAATATGAATCCTAACTAGCTTAACTTAAAAGGGGGCATACCGTCGTTCCTATATATGTGTGTGTGTGTGTGTGTGTATCATTATTTTTTATTTTCAAGGGCCATATCATTATTTTTTCTTATTTTTCATGTTTGGAGGATAATTCATCGAGATGAATTCCTCACTTGGTTTAATCTTAAAAAGTCGTTATGAAATAACTATTTTTCTAGAGTCACCACCTATCTAGTTTGGCTATGTGAGATTGATCAGCTATTAGAGTTTGTATTTTGAGTTATGAAACCCATAAAAATAAACTCTAAAATCTGCAAAAATATCAGAGACCACATGAAAAGGTCTGGGATTCGATTATAATCACGAGTAAGAATTAACCTCTCGTGACGACCAAAAATCAGTACCTATTAATCCCATGCTAACTTAAATTTGATTTTTATTTGGTTCCAATATTCAATATTTAATTATGATTCCTATATTTAAAAATTTCATAAAATAAATTTATTATTCCATATAAGAAAATTAGGTTTTTAATTTTTTTTTAAAATTAAAATATCTTTCTCACCCTTATGGAGAACCAGAAGAACATGAAGGTTTCTATCATTCTTTTTCATATCTCTTTGGAGCCTTAGGGGAATATGAAAGGTTTCAAAAATAAAAATAGCTATTGTACCCCAATGGAGAGCCAAAGGAATACATTTTTATTTTTATGAAATTAAAAAGAAAAATCTTGATTTTCATTTTGAAAATGATATCTCATTTATATAAAATCATCCATAGAACCTCTCCATATACTGGGAGAAATTTCACATACTATTTTAACACTAGAGATATTGCCTTAATTTTAAAAAAAAAAGAATCAATTTTATTTAAGTAATAATATAAAAATTCCCTAAGACCTAGTTTAGATAGAATGTACTAAACTTGACTCTAGGGATCCTAATTTGATCAAAATGACCAACATGTCTCCCAAAGTACACATTCGACGTAAAAGTATCTCGATAACCTTAAAGGACTTGGTTCTAAAATAAATTAATGTAATGTTCCTAGGGTGTACCTTAGACATATAAGTATCTTGGTACCTAAAAGATTCTATAACCTTATAAACAAATGAACTTATTCGTTTGTACACCTTCGACATAGAAGTCTCCTAGTGATCACATAGGACTTGATTCTAATATAGATTACTAAAATATCCCTAAGTTATACCGTTAAAGTATAAGTATCCTGCTACCCTGAAGCACTTGATATCATTATAAAAAGATGAACCTATCCCTACTATACAACTTCAACATAGAACTATCCTTATGATCATAAAAGACTCAATTCTAGGGTTACTAAAATGCCCCTAGGGTGTACCTTCAACATAAAAGTATCTTGGTGCCCCAAAGAACTTGATATTATTAAGAAAGGGCGAAGCTATTTGTGCTATGCACCGCTGACATGTTAAGTATCTCGATGATCACATAAGATTTGGTTCTAGTGTAAATTATTAGAACACCCTTAAGGTGTACCTTTGACATATAAGTATCCCGATAACCTTAAAGGACTAAAAAATGATGTGAAATAACAACTACACCCACCATTGGTAACCTAAACATCAAAGTGACCTAAAATGAAAAAATTGTTAAAAGGTTTGCAAAAAAATTGTATTTTGTATGCCCACCGAAAAACTAGAGAATAAGAAAGGTTTTAATATTTTCTACACCTCTCTAAAAGACTGGAGGAATGCTAGAAATATTCTTAAAATGTCAAAAATATTGCATTACCACTAAAATGAAAGGTTTTTTTAAATGATCCCTAAAATTTTCTAACTTTGCATAATAAGCCCTACATAAAGTGAACATCATAAAACAACATAAAACACAACAAAATCAACAAGCCAAATACATCAAAAATCACATGAAAGGTTCGTTCAGCCAAACACCCTTGGCCTTGGAACATTTTTCACCTCTTTGTAAACAAGTCCCTAAACTTTAAAAATTTGCAAAAAGGTCCCTAAAAGGTTAAAAGTACATAAAACTGATCCAAACATGTTAAAATACATGAAGAAAAACATTCTTAAAAAAACACTAGGCGGCTCGGCCAAGCATGAATGCCTTTGGATAAAATTTACAACTTTTGTAACCAAGTTTCTATATGATTTAAAATACAAAATCAAACATCACATGCATCAAAATCAACTTGGAAAAAATACCAAAAGTCACAAGGAATATTTAGTTAAGTACCTTTGGTCTTAGAACAAAAAATTTTGTAATTTTGCAAATAAGTCCTTAAACTTTCTAAAATTACAAAATAACCTTAAAATGATAAAAAAAACACATGAAACATATTTATATATATTAAAATAAGCATCAAAACACTTCTAAAGTTGTCTACATGATTTGGCTAATCTTGGATGACCAAACAAAAAATTTTGCAAGTTCTACAATTCGATCCCTAAGATTTCCATAATTACAAAATAGCCTAAAAATCAAAACATCACAAAATCATCAGCATTAGATTCGACCACACTTGGAATACTTTTCCATTGCCTTTAAAACTCTAAAAAAATTATTTATTAGTCCCTACAAGTTTTAAATATAATAAAATAGTCCAAAATATCATAAAATCAAGCTTGCAAATTTGTTTCATCCATATCATCACATTCATAAAAACTCCATAGCAAGCAAAAACAAATTTTTTTCACACATAATTTTATAAATATCAACATATATACACGTCACAAAATTTTAACAAAGCTTAAACATATCTAAAATCATGAAATTTTCAACATGTTTATTAAGAACGTATTGACAAGACAAACTAAACAACATATTAACACTAACATAAAAATCCAACAAAAATCAAGTTATTAACAAAAATACAACAAAAATCACTAAATACATAAAATTGTTCAAAGCTTTCAAACTTGGTCTTTCAACATAGATCAAAATCCATGAGAACAAATGATCATTAAGCTTATAAAGGGGATAAAGTATTATGAAAATAAACAAAAATCACAAGTTTTCTGAGTAAGTTTACCTTAAAAGCCAAAAAAATTTGAAAAAAAAAACTTAAAGTAATTTAGTGAATTTTTAGTGTTTTTGCCTTATGGAAGCCATCCTTTTTCATGAAAGCTCCCCTCTTTTTATCATAAGGGAAGATCGACCAAAGCTTGAAAAATATGCCTTGGTCGAATGGCCATTCTTCAGATTTTTATTTTTTTACTACTATTTATTTTGCCATTTTAGATTTTTTTTTAATTTTTGATAAGATTTTAATTAATTATTTTTGTCATTTTGCATGTGTCATCATGTATGACATCATGCATGACATCATCAACGAGAGACATGAGAGAAAAAATTTAATTTCAATAAAAACAAATTATAGAGACTAAATTGTAACAATTTTAAAATTATATATTCAAAGAATAAAATTTCACATAATAAATTTAATTAAAAATTTAATCAAAATGGGCTTACTAGAAAACAAAGATGGGCTCATTAGGCTTATGGGAAAGTTAATGGGCTTATCAAGCCTATTAATAAAGGTAATAAGGCCCCATGAAATAGAAAAAATAAATTTTTGCCCATTAAAAATAAAATTAATAAAATTTCCTTATAAAAATTCAAAAAATAGTTTTTCAAAAATTTCATGTGCAAGAAAAAGACAATTAAGAATTCTAAACTCGTAAAATTTTATGAGCAAAAACATTTTCAGAAGAAAATTATTATTTAAAAAAATAGAAAACTAATAGAATAAATTAAATTTTCAAAATTGATTTAATATTTAATTTAATGATAATATTTGAGGAATTTTAAAAATTATAAACTTAAAAAAATCTCACCAAAAATATTTATAAAATAGAAAACTCTATATTTTGGAAATAAGAAAATTATGAAAATATGTTCAAATTTTATAAAAATGAATTAAATTCAAAAAATTTATAAAATATTAATTTATAAAAATAATAAAGATGAAAACTTAAAATTTGAAACAAACTTTACCCTAAAAATTTTTATAGGTATGATACTTGTGGTACTATAAAAAATTCAAATTTAAGTCCCAAAATTGACAACTTGATACCTCAAACGCAAAAAATGCTACAGCAATTTTTTCCTTGAACATTTCTAATTTTTCAGAGTGAATATTAGTATAAATACTATACTAGTATCGGTAAAAATATATGACGATCATCTTTCCCAAACTTTACAAAAAATTCTTGACCAATTCCTAAAAATAGGAAATTTGACCATGATAAAATCTACAAAAATAAATTTCAAAATTTTAAAAGATTAAAAGCTAATTATTTTACCTTAATATTTATCTTTTCATCCGAGATCAGCCCTTGAAATGACACTTTTTCTCGTCACATGCACATGCGACCATTTAGGTATGACTGAAAAGGTCTTGAAAATGTCCAATCCACCTTGAGAAGTTTATCCTCACTGACAGCCAGTAAGTTCTTGGGTTGGATATTTTGAGACTATCAAGGAAGGGTCTCTGACAAAATTAGGTGTTAATATAGGCCACTGAGGTCTAGTTGTCTAAACAATTCTCCTGAAGAATTAGGGAAAGAACATATATTCTAGGAATTAAAATCTACATATATAGATCAAAATGATTGCTTGGCTTATCCTAATCTTTTTACATAAGCAAGATGCTATAGAGGTTTAGCATGGAAAATTCCAAAAAAGGAAACCTGCTATGGTGCATAATATACATTACTTGAAAAAAGATGTGTCCTAAGACATTAGAAGATGGGACACAAATAGATAAAATCAATATGCTTTAGTTGTAAGGTCTATTACGTATGCCATGTTGTATATCAAACTGGATGTATCATATATTTTGAATGTCATAAGTAGATACCAAAACAATCCTAGTGAAAGTCACTAGATTGTTATGAAGAATATCCTAAATTACTTATGAAGGATTAAGGATATAGTTCTAGTCTTTAGGAAGGCTAAACTCTTTATAAGGGATACACTAGGGCTAGCTTCTAATCAAATTATGATGACAACAAATCACAAGGCAGTTATATATTTAACCTAAAAGGTGTTGCCATTAGTTGAAAAGTTCAAAGCATGAAATGACTTTAGACTCAACAACTAAAGTCAAGTACATATCCATCGTGAAACGATGAAAGAGGCTATTTTGATGAACAAGCTCATTAGATGAACTTGATGTGGTTCCTAGCATTATTGATCCAGTACCACAATGCTATAATAACAACAGAGTGATAGTGCCAGCTAAGGAACTAAGGTCTCATCATAAATCCAAAAATGTATTACAGCTATATCATGTAATTAGAGGATTTGTTGAAAGATGTGATATATGTATGGGAAGGGTACCCATTAAGGATGACTTAGTTGATCTTTTCCCTAAAATGCTGACTCAACAAAATCAAAATAGCTATATGGAAGGTATAAGGCATAGACATATGGGCTATTAGCTTTAGTCAGAGGTGAAGCCAAAACTTTTATTTTGGGGGGGCCTGGTCAGTACAGATATGATTAATATATTTTGGGGGAGCTGGTCAGTATAAAAATGATTATTATAAAATACAAAAAATGTGATATAGTAATTTTAACTTATTAAAGTATTTCTTATAAAAAATTAAAATAATAACTACATAGTCATTTTTGTATAAAGATTATAATAATTCAACTTTCTTCAATCATTTTTTCTATTATTACTATAAAAAAAATTAGGTGACACACCATAGTTGATATTAGGATTTCTTTATTAATGAAAAAGAAAAAACTCTAGTTTAAAGAAATAAATATCATGTATACATATAATAATGTTCTATTAAGTAGAATTTCTGTAATTAGTTTACGACTGACAAGTTTAACAAATTAATCATATTAATGTAATCATTGTACAAAGAAGTTGCCAAAATTTAAAATGCTAAGGCCAAACTAGAATTTTTCTTTTCTTATTTCTTAGGAAAGACAATTTTAGTTAGATTTTCATGGTTTGAGGGGCTAAAGTGAAAATATTCCTTTTTTTTCCTAGTTAGGAAAGCTTGCTACTAGTGATTTTCTTGAACTTAGGGGGGACCAAAGTAAATATTTCCTTTTCTGCTTAGATAAGAATACTTACTAGTAGTGATTTTCTTGAATTTAGGGGGGCCCATGGCCCCTACCAGCCCTCGCTTAAATTCACCCATGGCATTAGTGCTAATAGGAGATTATTAGTGCAGGCCCCGTAAGCCAATCAAATTTGCTTGTAACACATTGGCATTTAGTCATTTCATGTAATATACTTTATTTAATTAATTGACATAGATGAGTTATTTCTTTATGCATAAGCTCATGAAACATATAGGCCTTGCAAAGTAATTGTAAAGAGTTATAATTGCAAGATCTTTATGTGTCAAATCCATGTTTCTAAAATCATTCTTAGTCATTATATTGTCAAGACAAAGCATTAACAATGCCTAAAAACTGGCATATATTAAGACCCAATTAATATGATACATGCAATTAATCTCATGAGTTGAAGTATAATGATGCTTAGAGATATCGTATGGGTGATTATTATGGTGAAAAGTTCATTGAACATGATTTGGTATTTCACTCAAACGTTTATGGAAATACTCAAAGTGTCAATAATGTAAACAATCCTTAGACTGATAACGCAAGATCTCCTCATAAGTGGATTCTCATACTTAGAGATCATCATGAATGGGTCCACAAGGATGGATGCCAAAGGTAAGTTTGTTTTAGGCATGACATGAAGCATATTAAAGGTGAATGAATGGTCTAGAGAGGATTCATTACCTAAGTGATATAAAGGGATATATCTCATTTGTTTTTTACTTATGTTAACTTAGAAGTCCTTGGCCAACAAAATATTGATTTTAAAGTTAATACACAGGGGTTGCAAGACTAATATAAAAAGACTAAGAGTAGATGTTGCACTATCACAACATGACTTGGATACAAATCCTGATCAGCGTGACTTAAAATGGTCGACGTGCCCCTTGTTTCTATATATATCTATATATCATTATTTTTTTTATTTTAGGGGCCATATCATTATTATTTTTTATTATTTTTTTCATGTTTGGAGACTGAGTTATTGAGATGAATCACTCACTTGACTCAACTCTAGATAGTTATTACGAAACAACCATTTATTTTTGGAGTTATCAACAACCTATTTTGGCTAGGTAAGATTGGTCACCTATTAGAGTTTATATTTCCAAGGTTACAAAACCCTTAAAAACAAACTCTAAGATCTGTGCTTATACCAGAGATCACTTGAGAAAGTTCGAGAATAGGTTACAATTATAAGTAAGGATTGACCTTCTCATGATGCTCGACAGTCGGTACCTAGTAATCATGTGTTAACATAAATTCTAATTTTTATTCAATTTAATATTCGATATCTTATTATAATTCCCATATTTAAAAGTAAGATTTTATAAAACAAATTTACTATTCTGGATGAGAAAAATCAAGTTTTCAATATTTTTTAAAAATTAAAATATCTTTCACACTCTTTTGGAAGACTAGAAGAACACAAAGGCTTTTATCATCCTCTTTCATAGCCCATTAGAGTGCTACTAGAATACGAAAGATTTTAAAAAGTTAAAATATCTTTTGTGCTCTGCTGAAGGGCCAGAGGAATACAAAAAGTTTTATTTTTCAAATTTTGAAGTCTCAATTTTCATATTTTTAAAAGGATATCTCATCATTAAAATAATTCGTAGAACTTTCCTCATATGTTAGGAGAATTTCACGTACTATTTTAACATCAGAGACATGACCTTAATTTTTTACAAAATTTTAGTTTTATTAATAATATTAATTATAATAAAGATACCCTAAGACTCAATTTAGACAAATGTACTAAAGTCAACTATAAGGACCTGAATGAGGTTAATATGGCTAACATGTTCTCTAAAGTACATCTTCGACCTAAAAGTATCTCGGTGACCCTAAAGGACTTAGCTTTAAAATAAAATAAATGAAATGTTACTGAGGAGCACCTTCGACATATAAGTATCCTAGTACTCTAAAGATTCTAAAACTTTATAAATAAATAAACCTATACCTACTGTACACCTTCGACATAAAAGTATCCCAGTAATCACATAAGACTTAGTTCTAACATAAATTACTAAAATATCCCTAATTTTTATCTTTGACATAGAAGTATCTCGATAAGCCTAAAGAACTCGACCCCTCTATAAAAAGATGAACCTATCCCTATTACACACCTTCGACATATATGTATCCCAGTGATCATAAAGGATTTGGTTTTAAGATAAATTACTAAAATACCCCTAAGGTTTACCTTTGACATATACGTATCTTGGTGACCTAAAGGGCTATATAACATCATAAACAAATAAATCTCTCCTATTGTACCCCTCCTACCTATAAGTATCCCGATGATCACATAGGACTCAATTCTACAAAATTACTAAAATACCCTTAAGGTTTACCTTTGATCTATAAGTATCTCGGTAAACTAGAGGACTTAAAAATGATATGAAATAATAATTATATCCTCCATGGGTAACTTCAATATCAAGATTGACCTAAAATGCAAAAATTGCAAATAAGTCATTAAACTTTTCAAAATTGCATTTTTTACCTCCACCGGAAAACTAAAGGAATACGTAAAGTTATAATAATTTCTACACCCCTATCAATGACCATAGGAATGTTAGAAATATATTAAAATATTAAAAATATCACATTTACTCTAAAATGAAATATTTTTCTAAATGGTCCTTAATATTTTCCAACTTTGCAATTTAGTGCTTATACAAAATAAAATCATAAATAAACACAAAATTCATCACAAAAAATTATGGAAATCATACCAAGGATCATATAATAAATTCAGCCAAATACTTATTCCTTTAGAACAAATATTTTGCAAATAAGTCCTTAAACTTTCTAAAATTATAAAATGGCCAAAAAATGATGAAAGATGCATAAAACATATTCATGCATATCAAAATAAACATGAAAATACTTCATAAGAATACACAAGCAAACGGCCAAGCATGGATGGCCTTCAAACAAAATTTTTAATTTTTATAATTTAGCCCCTATATTATAGAAAATTATAAATTAATACAAAACACATCATAAAATCAAAAAAACCACACCAAAATCATGAAAATGACTTGGCCAAACATCTATGGCCAGAAAGTAATTTTTTAAATCTGTAAATTAGTCTTTAAACTTTCTAAATTACAAAATGGCCTCAAAACGGTATAAAATGTATAAAACACATTCAAATTTGTTAAATTAAGCATAAAAACATTTTAAAGATGCCTACAAGCAATCAGCCAAGCTTATATGGCGTAAAAAAAGTTATAATTTTACAATTTAGTCCCTAATATTTCCATATTTACAAAATAAGCTAAATATAATTAAAACATCTCAAAATCAACCCCTACATGATTAGGTAACATTATACAAACATGTTTACATGAAAATAACAATATACATATCAAAGAAAATCAAACTATTTCTAATAAAAATTAATGAAAACAACCGAAATCTAAAACAGTAGTCATAACCATCATACTTGGTTTTCAACATGAATCAAAATTCGTTAGCTCAAGTATTTGTTTGGCTTATTAAAAAGAAGATTCAAACAAGAGATAAATAAAAATTAAGAATTCTGCAAGAAATTTGCCTTAGAAAGCTTGAAAAATCGAATATTTTTTGTGTTTTTTTCTTTTTTTTCTTCCTAAAGCCTAAATCCTTTAGTGCAAATTTTCTTCCCCTATTTATAAAAGGGAAAAGTCCGCCAATGCATCAAGAATTGCCTTGGCCAATGGGTTCTACATGTTTCTACACATTTTTTCTTTTTTTATTATTTTATTTATTTATTTATTATTCATTTATTTTTATTTTATTTTGATTTGATTTATATTAATTAAGTTTCTCTTTTAGTGATTATGTCATCCATGACATCATCAAGGTCTAGAGAATTTTGAATGATATTTATATATATGTTATATAGAATTATAGCATACAAATTAATTTATAAGAATTAAACTATAAAAATTAAAATTTATGCATTTTAAATAAAATTTCATATGATCAATTTAATTTATTCTAATAACAAAATCAATGTTAATGTTAAAAAAACCATTAAATTCCAAACTTATAAAATTTTACGAGAAAAACCCTTATCAAGGAAAATTTTTACATGAGAAAAATGCAAAACTCACAAAATAATTTGAATTTTAAAAAACTAATTTAATATGAATTTAATGAAATTATTTGAAGAATTTTAAAAATTATAAACTCAAAAAAATTTACAGAGTAGAAAACTTGTATCTTGAAAACAAGAAAATTATAAAAAATAAAATAAAACTCATAAAATAAAATAAATTTTGAAAAACTAATTTAATATAAATTAAAAAATAATATTTAAAGAACTTTAAAAATTATAAACTTAGAAAAAATCCTCCTAAAAAATTTACAGAGTTAAAAACTCCATATCTTGAAAATGAAAAAATTCTAAAAAAACAAAACAAAACACATAAAATAAAATAAATTTTAAAAAAGCTAATTTAATATGAATTAAATAATAACGTTTGAAGAATTTAAAAATTATAAGCTCAAAAAAATCTTTTTGAAAAAATTTATGAAGCGGAAAATACCCTATCTTAGAGACGAGAGAGATCCAAAAATATGTTAAAACTTCAAAAAAATGGATTTTATCCAACACATTAATCATAATATTAATTTATAAAAATAATAAAGGTGATAACTGGAAATCTGAAACAATTTTTGCTAAAACTTTTACGAGTATGACACTGTGGTACTGTGAAAAATTCAAATTTGCCCTAACATTTACAACTTGATATCTCGTGGTAAAAAATGCCAATATAAATTTTTTCTTGAATATTTATGATTTTTTAGAGTGCATATCAGCATAAATACCACACTGATATCGATAAAAAAAATTATGGTCAACTTCTCAAATTTATTGAAAAATTCTCAAAAAAGTCCTAAAAATGAAAATTTTGACCGTGATTACATCTGCAAAAACAAAATTCAAAATTTAATAAGTATAAAGTTAAAAGCTAATTATTTTACCTTGATATTTATCTTTTTATTCGAGATTTATTCTGTATGACCTTTGAAATGGCACTAATTTTGTCACATGCACCTATGATCATTCAAACAGGACTAAAAAGGTTTTGAAAGCATCTAGTTCAACTAAAGGAAATCTACCCTTACCGAGTGGCCACTAAGTCTTTGATCTCACCATGATGAGGCTGGTCTCTCTTTTAGTAGACTCAGCTATGAATATGAATGAAGAAATGAATGTCGGGCAGATTTTTTTGGGTTGACATAGAAGGAGGGCCCAAACAAATTAAGTGCTTACATTCACCATGCTCTTGCCTTTTTCATGAAATATGATAAGCGGATAGAATTATAGTGATATACTATACATTGAAAGGCTTGTTAAAACCATATTGACTCTCATAGCATTTAAGTGGCCATAAGACATGCTAAATAGCTCTCATGGTTTATAAATATAAATATTCTTAACCAAATTAATTTATATTTATTGCCAACATGTTAAGGACCTAATAGGTAAGACATATAAAGGTGAATTTATGAAATTAAAATGGGATTGGATTAAATTGTATAGATATTGATCTCTTAGGGACTTAATTGAATAATGTTAAATCTTCTAGTGGTAAATGAAATAAAGAAGGGGTGAATTGATTTCTCAAGAATTTTTCACAAATTAAAATTTTGATAAACAAAATTGAAAAGTCTAAACAATAATCTTTTGAGTGCAAGTTAGTGAATAATACAAAGACATTAAAGAGCTAAGGAAAGAGAAGCAAACTCAAGTATTTAGAAAAGTTTAGCCTTAATTGCCTATATCCTTTACCTTAACTTCACTTGCCTCGGATTTACACAAGTCACTAACTTGAATTGTCTAACTTTCAAGGACAAGGTATAACATTTAAAGTCCTGATCTTTTTAGGCTAAGATAGCAACCTCTACCCTTTATCTTTTATGGCTACGATAGAACCCTTTTTTACTTTTTAATGGCTATGTAAGAATCTCCCCTTTTAACAAGAATTTAGATGTAAACAAAATGTAACCTCTAAAGGTTGGATGTTTACAAGATTTTGGCTCAAAGGATGATAATTCTAAACATATAAAATGAAGAATATAAAGATAGAAAGCATTAATCCTATTTAAATGTAAACTACCTAGAAAATGATAGAATTGATGTAGGATTTGACACTAAGGTTCTTTCACTTAGTTTATCTTCTTGTTGGAGGTGTTGGAGAGGCTTATTTATAGCCTTGATCACGAATATGGCTGTTGGGAATATTTCATGAACAAATATAGTTGTTGTAAGCATCATTTGAGTGACTCTTGTTTATTCCTGATGGTTTGTATCGATACATTTAGGTGTGTATCGATATAGAGCCATATCCATACAAAAATATGACCATTGGAAAATCCTTGTATCGATACAATAATGGTGTGTATCGATATAGCCTTTGATGTAACAATACATTTAAGAATGTTATACAAAATTGAGCTACTACCAAGTATTGTATCGATACATAGACATGGTGTATCAATACATTCATATAAAAATCAATTTTAAAGGGTTTTTCATGACTTAAAACATTACAAAACTTATCTCAAAAATATGTTATACTAAGGTATGCATTTAGAACATATTTTTTAAGTAAGCTAAAGGGCAAACACCATTTTAGTATTTTTCAAAGTATTATCAAAATGTTTTAAGGGAAAATACTAAGTTAAAAATATTTAATCACAAGCTAATTCAGCTTAAGTTTTAGTTATATCAAAATCAAAATTGATTCAAAGCTACAATAGCTAACAAATAGGTCAATAAAGTCTAAGGCTTTAAGTTAATTTAAACCAAAAGTTTAATGTGCATTATACCTAAACTATTTAATATGATGTTTTGTCATCCTTTGATAGTGGGATATGACACCACTTACTTGTGAATTAAATTTAGCCTCGTGCTAAAAATCATGTGAAGAAAAGTTGTCTATTCTTGGTTTTTTGATGGGCAAATATTTTAAGTCAAGGAAAGGTTTGTGAAACCTAAGCCGCTTACATGACTCCCTACTAAACATGATCCTAATCTTTATGAAGGTTTCTCAAGTTACCCATCCAGATCACTGTTAGAGGTTGAACAATTGGATGGCTTTGGTTTGTGATAATTGTGCTTGATGTAGAAGAATGAGCAGAGTACAAATTTAACCAGGGATTTCATCAATCCCTAAGTTGGATGAGTGATTTCATTTTTCTTGTTTTTGAAATTTGAACTGGTTAAAGCTCATAACTTAATTCTTCAATGGAATCTGGTATGTTAGTTTAATTTATTTTCACTGCATATGTAATTTAATCATTATTAAAATTTATTTTAATTTGATTGAGCATGATCAAAATTCCAAAAATACCCTTCTTATAAAAGTATCAATACATTAATTAATATATCAATAACTTATCTTGTAATAGTCAAAATTTTCAAGGACTGTAAAGGGAAGCATCAATGCCTTTGGTAGAAGTATTGATACCTCAGTGTGAAAATGAATGAAAAACACATTTATGAAAAATCCAATGGCTCCTTTCCATCCCAAACATATCCTAACCACTATAAATTATTCCAAAGCTATGAAAAAGACTCTCCAACACCTCTAAATAAAGGAAACACCAAGAGAGAAAGATTATAGCTATATCTTTATCTCTCTTAAGTTTTTCTAGTAGTTCATCTTTGTTTAAGCTTATATTTTCTATTATATTTCTATCTTTGTAGCATTCTTATTCATTGCGCTTAAACTTTGTAAACACATAGCCTGTTATTAGAGATCATCTTTATTGACATTACTACCGTATCATTGAAAAGTAGAGAGGTTCTAACTTAGCCTTTAAAAAATAGGGAGTAGAGGTTGCTAGCTTAGCTTATTCAAATGATAGAGAGTATAAAGGTATACCTTATACTTGAAAGGTATCAATTCAAGATAGTGAATTGAAAACTTCTTGACAAGTGAGGTTAAGGTAGAGGACATAGGCAAAAGGTCAAACCTCTTTAAACCGGTCATGTTTAATCTTTTTTCCCTTCTCTTTCACTTTTTTGTTTACTTATTATCTTGTTATTTCAAGCTCACTACCTTAATTTCTTAATTTCTATATTTAAAGTTTTAATTTCCTAAAGATTTTGAGAAATCAATTAATCCTCTCTTGATAACTCACCGTAAAAACTAATAAAGGATTTGAGTAAAACTATTAGCCCCAAAAAATAGGCTTATGCAAAAAAAATTAGGCTTGATTAAAAATTTGCTGGCCTTAACTCTAACATATCCCACTCAATATATGTTAATTTATATTTATATATTATGTAATTTTTATCATATAATGAATAACTATATGTAATATTATAATATAAACATTAAAAAAATGTTTAGTTATTAATATTTTAAAATTTAATAAAAATATTAAATTATTAAAGATTAAATTTTAAAAAATATTTTTGTAAAAAAATAAATTAGAAAAAATATATAATATGGGTGTGACTAAGCAAGTTTAGACTATCCATTATAAATATAGCCAAGTTTGGGAAAATTTTGAGACTAATATTTTTGGTCAGGTTAGGTTGGGCTTAGGCAACCATAGATGATGTTAATACTATGTTTAGACCTGACCTTAACTCAATTTGGCCAATAAATACATCTATAAATAACTATAATAATAGAAATTGATAGTTAGCTTATAACAAATAATAGAAGTTATCTCTTCAATTGGCAATCAATTAAGGGTAACTTTGTAATAAATGAAATTGAAAGATGAAATCTGGGCAAATTTGTAAATATTTTCAATGATTTATGTATTCGTATTATATTTGTTTTATTTTTTTGTGTTATGATTGTATTAAAGGTATTATATATAAATTTTGGTATATTAATAATTTGGACTATATATATTTTTGATATATTCTTACATACATGCCATATTAGTATTATTTTTTATGTTGTGTTGTGATTTATTTTTTCATGTTACGTCAAGTCTAAACGGTATTGTTCAAATAACTTTAAATTTTGTATTATATTAGTTTTGTATAAATTTTAACACGTTCATTTATTCATGTCTTAGTCATGTTATCTTTTCTTAACATGTCATATTTTAGTTATTTTTCATATCATATTCATGTGTGACACTATTTGAGTAACTCCTAATTTTATGTCATATGTTGTATAATAATTGGTTCTTTATTTTTTTGAAAAAAAAAGTATGTATAAATATTTATAATAGCCAAAGATGTCACGATTGAGTAGTGAGAAATATTATATAATATTATTATTGGAATGATGGATTAAAACTCAGACAGGCTAAGGCTAACCCATTCAAATTATTTTTAATATTATTAACAGTTATTGGTTTATATTTTATTTATTTATTTTATTTTTAATAGGAATATAAATAATAGACATCAATAAAATTTATGTGAATTAAATTTTGATATCCATCTTAATTTTTTTACATATAATCTACATATGATAAATTATTCATGTGTTCATGTTGTTTTTATATTATCATCATCATCATCATCATCATCATTATCATTAAAGTTGCCATAAAGTTGAGATATTTTGCATGGTTTATTATAATGATTCAATTTTAACTCTAAATTTATGTTATTTTTTATATTATAATCATATTTAATATATTATAAATGATAATAAAGTTGAAGTAATGCGAGGGTTCAAACATTAGTTGAAGTAAATTTAACCATAATGAGTGTATGAAAGGTCATATAAAATAATATTTGATGCTAGGTTAGTGCAATCAATTAGTTTGACCCTAAAAAATCAAAACCTACTTGACCAACCTCCATAGAATTTTAAACGAATTTCAACGAACTTATTTTCATAATTGACATTAACCAAATTGACTTAGTTCGATTGGTTTGGTCAGCTATTTCAATTACTTGGATAATGGGTTTATTACTTTTATTAGGTAATAAATAGATCTATCCAAGAGTTTGGCTAGCTACTCGGGCTTGGCCTTAGACATGCTTTTTCTCAATTCAGATTAGCAGTTTTGAATTACTATTTAAATAATAATAATAATAATAATGATAATAATAGTAATAAATAGTTTTTATTTAAGTTTAATTATAAATAGTTTTTATTCACGTAAAATAATTTTTTCATTTTTTATTAATTTTTAGACAATAATTTGAGCTTTTGGGCAATCACAACATGGCTTGGATACGAATACTGACTATCCGAACTTAAAAAGTGGGTATACCCCTTGTTCCTATATATATATATCATTTTTTTATTTTTTAGGGGCCATATCATTATTATTTTTGTTATTTTTTATGTTTATGGAAAATCATCAAGATAAATTGCTTATTCAACTTAACCCTAAATAGTTATTACAAAACAACCTTTTGTCTTGGAGTTGCCACCAATCTGTTTTTGGCAAGGTGAGATTCGTCACCTACTGAAGTTTGTATTTCGAGGGTTGCAAAACTTTTAGAAAAAATTTCGAGGTCTGCGATAATATTAGAGATCATTTGAAAAGGTTTGGGAGTCAGTTACAAGCACAAGTAAGGATTGATCTCCCTTATGATGCCAGTAACGGGTACTTTATTAATTATGTGTCAACTTAAATTTTGATCTTTTTTTATATTAATATATGATATTTAATCATAATTCCCATATTTCAAAAATTTTCAAATCCCACTTTTATTATTTCATATGGGAAAATCAAGTTTTTTATATTTTTGAAAATTAAAATATCTTTCGTACCCATCAAAGGACCAGAAGAACAAGAATTATTTTATCATTATCTTTTTCATATCCTATTAAAGAGCCAAAAGAATATGAAAGGTTTTAAAAATCAAAATATTTTTGGCACCCCACCAGAGGGCTAGAGGAATACAAAAGGTCTTATATTTTAAAATTCATAAAAATCTTGATTTTCTCATTTTTAAAAGGATATTTCGTTATTAAAATAATCTGTGAAACTCCTTCCATAGTCTAAGAGACATTCCATCCAAGGTAGTCAATACCATACGATGGGCATACCGTTTTTGTTCTGGTACAGGTACATACGAGTACCAATGTATTTCGATATACCGTTTCAGGTTTATCAGAGTTTGAATATTTTTAATTTAGATATATGAAAAATATTTTCAAATATAAAATAAATGAGATTAAATAAATTTTATATATTAAATATTCATCAATTATATATAATGTTCTAAAAAAGACTTCATCAAATATAAGAAAATCAATATCAGTTAAGTAGTAAAGTTGAAATTTTTTAATGATCGTTAAATTTATGAATAAGTATGTCTAATATTCATCAAATTTATGAGTAATTATGAATAATATTCACTATATTTAATATCAATGTTGGTTTAACTTTTTTTTAGAAGCTTATATTATGTATCGACCGGTATAGCTATTTTTGGCCAGTATCACCGAAACAGGCCAGTACTTATCGATACGGCCTGTACATACCGAAATGAAACTAACTATCACCGGTACCGTTACATGTTGAACTGGTACGTACCAACTGATACGACCGATACTAGTATAGCCAATATCGGTACAGTACCAATAACATTGATTCCACTTATTACTTTAATAGGCCAGTACTTATCGGTACGGCCTGTACATACCGAAATGAAACTAACTATCACCGGTACCGTTACATGTTGAACTGGTACGTACCAACTGATACGACCGATACTAGTATGGCCAATATCGGTACGGTACCAATAACATTGATTCCACTTATTACTTTAATTTGAAGACATTCCCTTAATTTTGAAATTTTCAATTTTATAATTATCGTAAGTACCCCTAAAGTAAACATTTGACCTAGAAGTATCCTAATGGCTCTAAAGGACTCAATTCTTAGGTGACTTACCTAAATGTCCCTAAGGTATACCTTCGACATAAATGTACCCCAGTAACCTAAAAGACTCGATATTATCATAAAAAGACGTACCTATTTCTATTATGCACCGTAGGCATGAAAGTATCTTAATTATCACATAAGACTTGGTTCTAATTTAAATTACTAAAATGTCCCTAAAAATCTACCTTTGACGCTAAAGTATCCCGATAATCCTAAAGGTTCGATAACTTCATAAAATAACGAGTTTATCCCTACTATGCACCTTTGGCATAGAAATATCTCAGTGATCATAAAGGATTCGATTCTAAGATAAATTACTAAAATACCCTTAAGTTGTATTTTAGATAAAGAAGTATCTTGATAACCCTAAAAGACTCAATATTGATATGAAATGACAGTTTTACCCTATATGGGTAACTTGAATATCAAAAATAACCTAAAATACAAAAATTATTAATAGGTCCTTAATTTTTTCAAAATTACATTTTAACCCTTTAGTGGCTAAAGATGCTTTTAATCTTCTAAAATGAGCAAACTACCTTGGGTAATTTGACATGAGAAATGACCATTTTAACCTTAAATGCAAGGCTTTACTAAATAATCCTAAACATTCTTAATTTTACAAAAATAATCCTTACACAAAATAAATATCAGATCGAAATCAACATGTAGAATTCCTAAAATGTCCCAAAAGGACTCGATTCTAATTTAAA
Source organism: Adansonia rubrostipa (assembly GCA_038381775.1). Classification (NCBI taxonomy): domain Eukaryota; kingdom Viridiplantae; phylum Streptophyta; class Magnoliopsida; order Malvales; family Malvaceae; genus Adansonia; species Adansonia rubrostipa. The sequence goes on along the minus strand of JBBYHM010000018.1, from coordinate 5,705,685 downwards.
TTACAAAAATGTCCCCAAATATTTACCTTCGATGCTAAAGCATCTCGATAACTTTATAAAATAACAAACCTATCCTTATTATGCACCTTCGACATAGAAATATCTCAGTGATCATAAAAGACCCGATTCTAAGATAAATTACTAAAATACCCCTAAGTTATTGGTAGCCCTAAAGGACTTGTTAATGATATGAAATGACAATTTTATCTTAAATGGGTAACTTGGATATCAAAAATGACCTAAACTGCAAAAATTATTAATATGTCCCTAATTTTCTCAAAATTACATTTTAACCCCTAAATGGCTAAAGATGCTGAAATGTTCTAAAATGACCAAAATACCCTAGATGGGTAATTTGACATGAAAAATGACCATTTTAACCTTAAAATGTAAGGTTTTACTAAATGATCCCTAACCTTCCTTAATTTTACAAAATAATCCTTATACGAAATAAATATCATACCGAAATCAATATGTAAATTCCTAAAATGTCCCTAAAAGACTCGATTCTAATTTAAATTATTAAAATGTCCCTAAACATCTACATTCAACAAAAAGTATCCTAATAACCCTAGAAGACTCGATAACTTCAAAAAGTAATGAATATATCCTTTTATGCACTTTTGACATAGAAATATCTTGGTGATCATAAAAGACTCGATTCTAAAATAAATTACTAAAATAGCCTTAAGTTGTACTTTCGACGAAGAAGTATCTTGGTAACCCTAAAGGACTTGATAATGATATGAAATGATAATTTTACCCTAAATGGGTAACTTGGATATAAAAAATGATTTAAAATGCAAAAATTATTAATAAATCCCTAATTTTCTCAAAATTACATTTTAACCTCCTGAATGGCTAAAGATGCTCGAAATATTCTAAAATGACCAAAATACCCTAGATGGTAATTTAATATGAGAAATGACCATTTTAACCCTATAATGCAAGGCTTTACTAAATGATCCCTAAACTTTCTTAATTTTGAAAAATAATCCATAAACAAAATAAATATCATACCAAAATCAATGTGTAAAATTCACTAAAAATCATAAGGATCGTTTGGCCAAGCACCTTTGGCCTTGGAACAACTTTTTACTTCTAAGAAACAAGTTTCTAAACTTTTAAAAATTACAAAAAGGTCCCTAATTGGATTAAAAATGTATAAAATGCATTCAAACATGTTAGAAATGCGTAAAAGACACCCCAAAAGGTCTATAAGTGATTCTGCCAGGCTTGGATGGCCTTGGAAAAAGTTTTTTAATTTTTTTAATTTAGTCTTTTTGTTTTCTATAATCATAAATTAACCTAAAAAACCAAAAACATCACAAAATCATCTTTTTAGGTTCAGTCAAGGCTTGGAAACACCTATCTAAAGCCTTAACAAATTTGAAAAAATTATTTTAGAACCCTACAAGTTTAAAATATAAAAAAATAATGCAGAATATCACAAAATCAAGCATAAAAATGTCATTAAAAGCCACCATTAAATTCGACCAACATGAATGATCATCAAAAACAATTTTTTCACATAATTTCGTAAATATCAATATAAATACATGTCCTAATTTCTATCAAGCTTAAATATGCATAAAATCATGATAAATAATGAACATATCAACATAAATCAACATGAAAATATTAACAAAAATAACACAAAGATATATATACATAAAATAACAATATTTTTATCAACAAAAATAAATTATATTAATGAAAATAAACGTAATACTAATAAAAATTAAATATAAGAATAAAATCAAGCAACTTTGTTCATCGCCATCATGCTTGGCCTTTCAACATGGATTAAAATCTATGAGCACAAGCATGATTTTGGCTCACTTAAGGAAGAATCAAGTATATGAGGAAAAAAATTAAAATTTTTACAAGGAATTTACCTTAAAAAGCTTGAAAACCTAAGAAACCTTAATATTTTTTTAGTGTTTTTTCTTATGAAAAGCTACAATCCCTAAATGAAAGTTTTCTCCCTTTATTTATAAAGGGAAAATCGGCCAAGGGTGGTAAGAACCGCCTTTGCCAAATGTTCACATCATTTTTTATTTTTATTTTTTACTTTTTCTAGATTTTTCTTAGTTTTTTGCTTTTTTTGATAAGCTTTAATTAATAAATTTGTCATATTGCCTATTATATCATGCATGACATCATCATTTAGAACATTTCCCTTAAAAAGAATCTAATTTGGATAATATCAAACTTAATAATAAAATTTAATTTTGATTAAATTAATTTTCGTATAACTGAATTATCAAATTGTGAAATTAAAATAAAAGTATACAAATTATAAAATGGGCTTTTGAAGTAATCAAAAATGGGCTTGTTGAGCTTGTAAAAAATGAAACGGGCTTGGCGAAAAATTAAAAATGGGCTTGGCAAAATTGTTGGGCTTGTTAAGAAATTAATAGATTTATTGGACCCATAATCAAAATTTGTAAGTTTTGGAGCTATTGAAGAAATTTGGTCCAAAATAAAAAAATTAATGAAAATTTTCATGAAAATTTTAGTGTTGAACTCTAAACAAAATTTTGAGAAATATTATGTGTGAGAAAAAGACAATTAAAAATTTTAAACTTGTAACATTTATGAAAAAATCCTTACAGAAAAAAATTGATATTTAAAAAATAGAAAACTCATAAAATAAATTAGAGTTTTAAAAATTGAATTAATACAAATTTAATGAAAGTATCTAAAGAATTTTAAAAATTTAAACTTAGAAAATTTCTATTGAAAAAATTTATAGAATAGGAAATTCAGCATTTTGGAAACAAGAAAATTCCAAAAATATGTTCAAATTTTATAAAAATAAATTTAATTCAACACATTAATTAAAATATCAATTTATAAAAATAATAAGGATGAAAACTTGAAATTCAAATCAACTTTTACTGAAAAAATTTTGCGAGTGTGATACTAGCAGTACTGTAAAAAATTTAAAATTAATAAATAAAACTGATGATTTGAGATCTCGGATATAAAATACCAGTACAAATTTTTTTGAATATTTTTTTTTTCAGGGTGAGTATTGGCATAAATACTGTATAGGTATTAGTAAAAATAAACGATAACTGTCTTTCAAATCTCACAAAAAAATCTTGAAAAGTTCTTAAAAATGAGAAATTCAATCTTGATATCATCTATAACAATGAATTTCAATACTTCAAAATAATAAATTTAAAAACTAATATTTTACCTTAATATACGTCTTTTTTATCCAAGATATGTTCTCTATGACACTTGAAATGGCGGTTTTTCTATCATATGCATGAGCAGTCATTTAGATATGATCAAATAAGTCTTAAAATTGCCTAGTCCACCCAGAAGAGGTCGACCGACCTTTACCGAGATGATTACCTAATTATCAATCTCGAATATTTTAGGATTACTGGGGAAAAGGCTTGGACAAAATTAGGTATTTACACAGGTTAGGCGCGATTCGGGCTTCAGTAAGAAGTTTGAAAGAGTTTCGGGCCATGGCTTAACCCATGGACACCTCTAATAATGGATTGGATGATTTAGGTAAATATGTTAATATGTTTTTTATATATTTAGTATATATTTAAAATACATAAATATAATAATTTATTTAGGTTACTTAAATCAGTTGATTACTTGTTTCACAAAACACAAACCTACCAACTTAACTTACTAAAACCAAAGTTAATGACTGATTTAAACCGAATTCATTCTAACCACCCGATTCAACCGACCAATGGTGGTTCCGGTCAAGTAAGTCGATTCTAACCAACGTTTTGCACAGCCATATTTAATGCCAGTTAAAGCATCACACTTCTATTAATATGACATATTTGATATCATAAGGTTTCTGACTTTGTAATCTACATCAACATCTATGCAACCTTGTTACCTTTATCCTTTTATATACATAATACTAAGCATGCAAATTTGTATAAATTAATTCACAAATTGATGAAGATTAATAAAAAATAAATTGAAATTTCAAAAAATGAGTATTTGCTATTACTAGGGTTGTTGGCTTTTTAAAAACTCTATTCATGACCAATTTGGTTCATTCGATCCAAGAAGCCAAAATATATTTAAAAAATTAAATAATTTTTTATTAATTAAGTAATATTTATAGACATGGTAATTTTAAACACAATTATATGAATTTGACACAAATAAAGTAATTATAATATGACATGACACAAATACATAATCAAAATTTATATAATACGAATCATTAATTTATCAAAATTTATATGGATATAAAATATCTTAAACATAATTATGATATAATAAAATACAAAAATATAAAACAAATGCAGGAATGGACATTTAATTTATTTACACGTTAGTCCTTCCATAAGAATTTTAAGGCAAGTAAAGCTCAAGCCTATCCTAATCTGTCTATTTATATGATATATTTATTAATAAAGTATTAAAAAATTTAATATTATATATTCAAAATTATTTCAAATTAACTAATTAATATAATCTAGAATTAGCCCCACCCACAATATAAGTAAAAAAATATACTTTTAAAAGAGATTATTAGATTAATACATAAAAAATATGGGTAATTTTTTTTAAAAAAATGAATAGTTATTTTTAAAAGCAAAATAAATGGGTAGTTTTTTTTACGTGAATGAATGGAAAAACTATGTGAAAAGTATTTTAAAAAAGAAAAACTAATTTAAATTTAAGTGGATAGTTTTTTTTTTTTTAAGAAATTGGTAGTTTTTCTCAGAAGTAAGTAATTTTTAAAATTGTAATTTTTAACTTAAAAGTATGTAAATATCCTTAGAATTATTATCTTAATTTGATTTTAGGTGCTTTCCTTGATTGAGTTGGTGTTTAGTTAACTCGTAACACCAACTCAGTCACTCATTTTATATTATATCAGTTTTGGTAACGCAGGCAATTGCATGTGAAATTCTCTTCACAATTATATCATTTGGAAAAAAAATATATGAAAGAAAATAATATGTAAAAGTAACAATACTTACAAAACTGTTCTCAAAAATAATTTTATTATTTTTGACTTGATTAATTTTCTTATAAAAATAGATATTTGAAAAAAAAACAAAAACAAAATGCATTAGTACTAACGAAAAGCAATCTACCATGGAAGTTTAAAAAATGCTTTGAATGAAGTGAAAGGAAAATAATAAAGAAATCGTAGAGACAGAAGAGAGAAGTGATTATGAAAGCTTTGAAAAGTGGGTGATTTTTGGATTATGTGAATTGAATAATTTTTTATTTTTTATTTTTATAAAAAAATTACTAAATTACATTTTGAATGATTTTTATATATCTATATTATTCTATTAAATTTAAATTTTTATTATCTTAATAATTAAGTTGATATCAACTCAACTAATCTTTTTATAAGTACAAAATCTTTTATTTGCCGGCTCTGCGCTGTTTTATTCTTAAGACAATGTGCGCGGCCTCAAATAGATGATTGATTGGGCCGTTTTCGATTATGCGTGTTGTATGCAAGGCAAAAGTCATATAATGTTAAAACGGTCCAAAATTTAAACGATTATGGTTACATTATATATATATATATGTATTATTTTTTTTCATAGTTATTAATTTATTGAAACTATAAGGTTGTTATTTGATGAAATTGAATATGTATGACAAGCATCATACTATTTTCAAAATTTTTAACAGTAATTGTAATTTTTCAAGAAAAAAATTTACTAGTAGTAGAAATTGAAGTTTTCATCTCCTTCCATGAAATAGGAAAAGAATATATATAATTATCATGGAATGAATACAAACAAAGTGAAAATTAGTACTACTAATTATATTAGATCTTATGATACATGCAAAATTTATTTTCAACATAAAAATTAAAAATAAATAAAGAAAAAAATTAAACTATAATGATAGATTTCAATGACATAATGGATTAAAATAGTTTCATGCAAAAGAAAGTGAAAAACAATTTGTAACAATAAAATAATTGCACTTAATATTTTTCAAAACTCAATGTGTTGGGAGTGAAGCTTCAATCACTCCCATTATATATAATATAGACAAAATAATATAGATAAATAAATATAAATATTGTATAAAAAATATATAAATAAATAAGTATTTTTTATATAAATTAATTATATAAATATTTTCGGTGGACGCTAGACAGAGCATGGCTGGAAGCATATACCCAACAAACGCCTACCCAAGTTGGGCCAGCCAGCCAGCCCACCTCTATCGCTGGGTAAAGTTGCTTGCCCTTTGCGCAAGTTTTCCCGAAATAAGCTCTCACCGGCCTTTGCTTTCAATTTTGAAGAGATTTGATTTGTCTTTCAGAACTTTTTCTCTCGCTCGTTCTACATCCTGGAAGCCTAAAGTCTTGAGGTGAGTTGCCATGTCTCTTTTTCTTTGTTTATTCTTCAGTTTGTTTGATTGCTTAATCCATATTCTTGGTTGATGGAAGTTTGAATCTCTTTAAAATGTAAGGAGCCATCCTCTGAAAGAGTTTTTGTACGTTTACACTGCTTATATATCCATGGCGGCTTCTTACTTAAAAATGGGTTTTCATTTATATAAATTTCTGATCCAATACATGCTCGAGAACTTCCTGGTTGCTGCATCAGATTCATTCTAACTTTTATTTTTCAGACAATTAATGAGTATAATTAAGGAATGAGGGAGAAATTAGAGGAGTCTAGGAAGATTAAGATTATTAAAGATAATGAATTAGGATTTTCTAGCATGGTATTGGACTAAGAACGTTTAGGCTTCCTCGGGAGGGTTAGGGTTGTGTTGAAACGAGTTTGTACCTATTGCAGCTTTGTTTCTTTTTTTTTTTTTCCTTTTTTTTCTTTAGTCTGTAGTGCCTTTGATTGCCTTGCTCTGTTTTTGTATTTTCTTTGTTTAATTTTTGAGTAAAAAGTATGGATGGTCACTCTTGATTCCATTGTAGCCTATAGAGTTGGGTTGGTTACACACTTTGAGCAGAGCTCTAGTTGTGATTTGACACATAAAAGATCTGCTTTCATGTTTAGAATGTGAAGCTCGGATAGGGAGTGCCACCTATGTGTTTGGAGAGCGTATAGGCTAAAAAAAAAATGTTATTATGATAATTGAGGGAGAATCAGCATTGTTGCCAAGAAATGAAAATTAAGACAACTCCTTCATTATGCTGCTGCATATGCTTTAGGGATTTATTTTAATTACAACAAATTGGTCTTGAAATGGTGCTAACATTTGGGATCAAATCCTTTAATTCTTCAAATGGGTTGAATAAAATTAATAAAAAAGCAAAACCATTATGTTTTGAGCTATATTTTTTTTTTCTGGACTTGTTTAATTGATGGAACATTAAAATGATTTCGATTAGTGTATATACATATATAAATATAAAAGAAGTATAGACTTATCCATATCTTTTTTTTTTCTTTTGGATTTCTTTTAGTCGACTGCGCGAGTCCAAAATTTTAAACAAAAGACGAGCTAGGCACGTGGATGCAAACCAGTGTGTAATACCAATACCCAAGTCCATGCAACATAGACCCTCATTTACACACATATATTGAGTTTGGAAAACCACTGAGTTTTCTCCTCCCTCTGTGATGTTATTTTGGCATGTCAATACATGATTACATGATCCACTTCTTTTCATCACATGCATCTCGAATTCTTGATGCATGGAATAGAAATTGGATGTTGCATTAGTAATGTTTGTTGCGTAAAGTGTCTTACCTTCTCTTTTTACTCTGTGAAAAAGGGAATTACCATGATAAAAATGTATTTGATTGGATTAAAAGGAAATCACTATTACTTAAAAACCTCTGTTTACTGTCCTTTTCTCCAATGTAATATTCATTTTTTTTAATTTATTTTTCTCACCTTTGTTTTATTGCACTCCTAGAGTGCTGTTTATGTGTATATTTTCTGTTAATGCTGATGTCTGATGAGGTCTTTTTTCTCCTCCTTCCTTTTTTTTTTATTTTTTTCTTTGTTAATTAATTGTGGATTAGCTGTAACAAAAATGTCTCGGAGATATGATAGCCGCACAACAATCTTCTCCCCTGAAGGTCGTCTTTACCAAGTTGAGTATGCAATGGAGGCCATTGGAAATGCTGGCTCTGCGATTGGAATACTGTCAAAGGATGGTGTTGTCTTGGTTGGTGAAAAGAAAGTTACTTCCAAGCTTCTTCAAACCTCTACATCTACAGAGAAGATGTACAAGATTGATGATCATGTTGCTTGTGCTGTGGCAGGAATAATGTCTGATGCAAACATCCTCATCAACACTGCTAGGGTGCAAGCACAAAGGTACACGTATGCTTACCAAGAGCCAATGCCCGTTGAACAGTTAGTTCAATCTCTTTGTGACACGAAGCAGGGTTATACACAGTTTGGTGGTCTCCGCCCCTTCGGAGTTTCATTTCTTTTTGCTGGATGGGACAAAAATTATGGCTTTCAACTTTACATGAGTGACCCTAGTGGAAACTACAGTGGATGGAAAGCTGCAGCTATTGGTGCCAATAATCAAGCAGCGCAGTCAATGCTAAAACAAGATTATAAGGATGATATCACGAGGGAAGAAGCAGTCCAACTTGCTCTGAAGGTGCTGAGTAAAACCATGGACAGCACTAGCCTTACTTCAGAGAAGCTTGAGCTGGCTGAGGTTTTGCTTACACCTTCTGGGAATGTAAAGTACCAGATCTGCTCTCCTGATTCTCTGAGTAAGTTGTTGCTGAAGGTTGGAGTGACCCAACCTGCCACCGAGGCTTCCTGAGTTCGTTCCTTTTTTATTTTCGTACATCAACGTTGTGAATCCAAGTTTATCTCAGACTTTTGTTGTATTCTCTCGCAAATGGAATCAAAAAATCTTTCAGATCATAATGTTGCTTCTTGTGAATTGAACTTTGAACTAATTTATGATGTTTTCTTGGTCTGAAGGAAATGAATCTTCCATTCGAGTGCCTTTATTTGATTGTTCCTTGGTTGTAACTTGCAAGTTTGAGGTTGTAGTGGCTATCAGGTTTCTTTTAGAACATAACATCAAGAAGCTGCTGTGGGATATGATTTTATTTAATCTAGTCTAGAGCATGGTTTTCAAGGTTCTATTGGTCTATGATGCATACTTGGTTTAGAATCTTGCTTGTGAAGAAGCAAACTCTTGTGATTTAATTTTTAAAGTGAGCCTATCTTTGTGGCCTTTCTTACTGTCTTTCTAATAACGGATGGTGAACAAAACAGATTTTTATTATTTACCTTTTTGGCCTAATGCAAGTATTCTGCATTGGGTCAGGTAATGGCAATCCTCCCTTGAACGGTTCCATCCGTCTTGAATCATTTATCCTTTCTGTTGGACACTGGTACAAGTATCATTCAGTCTGATGCTGGAAGTGTAGGATCTAACATATGTATAGATTAATTTCTCGAAAATTAGATATTCTTTTATAACTTGGAATGCAAATTAAGAAAAATATTTGAATTTGTTTATATGTGTTACTAGATTTTAGAACAACCTTAAAGCAATTACATTTAATACTTGTTTGTGGTTAATTTGGGAAAACCCAAGAACAACAATTCTCCTCTTTACACTTGGATACATGGCTAGGTTAAAAAATAATTGAGCAAAAAATTTTTTGCTCAATTGCACATAATGGTGTTGCATAACAAGGATTATATATGCCAATGCCTTCACCAAAACCTTAGATTAGGACTCCTCTTTTTATCTTGTTTTCTCCCCTTGGAGCATTTTAATTAAGTCTCTTATCCTTTTTATGCTTTTGTTCAATTAGGTCCCCTTTAATCGAATTCTATTTTTAGAAAAAAAAAAGTGGTCAATGAGTTTTTAGCCGATTAGGTTTTCAACGTGTAAACAATATAAATATAAATGTAAATATAAATTGTAATCCAAGTACAATTGTGGTCAATAGATTTATATTTATAGATCTTAAGTAACATCTAGCAATGTAGCGTAGCAACCCACATATTAGAAAGTTATTTTGGTTTTGACTAAACATTTGAATAATCAGTAAATCAATGTAACTAAATCATTTCACTATATATCTTGGAAAGATCATGAGTATAGTCCAGTAAATCTCATAAAACCTTTTTATATTAGTTCTTGCAACTCATAATTAACTTTATGAATTTTAGAATATTTTCAAGATTCTACATTCATTATGCTTTAACCAAAGACTTCATCAAATTAACCTAAACTGAAAACAAACAAGATATGGCTCCTCGTTATCACCTGGAGTAGTAAATCCATTCTTGATAGTTTGTTTACTATGGCATGCTTTATGCTGTACTCAAAATCACCCTAGTTAGGCTTTTTATTAGGGTGTTAGATGAAACCAAAGTGTGATAATTCATATACAAGATAACCTGGTATAAAAAATTTGAAGACTAATACAATTGATGTAAGAGAAATTTCTATAAACATTTGAGTGAGATGTCAAATATAGTTCTTAAAAAGTGAACCATGTTCAGTGAATTTGTTTTTATAACAAACACTCATATGTCAATCCTAAGTATCCATATACCTTTTAAGAATGATTGCTTAATCATAAAGTAAGAAATTAACATGTGGTATTTCATTGGGCATTTGGGTTGGAGTTACTATGACCTGAGACAGGAAAAAGAGATAAAGAAATGAGGTTAAAAGGGAAAGAAAGAAAGAAGGAAAAAAGGAGGAAGGGCTACTTGATGGGATTTAACTAAGGTTGATTCTTTTGTTTCACTTCTTAGCTCTTGTAACTCTAATTTTATCTTTAAGTTCTTGCTTTTGGATTGTTTTTGCTAATATATAGCTTTAGTTTTAAAAATTTCCTTCTAAAACCAGTTTTCAAAAAATCGATGATGCCATGAATTTGATGATCCATAACTATAATGGCGATTGGTGATTCATGAAGCCGATTTAAATGCCATGACTATCCTTGAATCCCTCATTTGAAAATTTCTTCAAATATTCCCTTGGATTTATTGGCTAATGGTTAGAACTACTTTTTAAAGTTTTCCATGCAAAATAAAGAGAAAAAAACATATTGAAAAAAGAAATAAAAGTTCAGAAGTTTTGTTTTTTGTTATACCATTTGGGCGATCGGATCGCCCAAAATGGCTATCGGCCCAAAATGGCTATCGTCCACTTGGGCGGGGCTATCGGTCCAAAATGGCTATCTCTCACTTGGGCGATTGGGGCTATCAGCCCGAAACGGCTATCGCCCACTGGATCGCCCAAAATGGCTATCGGCCCAAAATGGCTATCAGTCAACTTTACCATTTGGGGTGACCAAGATGGCTACCAGTCAACTTTACCATTTGCGTGATCTGGCGACTGCCAAAAATGACTTTTACTATTTGGGCGATCAGATTGGGCGATCAAGCTACTAGTCAGCTTTTACCATTTGGGCGATCGTGCAAACAGGGGATCGCCAAAACAATAGCAGACAACAATGTGACATCGAAGTAGTATGACTTCAGGATTGACACCTCTCGAATAGCGGCAGACTGACAGAGCCGACCTCAGGGCACCATAGCTTGACAACTAGCTCAGCGCTAGTCACATCACCATCAAATCACCTGACACTATATCTCTAAATAACACTTATAAAAGGGTAAGCAAACCCAAAGGTAAAGGACTCTCTCCCATTTTTTCTAAATCTCCATTGTTATATTTTCAAACACCCGCACACTAACTTAACCATCGGAGAGGGTCCCTGGAGTATCAACTCTGGCACCCTTCAGACCTCCTTTGTGTTGCAGGACCGCACTCGACCTTAACAATTGGAGCCGTCTGTGGGAAAAGAGCAAAAACCCATGGCTAACCAACATGCTGACGCTGTTCTATAAAACCTCTCACCGTCACCGGAAGTCACAAACACCCTTCGCATACCTTTGGATGTCCCAGTGCCCCCAATTACTTATCTCAACACACCTATACCACCACAATCCATGCGATGATGTCGCCAACCTTACTGTCGCCACCAGGCCAACTTGACTATCACGCCCACTACCAAGCCCAATTCCAAGCCATCGCCAGTCAGCTAGCCGCCATCCAGCAATCACAGCTTCAACTAGTACAACTTGTCAATTCCCAAACCAACTGCCAAAACTCACAACCTACTGATCGCCAGATACAACATGCTAAAAACATCCCAAACCCAAGACCACAAGATCAGCCTATTGCACCAGACCATACAACTCGCCTAATGGTAGAGGAAAGTTCTACACCAGCTCGGCGACACATGCCACCAGGGACCTCCTACCACATTGGTGACCATTTACCACTATCCCTCCTCTTAGACCTTGCTCAACAAAGAGCTGCCCTCAAACAAGAAATCAAAGAACTCAGAGCACATTAGAAGACCAATCGAGAATGGCTCGCTAATGAGCACAATCCCCTGTCACCCGTCATCCGCCAAGTAGCCGTCCCTTGGAAAGTTAAGCTTCCCCCCGACACATATGATGGCAAGACTGACCCAGCCGACTACTTAAATCATTTTTGTATGTTTTACAGCCTGCACGACATCCCAGATGCCATAACAGTGTTGCATCTTTCCAACAACACTCCGAGGCCTGGCACGCACATGGTGATATTCTTTGAGCCCAGGTTCTATCACCAACTTTGACCAATTGGGCAGGCACTTCCTTGCTAATTGCAGTAGTTGCAAGACAGCCGTCAGAACCTGTGCTAGCTTAATGGCGATTAAACAAAATCCTGAAGAAACCATTTGAGACTATGTCAAGCGCTTCAATGCTACCACTCTGGAAGTACAAGACCTCAATGATGAATGGGCTATCCAAGCCTTTATGGCAGCGTCCACCACAAATACTTGAAATACGCCCTAACCGATGCACAGCCCACAAAGCTATACCAACTTTATGAAAAGGCACAAAAATATGCTGATGATGAGGTAATCGAAATCGCAAATCGACAAATCGAGAAATAGGATAGAGAGCGAAAGAGCAACCAAGGATCATGGACTAACAAGAGGCTTGACTGCCTTGGTCCTCGGTAGTCCGAAGACACCCAAATAGGACAACCACACACCAGTCGCCACCAGATCCACACCAAGCGACCCTACGTCACTCATAAAATCCCAGTACACGACGCCTAGTCGCCTTTCTAGCCATAATGGCTCGACTACATGACTCCTAGTCATAGCTCGCCACCAAGGCGATGCCAAAGTGACCCACTGTCACTCATAAAATTTTAGTACGCGACGCCTAGTCGCCCAACTAGCCAGCACGGCTCGACAATATAACTCAGAGTCACACAAACTCGCCACCAAGGCGACGCTAAGTGACCCACTGTCACTCATAAAATTTTAGTACACGATGCCTAGTCGCCTAACTAGCCAGCATGGCTCGACAATATGACTCCGAGTCACACAAATTCGTCACCAAGGCAATGCCAAGTGACCCACTGTCGCTCATAAAATCTCAACGCATAACGCATAGTCGCCAAACTGGCCGCCATGACCCAACAACGTGACCCCGAGTCATACAGTTCGCCACCAAGGCAACGCTAAGTGACCTTTTGTCATTTATAAAATTTCAAACACGCGATGCCTAGTCGCCTTTCTGGCTACAAATGCTCGACAATGTAACTCCAAGTCGCACAGAGCACCACCAAAGACTCAATTGCACAAGGAACGCTTAAAAAACATCAATCATGTTCGATACAACAAACACTGCATTCGCCAAAGTCCCAAAACAATAGTCACTTTATAACTATATTTTGGGACATGGAGAGGGGACAATTGTTATGCCATTTAGGCGATCGGATCGCCCAAAATGGCTATCGCCCACTTAGGCGATCGGGGCTATCGGTCCAAAATGGCAATCGCCCACTTGGGCGATTGGGGCTATCAGCCCAAAACGGCTATCGCCCACTGGATCGCCCAAAATGGCTATCGGCCCAAAATGGCTATCAGTCAACTTTACCATTTGGGGCGACCAGGATGGCTACCGTTAACTTTACCATTTACGCAATCTGGCGACCGCCAAAAATGACTTTTACTATTTGGGCAATCAGATTGGGCGATCAAGCTACTAGTCAGCTTTTATCATTTGGGCGATTGTGCAAACAGGCGACCGCCAAAACAATAGCAGACAACAATGTGACCTCGAAGCAGTATGACTTCAGGACTGACACCTCTCGAATAGCGGCAGACTGACAGAGCCGACCTCAGGGCACCATAGCCTGACAACTAGCTCGGCGCTAGTCACATCACCATCAAATCACCTGACACTATGTCTTCAGATAACACTTATAAAAGGGTAAGCAAACCCAAAGGTAAAAGACTTTCTCCCATTTTTTTAAATCTTCATTGTTATATTTTCAAACACCGGCACACTAACTTAACCATCGGAGAAGGTCCCCGGAGTATTAACTCCAGCACCCTTCAGACCTCCTTTGTGTTGCAGGACCGCACTCTACTTCAACATTTTTAAAACCCAACGATAAATAATTCTCTTGTTCATCCCTTTTAAAACTTGGGATAAATTTTTAAAAGATTTTCTTTGAACCCCAAAAAAAAAAAATGTTTTCACTACAAAATATTTTAAATTTTGTATTTGTTGGTTTTTCATCCTCAGATTGGTATTGATAGCAATTTTAAGATGAGTTTTAGGGCATGTCAGAAGGCATCCAAATGCCCTATTCATGGCATTCTGGGGCACCATTTTTTAAAGCGAGCTACGTAAGTTTTAAAGTGGAACATGTAGATGCCCGACCTCGATTGGGCTTTCAGATGCTTTTTTTATTTTGAATTTAAAAATTGATTTAAAAAAAAAAGATTCAAATGCTCTTTCGATGACATTTGAATGCTCAAAATTTGATTTTCAGCTTCTATAAAATTTTTCTTGAGCATTCGGATGCCCTCCATATCTGAATTCCCCTTGTTTTAAAGTTAGAACCGTTTTGCCCATGTTGGGCATTCAAATCCATTCCCATGGCATTCCAATATCAGACTCTTTCGGATTTTCCAATAATAATTGTTTACAAATGAATATCATTTACATTTGATAGTTCATTGTGAAAATTCTTAAACGAAAGGTGGTTTTATGAATTTTGCCAGGAATTTAGATAAAATTCTTGGACATTAAAAATTTAAATTAATTACTAATAAAGGTTTTATCAAAAAGGATTTTAAATAAAAGACTTTAAGGGAATTTTTTTAATTATTGAAATTATGATAAATTTTTGTCAAGATTAAAAGATAACATATGATAGTTAGTATCGTTTTCGAACTAGAGTTACAATAATGTTAATAATTTTCCCACTCATAACCATTTTCTCAACCTTACTCTAATTTTCTTTGGTTTTTATGCAAACCTTAAAAAATTTTCATTTTAACATATCTTAATAAAATTTAAAGCTTTTTTCAGAGCTAAACTTTTATAGGTGCTGGCTAAAAACTTGGTGGCAACTCCTTGGTGCTTAAATGCTCTCCTTTTTAAGTCCTAGCCGATAAAATTTGTTACAATAACATGTCAATTCCACTGAGCAATCTTTCAGAGAGTCGGACCGTTAATCATGTAGCATCTGTGCATCCTCCACCGATCGGTATAGCTACTGCCGAAGGCATCCACGTCCCCAAATTCGTCCAAACAAATACCCTCCCCCGGCCCACAAAAAAAAAAAAAAAAAAGTAAAGTGCATTTTGATCCTGAAATGAGAAATTTGATTTAGCTAGAGTCCTAGCTCGCTAATCGACCCAAGATAATGCCAGCCGACAATCCAGCCCAATTCGACCAAATTCCATTTCATTTTCTTTGGAAAATTAATTATTACAATAATTATTTATTTGGTTTGGATTGTCATTGATTCCTTGATTTTAACTTTATCACACTTATTTGTGTTTAATAATAGAGGTGACAATTGAGCAATTTCGGACAGGTTTAGATCGAAGCTTATTTAGATTTATTTTTTTTATTTGAATTTATTTGGGTTTGGGTTTATTTAAATTTAAGATTTTTTAAGTTCGGATTCGGATTTAAATTCTAGTATGTTTTATATCATTTTTTTATATTAATTATAATCACTTTTACGTAATTTAATATTTTTAAAAGTAGATTATTAAATTATTATTTTTAAGTAAATTTTTATTATAATATGATATTTTTAATATATTTATTTATGAAAATCTATATTTATATATAAAATTAATTTTTAAATAATTTATTATTATTATTATATTATATATTGCAAATTCATCACAATGATATTTAAAATATTTGACATGTTTTGTGTATGTCATATTTTAATTATTTTTAATTATGTTTGCGTTGTATAATTATGTTGCATTTGAAATTTTTAATTTTGTATCACATATCATTAATCGTTATGTTTGTATTTATGTTACTTTTTATTTCATAGTCGTATTCAAAGTATTATATTTTTATATAAATTTAATTTATTAATAATTCATTTTATATAAATTTGGACATATCTACATATTCTAGTTATGTTATATGATTATATCTATATTATAATATATTAAGACATAGAAAACTAAAATTTTTAAACGAGTTATGTATAAAACATTTCTCTCACAACAAAATATAAATAAAATAATACATAAAATAAGTATCAATAAATTATTAATAGTATTATTATATTTTTTACAATATTTTTATAAAAATATTAAAATAAGACATCCCGAGCACAAAATTATATTTTGTTTATGTTATTTAGCTATATATTTTATTTTTTAAATATACTTTTAATATTAGTTTTGTAACCATAAAGAGTTAATAAAATTTTCGTCTATAATAATTTGTAGGTTTAATTTTTTGAACATTGGAGCGATACCTAGAAACGACAGATAAATTAAATTTTTTTATAAATTAATCAAGATCATAATTTTTTTTTAGTCATTTAGTGTTTTTATATTATATTTTTTTCTTTTTTACAGTTAAAGTACTGTTAAATTTAGTTTTCAAAAGTGCTTTCCGCACTTGCTTTAACCTTTTTTTAACTTGATTTTTATTGTTTTATGATGTCATCTTTATATTCTCTTATACTATGTTGCTAATAAAGGTGTCTATGAGTGAGGTCATGGCTTGAAAAATTTTAAATTCTAAGCTCAAGCTCAAATTTGACCTAGTTCGGCCCCCCCATTTAGGCCCGGATAACTTTTCATAGTATTAAAATAATTATTTTTATATTAATATTTATGTATTTTATAATTAAATTTAAATAAAAATATATTATTTTATTTAAAAAAATACTATGAGTCAATCCGAAACTTAAAATCTAAGACCTAGGCTCAGATCCAATCAAGTCGCCTGCTTGTCTTATGGATAAGTCTAGTTGTTAGTCTAAGTCTTAAATATGAATTTTTTTTTCATTTTTGATATGGTATTATCTACCATGACTTTCATTTTTTTTAATTTACGTTATTATTTTGTTATACTATTATCGGACTCTAATTATTATTACTTGAAACAACTACAATATAATAAAAATAATATTCAAAGAAGCACTTAAAATTTCACTATTAAAATACATAAACACTCAATATTCAACAAGTTTAACTAAATAAATTAAAAAAATATGATAAATGAATGATATACTCCATTGATAATATTTTCAAAGCTCAAGATATGATTTATTCTTTGATAAATTATTATTTCATCATATATAAAATATAAAACTTTTAATATTTAATTAAATTATTAAAAATATTAAAATAAAATTAATAATTAAAAATTTTTGCTTCATAAAAAATTATTTAATTAGTATTTAGTATTTTTATTTTTAGTATTAAATTGAATTTGAATTTTTTTAAAATTTAAACTATTTCAAATTTATATTTTTTTAATTCAAAAATTTAACTTTTTGATCAAAATTAAATCTAATTTGAGCGCAAGCTCAAGTTTTTTTACGTAAATTTTCGAATTCAATTTATTTTGCCATTTCTCTTTAATATTATCAAAGCACAGACGCTTTGACAACTGCCCAGAATTTCCCGGTTTCAAAATTAGACTTAGTCCTTTCAAATATGCTTTCTCTTGCGCTTCCACAATAAATAGCTCTTGCAAGCCCGAGGATATCCGGCTCTTTTCAGATATGATATCGTCTTCCTTGATCGCAATTAATTCCTTGTTAATCACTTTTTAACTCAATTAATATTAACTCTCATCAACCCTCTCCTCATCTGGCCCTATATTGACCTCGTTTCTGCAACAAACTAATCCAATTTAGCCCCCAAGTCAAAAAAATCAAATTGGATTAGTTAAATTAGTTTAATTAAAAATTAAATTATAATATCTTAAAATCGAAAATCTATAGGATCAACAAAAAAATTGTTCAACCAATTAGAAACCAATTAAAAACTAGATAAAACTGATAAAAATCGATTTTATATTTATTTTATAAATATATATATTTTAAATTTCTTTTATAATGATGAAATTTGAAACTTTAACCTTTTATTTTTATATTAAAAATCATATTATTTAGCAAAATACATATTTTTATTAATTATTATTATATTCAATTTTTATTTAATATTAAAATAAATTTTTTATATTTAAAATTGTTTTATTGAACAGATGATCAAATCGAAAAAAGGAAGTCTTGCCAGTTTGACCACCGGTCCATTTTTTTAAACCTTAAAACAAGCTTCTTGTTGATATTGGAATCAACAGGCTATTTAAAATGAAGCTGTATATGATGAATTTATCTGACCCTCAAGTTTCTACAGTTTAAATTGAAGTTTCCGAATTTAACTTCAAGTAACACAAGGAACAATTTTGGCAAATTCACATTTTACATTGCAATCGCTTGTTTGCATAAATCACAACATAGGAGAGGAAAGACCTATTGCTTTACAACACTTAATGAAAAAATTAAAACAATTGAATCTCAGCCAAGGACAGTTAGCTACCTTGAAGAAAAAGGGTAGTTACAAAAACAAACAAAGTTCCTTCAAAGCTCGTTCCTCCAACCAGCATGAACATCAAGTAGCACGCCCAGAGGTCCCTGAAGACTCAGCGACATCTTCCAATTTCAACGTTATTGCAACTTCTTCAATCATTTTGCCTCTATCGGCTGACCCAGATCCATCCACAGCTCTGTTAAGCCTTTTTAACCAAATATCATAATCAACTGGATATGGTGTTCCACAAAGACTATCCACATAATCAGCAAATGCCTTCAGTAAAGGTGAAACTTCACCTAGATGCCGCTGAATTGAACGTGTTGCCCAGCTTTTCTCCCTCCATTGCAGAGCAGATTCAATAGAATCCTGTTGCTGCATTGTGCCCCCACAAACAAAGAGAAGGAGGTAGACAAGGCTCTCAGCATCAGATGAGGGACAGAGTTTCCCATGCTGAAGCGCATGAGAGGACGAGAACTGCAAATTTATTGCTGGGCTGTCCCAGTCTTCCAAAACTGCACGACCCCATGAAATTGGGACATACGATACTTTGTTTCTTGTACCTTGCATGTCAAAAACACGGATTATGTTTGCAGGAGCAATATCACCATGCAGGACATTGGCAGTTGCCACACTTCTTAGAGCAGTTAGGCAGTCTCGGCAGCACCGTAATGCATCATCTGAGGAAAATGGGCCGTCCCTAGCAACTATATATGAAAGTGGTTCCCCAACTGGATATGTAACAAGAATTGGGGTTCCACACCAAGGATGATCGCATCGTCCACTTGGACTCGGCTTTTTGCAATGACCAGAATGTAAAATTCTGCCAGAGGCAATTATTTCAGGCAAATATTTGCTTGAAATCCCTTGCTGTTTCAATATGTTTAGTACCTTCGTTTGCCTTTGCACTTGATACCATAGACTCATATCCTCCCAAGAAGGTTCGAGTCTGGATGGATGGGCACCAACATACAAAGTTAACAACTTTGCAGGATAATCTAAAGAAATAGCACCATATAGAAAATAGTTGCCTCCTATGAAGGACTCCTGTATCTGGAAACTTTTCTGGCCCTGTTGTTGGTCCTCCAATAGCAGTATCTCGTCCTGCTTAAGCTTCAATGCATTCTCTACTCGGGGATTATCACTATGGTCAAGTTCAATAATCTCTCCATGTTGATAACCATCATGTTGGTAAGGTACTATAGCATTTTCATACTCAGCTAGGTGGCATTCTATCCTACGCTTCTGCAGACGAAGGCTATGATCTGAGGCCAATGAGGCTATTGACTTTCTTGGTGGTCCAATCCACTGAATAATGGAATAGAAGATAGCTAACTGTACTTGAAGAGTCCCCAGGTCTCCCCAATTTGCATTCCCAAGCTTATTCCATATTCTGTCCGCTGATGAAACAAGGACTTCAGCATGACATTTTATCCATTGGACCACAGACTGGTACGGATCAGCAGTGTTCAATTCAAGTCTACTAAGATCACCTCCAAGTTTTACCACTGCACCAAATTTAGAATCAAAAGCTATAATGAAAACAGAATCAGTAGCAATGGTTCTGGACTTGCTCAAACTCTTAGAAATAAGTATATGAACGCCATAAAATAGGGCTTCACATATGGTGCTACCAGACAATCTTAACTTGTTTCCAGACAGTATATCTTGTCTAAATAAGGCAAAAACCACTACCTGATCCCAATTAGCTTTTAGATCATTTCCACTTTTAGATATTAAAGCTAAACCACGTAGCTCTTCTAGCATTCCTCTTGATATTGCCTTCTCGACAGAATAAAACTTAGATACAGGATGATGGAGACAAGACAAAAAGAATGGCAATGATCCACTTTTGTGCCAAAAAGTACGCCACAGGCCATTTACAATTGCATGAAGAAAGTCTTTCAAAGCAAGATACTCATCTTCCTTTAAACCATTAGAAGCATAAGGAGAACATGGCATACGGCACAGTTGCTGAAATAAAACCCCTTCCAATGCTAAATCAAGCTTGCGCAGTTCATCAATAAGAAATGGGGACCTAAAAAAAGACTGCTCCCCTGTGACACTATCCACACAAGAATTTTCCAAAACCCAATCCTTAAGAATCTGTTCAAATAACTCCTGGTCAACAAAATTCTTTCTAAATTCCTTCAGGTCCTTGTAGACTCTTCTTGAAGTTGGAAAGAGCCTGCTTGAAGATGAAATTATAGACAAACTACGGCTGGAGATAACTGCATCATATTACAATCCCAATATTTTTCATTTATCAAGTATTAGTTACAAACGAGAAAAAGCTAAACGTATGACACAGATATTGGACAATTGCATGCATAAGTTATTCTATGGGCAATGGAACCAGGGAAGACTGAGGAATTTAAAAAAAAAAAATGTGGGGAAGTGGGGTTTGGCCCCTGCTCTTTGAGTAGGAGGGCCAAGCAGCAACCACTAAGCCAAATGATCAGATGCAAGGCCAAAGATTTATTGAAAAATAGAAGTGAATTAAGATAAGTTTTGTAGTATTGCGATGCTCGTACTATCCACTTGTGCACATATGCATGTCTGCTTATGCAATTTTAGTGCATATATAATGGTGCGAGCTAACAATTTTACCTTATTTCACCTTAACAAGAATATGGTGTTTTTTATCTGAGTTTGCAACTTAGGTTATATAATTATGCAACATTTGCAAAGTAGTGGTACTTTGTTCAAACTTTCCCAAGTATTATTACTTCCATTCTTACTTACCAAACTATCAGTATCTAAAAGAATCCAAAGAGATGCACATTCCAAAGAATTTTAAGAGGAAGTGCAAATAGAAAACAAACTCTGCTTCCTTTATTTATTCCTCCTATTTCTAATAATAAAAAGGATTTTCTTTTTTTTTTTTTTTTTCTGTTGAGAATTTTTAAAGACAGTCAGATACCATATATAGACGATTCATCTACAAAGTACCGAGTTTTATGTTTTTCTAAGCCAGATTAATCAACATTTCAGAAAAATAAACAACAAAATAATATATACATCTATGTCATGGTCTCATGATGGACCATAAATGCATCATGCACAATGACAATCAAGCAAAATAAAGATGAAAATAGGATACAGTTTTTGTAAATGGAGAGGGGTTAGGTGGCATTTCCACAAGAGAAAGTCAAATAAAAAGAAGATGAGCCTGTAGAACGAACCGGAGTTGGATTTTCTTAAACTTCCATGTAAGCTTTGCCCTGGAGAGGAATCCAAATCATTTCGAAGAAAACCTGACCCAATTGTTAGTAAGAGTCTGCATTAATACCAGTTTTCAAAATTTTACAGTAGAGTATGATTGGGTGGAAAAAAGAGTTCTTTGCCAAAATATAAAGAAATATATGCTGGCTTCCCAAAGAGATTTGAGAAGGGAGACAGGAATAACCATCAAAAGCATGATATTTACTTTTCAAGAACAAGGAGAGCAAAATAGGGAAAACAAAGAGATCAAAGCAAAGAAAAAAGGCAGTATGGCTTTTACTTTGTAAAACAAGGAAAAAAAAAACAGCAATATTGACATCATTTTGTGCAATACATGGTGGACTTAAGTATTGAAATGAAGCCTGATGTCAAGTCAATTAGATCCTGTGGAGATCCTATATTAATCTTTTCTTTGGCATAAAACACAATATGTTAATGTAATTTTTTTTATTACCAGAATAATCATACTTCTACTTTCAAAAGAAGAAGAAGAAGAAGAAGAATAGTATTAATAGATTAAAGGATAGTTTTGGTCAACGTCCACTGTCAAAGTCAAGTTCCTTTTCATTGGAGTAGATTTATAACTTTCCCTGGATTTTAGCAAAACAAGATTGCAGGAATTATGGATGACATATTAATTAAGGACAGTTACACAGTACGTGCTCAAGTTTCATCAAGCACCTTATTGTAACATCATTTTTCTACTTCAATGAGAAATTGTTCCAATGATTCTAGTAAAATGTCCATAGAACCACAACAGGTGAAACAGTGCCAAAAAGAATAGAGATGGAAAATTTGTAACCCACTAGTTTGCTGGTAATTGGATGTTAGAATTACATACTAACCAGATGTAAACTTTCTGAAACTTCCATTCAAACTTTGCCCAGGGGAGGAGGCCAAATCATTTTGTTGAGAGCCTGAGTAGGAAACCAAAAAAATAAAATAAAAACCATGAGAATCGCAGTCATGCTGAACATCAGACATGGACAAATGTTCCGCTAAGAACTTCAGTCATGCACTCATAAGATAATGCTAAGGCAATCTAGTTATCTAAGCATCGGTTTGAAAAAGGCGAGATTTTGGACAATTTTGATTGAGATAATTCGGATTATTTCTTGGGTATTTTAATTTGAGTGTACTTATTCTACATCAGGCACAAACAATTTGGTTGTAGAAATTTATCAAGGTTTAAATACGAAATGCTAATAAACGGCAATGATTTTGATGCAGTGCCTTCAGGAATAGAAGTTTTATATTCTGAAAGAATGTCTCAAGTAGAGAGAAAACATTCTAAACAGGTATCTGATAGAAAATTTAGGAAAACCAAGCAGGAGCTGCACAGATCCTCAAGGAACCAGAATATAACATATAGAGAAAACATATGGCAGTACCTGATCACACTGATTATGCCATCATTAAAGACAACAATTCATTGCATATTTGAGGTAAGTAGTTCAGCGGTTGTGCTCGTCGAATTTAAAATCGTTAATTTTCATATTTTGTTGAGGAATTAAGAGAATCCAAGAATCCGGCCACATAAAAGCATGGAAATAACCACTCTAATCTCATATCAAACTTAGAACAACTCATCCGAAGTTCATTTCAAGGAAAGAATTGAAGCAAACAAGAGTTATTGGATCTAAATGCAGCTGATTGGAAAACTGAAAACACATTATTCACAATTAAAAGGCACGTTACCAGATTCCATCAAATCAAATTCATTGTAATTGTAGGGCTCCTACATACCAAAATTAGGACGGAAAAAAAAGTGGGAATAAAGAATCATATGAAGAAAACAAATACAAGCCGATCCGCTAAAAAAACAAAGACTTAATATTTTCTATAAATAAATCATAACCCACAAAAAGAAAACGCAAAAGAGAATTAAAAAAAAAAAACATTTCTGGATTAAGAGAGAAAAATATTCTGAAAAAGACTCACCAAATTTCATAGTGAAATACCGAGCAGACAATGCGTGAAAGGGAGAAATGAGGGATGCAAGATCTTTGAACACTCTAAAGTTGGCATTATTCAATACAAATGCTGCAATGTGGGGACGTGATCATTGGAACCACTAAGCATTAGGAAAAAAAAAAAAAAACCATAATGTGGAGCAATAATGAGCAAAGAAAGAGATCTTGATGCATTCCTTCAACCATAAAACATTTTTCAAGCTCTTTAGGGAAAAAAAAACACAAAACAAAACAAAAGAGGAAATGGGTGTCTTTCTAGTTTGCAATAACACGTAGAGGAGAAGAGGGGAGATAATAGTTTTAAAATACTGAGAAAAGAAAATTTGCAAAGAAATGAAGACAAAGACAAGAACCAAAGGGAAGGAAGGGAGGGTTCTAAGTTGCAAAGAGAAAAAGGGTGAATGAAGCCACAGTGGTCCCCACTCATCCATAGAATTGGAAGTTGGTCCCACTCTCTGACGTTGATTTTTTTTTTTTTTTTGCATTCTTCAGTTCCAATTTCTAGACTGCTGTCGCAGTTCTCTTTCTGTCTTTATTGACAATTTATAAACAAATTACAAAAAAAAAAAAAAAAAGGAGGAAAATCAAGGATTCATTTCCACGAAAACAAACATGACTTGACGACTTGATGTAATGGCCGACCGTCTTGTGCATAATTATGTTGTTCGAGAGTCTGGAAAATTTTAGGATAGAATAAGTTTGTTATCAGTTTAAAATAAAAAAAAATAAAAAAATTTTTTAGATTTGAATTACTTTATTAACTTATTTATCGGGTAAAAAAATAATTAAAAAAAGTAAAATACAATAATAATTATTAAAAGCATAAAATTAAAAAAATAATTTTAAAAAAATAATAATAATTATTAGAATTATTCATAAAGAAACTGTAATTATCATTTACGCTCATTTTTTATCTTATATTTTAGCTGCCTTTGTCTCTGGTAGCAATTCAGTGGGGTTGATTTATACATTTAGTTATAGTCATTTCGTACATCAGTTATAATTATTCGTATATTTAGTTATAATCATTTATACATTTTAGTTATGGTGAGTCGTACTTTAATTATAATATTTCGTACATTTAATTATAGTCATTCGTACATTTAGTTACTATTTTTTATATAGTAATTTGAAATTTAATGTAATTTTTTTTATTATTTTTATATAATAATTCAAGATTTTATATATATAATTTCGAATTATAAACTAAGCTTGAATTATATTAAATGCTAGATTAATATAAAAAATAATAAAAATTAAAAATATTTAATATTAAATCAAATTACTTTTCTCAAATTAAAAATAATATATATTATACATATTATATGCAATATACATTATATGATACACATATAATATAATGTAATTTTATAGACATAATATAATAACATATTATATATAATAAAATATAAAAAAATATGCTAAAGCACATATACAAAATATTTGTGTTCATGTATGATCAGCATCACCTTGAGCATAGCTTCATATATGCTAAAGCTGATTACTTTTATATAGTGAGAGGATGATATTTCAACGAAAACCAAAAAAGAAATAAACTTGTAACCAAAAACTAAAAAGTACAGTTGATTATTTTTGTATAGTGAGATAATCATAACTCTCTATCTTTGAAGATCTTTGTTTGGATAAAAAAATTTTAATTTTTAATATTGAAAACAAAAAAATAAATAGTAAATACTGAATATTATAATTTAATATATATAATTTATAACCTCCACTAAATTACTACCAGGGAGAAAGGCAATCAAAAGATAAGATGAAAAATAGGGGTAAAATAGTAATTACTATTTTTTATTAATTTTTCTAATAATTACTATTTTTATTTTTAAAATTATTTTTTCATACTTTTATTTTTTTAATAACTATTATTAACTCTTAATTTTTTATAATTCTTCTAAAATTTTTTTACAGCTTCCGTCCTTTTTCACTGCAACCAACTAAACAGCATGTTAGCATAATATCAAATATTTTTTATTATTTTTAAATAATTTAATATAAAATATTTTTATTTTTTATTATTTTAAATACTAATTATTTAATAAAAGTATTTTATTTTTATTATATGATATATATTAATATAATATATTATATAGTTTATATATAATATATATTATTTTTAATTATTTTAAAAATAATTTGAGATTTAATATAAATATATTTTATTTTTTAATTTTATATAATAATCCAAGATTTAATATAAAATATTTTTAATATATATTATTTTTTACATAATAATTCATTATTTAGTGTAAAATATTTTTTATTTTTATTATATATAATATATAATATATTATGTACACAATATATATTGTATATATAATATAAAACCTTCATATATAATATATTTAATAAAAATAAAAAATAATTTTGAGAAAATTAAAGTTAATTTTCTAAAAAGAATATTTACATAATACCTTACAGATTTAGTAATGTTTTTATGTAAATCTGTAATATTTATATGTAAATTCAGTAATGTTTGTATATACAAATTACATATAAACATTATCTTCAAAAATTCCTTACACAAATACATTACATATAATATAATTATACATAAACATTATGTATATTGTAATATATGTAATTTTTATATTATTTAGTTGTAATTTTATCAATTAATAAAACTTATAAATTTATCAAAAAAATTATTTTTTCTTAATATCATAAATTATTACTAATATACCCAAATAAATTATTAAAATAAAAAATATGAAAACTTTTTTCACTTCAAAAATTACTACAAGAATTAATTTTTCACACATATAATATATATAATAAAAAATAATTTTTTAAAAATTAGAATTAATTTTCTTAAGGAAATATTTTACATATATATTACAGATTGGGCAATGTTCTTATATAAATATGTAATGTTTGTGTGTAACAAATTTCATACATATATTATCTTTAAAAATTCTTCACACAAATACATTACATATAATACAAATTATGCATAAATATTATGTAAATTATAATATTTATGTGTAATTTTTGCGATGTTAAGTTGTAATTTTATCAACTAATAAAAATTAATTTTTTCTTAAATAATATAATTATTACTAATACACCCAAAGAAATTATTAAACTAAAAAAATATGAAGATCTTTTTCACTTCGAAAATTATAACAAAAATTAATTTCTCACAAATATAATATATTTAATAAATAATAAAAAATAATTCCTAGAAAATTATAGTTAATTTTCTTAAAGAAATATTTTAAATACATATATTATAGATTTAGTAATATTTTTATGTACATATGTAATATTTGTATATAAATTCGATAATATTTGTATATAATAAATTACATATATAAATTACCTTCAAAGATTCTTCACACAAATATATTACATATAACACAAATTACATAAAAATATTTAATACGTATTTATATTACTTATGGTAACAAACATATGTTATAGATAATATAATTTATATAACTATAATGTTTTCTGTAATAGTACTTCTATTACCTGTTGATAATATATTTATGTAACTTATAAAATTTTTATATAAATGTAATAAATTTATGTATTACAACTTTTATTATGTTTTATCATAATTTCTGTAAGTAATAATGTATATGTGAAATTTTAATGTTTGTCTAATACTTATTCACATTACCTATGATAATATATATGTATAATAAATAATATAATTTATGTAATTATAATATTTAATGTAGTACTATTTTTTATTATCTACTTGTAATAAATTTTTGTAACTCATAAAGGTTTTATGTAAATGTAATAAATTTATGCATTAACTTTTTATTGTCTTTTATCATAATTTATGCACATAAATAATATATATGTGTAATTATAATAAAAATATATAATATTAAATTATATTAACGATAATAATAATTTATGTAATAGATAATATAATTTATGTAACTATAATATTTATTGATAATTCTAAATTTTTCTTTTCAATGATAATGATTTATGTAACTTATAATATATTTATGTAATTATAATAATTTTATGTATTATTATATAATAATATACGTAAAAAAAAAACAATGGCGCAACTGGTTTAACTGGTTACAACCAAACCTTACAGGAAGCTTATACTAAAAACCTGACTTTAGAAGTCCCCCAAGAGTCTTTGTAAGTCAGCAAGAAGATTAGTTTTAACAAGATTGAAAATAAAAATTGAAGCAGGATAAATTATTGCAGCGATAAAACTAAATATTATAATGATGGTATTAAAATTAATCGTAAAATATATGTTTAAATTTAATTGTAGTAATGATAGTGAAATAAATGATAGTAAAAAAATAAAATGACCATTAAAACATTTAGATTAAAATGTTTATATATATATATATAACAAATAATTAAAATAATTAAAATTATATTTATATTAAATAACAAAATATATAATTTATTAAATAATAATTATTAAAAATTATTAAATTTAAAAATTATTTAAAAATATATTTATATTATTTATTTATTTAATTATTTATTTTTAATTAATTTATGTTAATTATATATTAAAATAAATATTTAATAAAAGTGGTTATAAAAATAAAGTTTATATATTATATTATTTAAAAATATTTTATATTTTTAACTAAAAAACTATAAAAGAAAAAAAAAAAGATGAAAGAAACAGCAGGGGTAGGTATATGGGTAAAGTACCTTCCCCATCGGGTGTACTTTTACCACTAGAGTAAAATGCTCCAGTGGGTGGGAAAAGTAAGGGCCAGTGCAGTCGCTCACCGCGCTAGCCCTTAGCCAAATACACAGCCCAATTGGGATTGAAAATGGCCTCAATCGAACCGTATCATGGCTCAGTCTCCCTGAGAGGGTATATGGGTAAAGTACCTTCTCCATCAAAAGGGTACTTTTCCTACTGGAGGGTGGGAAAAGCAAGGGTTAATGCGGTCTCTCACCACTTCGCCCTTTAGCTATACATCTATGACAGCTCGATTGGGGCCAAAAATGGCACCAATTGGACTTTACCACGGCTGTGTTTGATTCCAAACGAAGCTTGAAAGATATATATTTTTTTATTCATGTATGAAAATATAATATATTATTATTTATAATATTTTTAAAATTTTTATTTGAAGAAATTTTCATATATAAATATTTTTATTATTCAATTTAATTAATAAATAATAAGTAAGCTGACATATTTTAGAGGTTGTTTTTGAAGTAATCATTTTTTATTAGTTTAATTTTAATCAATTATTATTAATTTTAATTAATTAAATCTTTATTTTAAAATTTCAAAATTATTTTTACTAAATTCATTAAAAATTATATAAATTAAAATAACCAGAGTTTGCTAAATGGGTCTGGGAGTCAGTTATGCATGGGGAAGGTTTAGCACCCTATGACGCCTTAAATCGATACAATCTAGCCACCTCATATCTCAGTGTCGGCTTTCTGAGTTTTTAAATCTCATCATTTTTGTATAATCCCCTTTTATGATGCGAAATTAAACAATGAACCCTGGTTTTGGCAATAAATTTGAACTCTCCTATGTGTCTAAAAAATGTGGGAAACGTTTTTTTTTAATAAAATGAGACCTAGTTTTTGGGGAACAGACTCCATGAAAAAAATATCATTTTTGGTTTAAGGAGTCGATTCCCTTCATACAGGGTCCAGTTCTTTTTCTTGATTTTTGTATTTTTTGGCTTAAGAGTTAGTTCCTTTCATGGAGCAATCGGTTCCTTCGAATAAAAAATATACACATTGAACTATAACTGAATGTATAAATAACTATAATAGCATGTACACATGACTTTAACTAAATGTACATATAGTAAAAATGACATTTTTGGCCTAAGGAGTCGGTTACTTTCATGAAAGGGTTGGTTCTCTTTCTTGTTTTATGTATTTTTTACTTAAAAGTCGGTTCCTTCTAACAAAAGAATATGTGTATGACTATAACCGAATTTACATGACTATAACAGCTAGATCTGGGAATTAGATGGGTTTAGATTCATTTGGGTTCAAACTCATTTGCGTTTGTGTTCTTTTGGGTTCAGACTTATTTAGGATTGGGCCTATTCAAGTTCGGGCCTGTTTGATTTGGGTTTTTTGATTTCGGACTTTTTCGAGTTTAGTTTGGGTTTAGGTTTGAGTATGTTTTACATTTTTTTTTATTTTATGTTAAATATAATAGCTTTTACATAATTTAATGTTTTAAAAAAATTATTAAATTATTATTTTTAAGTAATTTTTTTATTATAATATGATATTTTTAATATATTTATATATAATTAATTTGTTATATAAAATTAATTTTTAAATAATTTATTATTACAATATTATATATTACAAATTAATCATATTGATATTTAAAATAATTGATACATTTTATGTATTCGTGTCATTTTTTAATTGTTTTTCAATTATGTTTGCATTGTATAATTATGTTACGTTTGAAATTTTCAATTATGCCACATGTCATCACTCCTCGAGTTCGTATTCATGTTACTTTTTATTTCATACTCGTATTAAAGGCATTACATATTTATATAAATTTTGATATGCTAATAATTTATTTTATGTAAATTTTGAAACGTTTACATATTCAAATAATGTTATATGATTGTATTTGTATTATAATATATTAATGTAGACACCTTATTTTGCCTAGGTCAATTTTCAAGGCATCAAAAGTCACTATCTGAGGTGTTATCAAGGTCATTTTAGCAATCCCGGATCAGCCATCCATCATTCCTAGCTAAGGTGGAATGCTTAGAGAGCCAAAGGTATGAAAATCTACATCTTTGCATGTATGTATTGATACATAGCTTATCTGTATCGATACAGGCCTCTACATCACCAGGATTCAAAATTTCATTGTTTGAATTGTTAAAAAAGTCAGAATGTACTGATACATGAGCTAATTGTAGCAATACAGGGTTATGTCATAGCTAAAATTTGATTTTTAGCCAAAATGTATCAATACACAAGTGATTGTATTGATAGATCCTACTAGATATCAATATAATCTTCATTGTATTGATGTATTATGGGTTTTCTACCTAGATGTATCGATACGATATGCAATGTATCAATATATCCTGTGTATTTTGCCTAGTTTGCGCATTTTTCAGCCCTTGGCCCTATTGCATTAAAACATGAATTTGGTGACTTTGGCTCCGAAACTCATTCAATATTAGATATAACTTGCTAAAAATTATATAGACTTCATTTTTGGGCTTTAAGCATTGGATTATAACATCTTTGAATGGTTTATTAAGTTTTTTACAAGGAAATTTTGTGCTATAATATGGATTGATGAAGGGCAACCTTGATTTTATTCACCATATCAGATCATGCATGGTTTGTTATTACTACCGAAGCTGTTCCTTAGCCAATAAAATGTTGAAAGGTTGCTTCTTAGTACAATAGGTCACCATATTGTCCACCCTAAATGTCCTAAATGCCTTACTTTTTGCTAGGTTATGATGGCTAAGATTAAGTCCTATATAAGATTCATAATGTGGTCAACAATGAAAACTTTATACATAAATTTAGATTAGCATCCATACTTAGAAAATATTCATTCCCGTAGCTCTTCCCTAGCCTTTTTAAAAATGCTCCTAAATCTCTCCATAACCAGTACCCTCCCTTACAAAAACTCTTCCATTGATATAACAACCTTCAAGCTCTCAACCACTTTTTCTTGCTAAAACCATAGCAAGAAAAGGTAAAAAAATGAGCTATAAGTTCAAAACATTTTCTGCTCAACCTCACCAACAAGGTCTTCAAAGTTTTTGGGGTATATTTTCCTTTTTCCCTTGCATTTACTTATGTTTGCATTTTTATCATTCCAATGACCTTAATATGTTGACCATGACCTTATCTTAGGATTCTTATGCATTTTGGGGCCTTGGATGTGGTAGACATAAGATATATGATGCTTTATTGACCCTTCCATCATGTTTGTTCACTCTAATGTGCTTGGTCCACTGTGTTTTAATGCTATCTTGAAATTCTAGCAACCTTTTCTTTTTTGTTCAAGCATATTTATATCATCTATGGCAATATTCTTGAAGTCATGCATTTAACTAACATATCAATGCCTTCTCATGCTCATCTCTCCACATATCATCATCATTTTCATGCTTAAATGTAATATTTACATATTTGAATAAGCCTACCATGTTTATTGTCATGAATATCATCTTTAGTTAATCACATGTTCAAAATATTTGTTTTTTGCTTGTCAAAAATCTATTTTCCTAAAACCCCTAAGTTAAGGCCATGATAACCTCAATAAATGAGGATTAACATAGACTTAAGGTTATCTATTCATTGGTCTTCCAATTTTGAGGAAGAATCAAGTTTTTCACATTTAGATTCAAAGTTATTAAGGCCAAGTGTTCTATTTTCAAAAATAAAATGTTTTTTTATTGTTCAAAGTTGTTTGTGCCTTGATTATTTTGCTTATAGTATTTGTATTTATGACATGGTCAATGGGCTATTTCTTCATCCTAAATTACTTCAAGATTGTGTAAATGAGTTTGTAAAGTCCATGTCACTCATCTTTTTTTATCACAGATATTCAGATGTCCATGGTCCGAGTTTAGTCCCATGAAACCCGAAAAAGGTAAAAACTTCCCTTTTCTGCACTGACAGCATAATAATTATGACTTGAAAAATTATTTTCAAACCCTAAGACTTTGTTGTGAATTTCCTGATATTTTGCATGAAAGGGCATCAAATCACCTTTCCAATGGTATCTAATTTGCCCTCTGATCATTCCAGGTAAGGGAGATATAATTTTTTGAATTAAGGTTGTCTAAAACCCCTAGAGTCAGTGATTTGCATTCTATTTAGGCCATTTTGGCCTATTTTTCTTGAATTTTTAAAATAATTTTTCCTTAAAAGTTTGTGAAATTCCCCTTTCGAAAACGTATCATTTGTGATGTAACTATTTCGTATGAATCGAGAATGATTTTTTAAAGTTTACCACTCCTTTTCCCCTACATGTGCTGTTAACGTCGAACTAGACCCAACTTCAAAAATTATTTCCACTTTAGAGGCAATTTTCCATGATTGTTGGCATATCTTTTTGATTAAAACCTATTGAGTCATCTTTCCAATGGTACCTCAGCAAACCTTTGGAACCTTTGAATTTCTTCAAAATAAAAATAAAAAGGGGGATAGCATAATGCTGTCCTCAGTTTTTAGTATTAGTCAAAGTTAATTGATTTTGTTGAATCCCACTCTAAGGAATTCGAATGTCTCTAAGTGGTCTCAATTACTCCCATTGAGTAAAAAAACATTTGTCAACCTTCAGCTAGGCTTGGATCAGGCACAAGAATTTTTATATATTTCATCAATTCAAAATTTTGTCAATTGCTACCTTTTTATCAAAAATCACCTATTTTGTCAAGAATTAGTAAAAAATTCACTTGTCAAAAAGTTCTTGAATTTTATCAATTTAAGTCTTTCAAACCCTTTTTTTTGAAAATTACCAAAATTTTCGTCTATAAGGATACTTTAACCCTTTTTTCGAAGGGATACTCTAACCCTTCTTTTAAGAAAAAATCATCAATACTCAAAATTTCTTTTTCCTCTCTATTCATTCTAAACTATTGCAAAATTCAAACTTGGTTTTCACACCTTAATTAATCAATGGATCCAAACACATCTCAAAATTGTCGACTTGGTTATTTTTAGATAACTAATGACAATTATGAGATATATTTCGATCATCCCTCCCCTTTCCCTTTTGTAGTTTCATGCAATTTATTTAATGTGATATTATCTAATTTTATTATCTTACTAACACATTTCCTTTATGGTGGTTAACTTGATCCATATTTTCAAAATTATTTTTTCAAAAAAATTATAAGGCAATGTTCCATGTCGATATCTCTCCAGTGCTTGACACAAAATATTCGATTTTCAAAAATTAAATCCAAACAATATTTTAGCGAAAATCCCTACGTTCCCAATTTCTTGGGGATGCATATGTGATTTAAATTTTATTTAAAACTCGAATTTACTTTATACAAATTCATGAATTAAATGAGGATTACAATAAAATAATTATCATGAGATGTTACGTTTTTTAGTGAGGCATTATGACTTAAAAACAAAAGGGAGAAGGGGCTCACCTTTGGATTATCCCATGATCATGATTTGAAGTAGGTGTGATAAAGACAAAGTCAAGGGGAAGACCGTCGAATGAATTGTTCATCTAATTGGTTTTGGATAGCCATTACGAAATGACCATGACTTGAAGCCACCATCGATCATTTTAGGCTAGGTATGATCGAATACCTATTAAAATCAATGATTTTGAGTCATGAAAAAACATTAATTTAATGGACTGCGTATGCTAGAGTTCATTTTTAAAGGGTTCGGGAGTTGGTTATGCATAGGAAAGGAATAGCACCCCCATGATGCCCAAAATTGGTACCATCTAGCCATAAATTATCAAAGTCTTGGTTTTCCTTGGTTTTTTATGTGATCATTATTATGTGTAATCCCCTTCTTATGAATGCAAACCTTTTAGTATTGAATCTAGGTTTTTATGATAAAAGTTTAATTAACATCTCTCTATGCAACCCAAGAAGGAAAAAAAGCATAAATGATTTGGTAAAATAAGGTTTGGATTAATTTAGAAAAAGGAAACTTTATGTCAAGCGCTAGAGGGATACTAATGTAAAATATTGCCTCAGGTTTAATGAAATTCAATTTTTTTAAATGTGAATGCAAATCATCATGAAGATAAATGGGTTACTAAGACATAAAAGAATATATGCATAGTTGCATTAAAGATGAATACATGGAAAGAAAAAGGATAGACGGTCAAGATGTATCACGTAATTCACCTCGATTATTGAAGAATAACTGAATTGAGAATTTTGAGACATGTTTGGATTTGGTAGCTATCTTAGGCGTAAAAAGGTTGATAAAAGGTTTGGGAATACCCAAGAAAGAGAAAACTTAGATTTTTGATGTATTTTTGGAAAGCTAGGTTGGAATATCCCCTCGAAGAAAATGGGTTGGAGTAATCCCTTAGAAAAATGGGGTTAGAGTAGTTTTTAAAAATCAAAATTTTTGATTTTTTTTAAGAAATAAGATTTTAGAATGGAAAGTCGATTTTGTAATAAAAAAGGTAAATTAATTTTGAAAACATTCTTTTGTGTTTTTAATCCAAGCCTAAAGAGACCTATGTCGTGACTCATGACATCATGAAGGAAACCACTGAATGTGTTTCAAGTCATTTAAATGACTAGAAAAATGGTTTTAAAAAATTAATTAAATTTCTCAAATTCAGCAAAAACAAAGGATAACATCACAATGTCCACTTTTTGGAATTATTTTGGTTTGGTCTAATGGCTTCTAATGACAAATGACATACCTTCAAAAAAGTAACTTGATTGGAATTAATGTAAAAATATTCCAAAAATCCTAGAAAATTATTTTCCAGGTGACATTAATTTTTTAAACTAGGTCTGAGTCAGCATTGAAAGCAAGTGCTAGAAAGATAGCAGTTAACTTTTGGAAAATTGTTTTAGACTCGTTTGGAATTGTTAAATCACAAAAGATACCTTTTAGAAAGGGAATTTTGCAAAATTTTCATGAAAAAATGTTTAAAGAATCTAGATAAATCATTGGATGGGCTAGAATAGCCCAAACAAAAAGTGAATTGCTGATTCTAGGGGTTTCAAATAGCAAATGCTTGAAAAATCATAAATTCTACAACCCGCATGATCCGGGGGCAAACAAGGTATCATTGTAAAGGTAATTTAAAGCCCTTTCCAAGAAAAATGCTAGAAAATTCCAAAAAATTCATTTGGAGTTCAAAAATAATTTTTTCAAATATGGAACACTGTACTACCAATACCAAAATGGGGGTTTTTTCTGAGTTAAAGTCTTTTATGGCCACGTGCTAAAGTGTTAGACATACAAACATCTAGTCACTGAGTTTCATGGTAGTGAAGTAACGGACCAATCTAGCTTCTATAGAGTAGGTGCCAAACCATCCGCTATCCACACCAATACTAATGATAGGCTCAAAACAAGGCTTAAGCTAGATATTTAAAACCATTTTTATTTTAGATGAAAATAGAATTTATTTGGCCTAATGAGGCTATGATTCCAAATATTTGTTCTTGATATATCCCTAAGATTGAGAACCTATTTATTAAAGACATTAAATCCATGCTGATCCTCAATAATTAAGGTTAGTATAGACCTAACTTAGGGTTTTCCCTGGAAAAAAGATTTTTGCAAGCATTATAGAGGTATTTCAATAAAAATATGATAAACTAAACTATGCAAAAATATTAGACATGAGCAACTATTCAAAATAGCAAGCTATCCATGCACTTTAACAAGGAAATCATAGTGAAAATGCATCCCAAGGTATGTTTAAGATCAAAATATGCTAGACTGAGCATTTATACATGAAAAGAGCATGTTAAGATGAAGAAAAACATAGAATGCAAGAGCAAGGGTTATTTTAATGTCAATAAGAAATATGACATTCTAGTTTATCAAAACATTAAAACACTAAGAAAATTATCAAAATCCTCAAGCTACCACAAATAAGGCCACAATAATGCTCAGAAGCTTAGTAGGGTCATGGAAACATAGAGGTTAACTAAAATGATGATGACGAAGAAAAACAAAAAATAAAAGGAAGAAAAGATGGAAAATATACCCAAATAGAAGCTGGAACTTGTAACTATATTGTTGAATAGCAATCCTATCATTTTTTTTGCTATGGATTAACAAGGAATGAAAAGAAAGAGTTTTTGTTATAGCAGCTATGATGGATAGTCTTTTGGTAGAGATAAGGGAAATGAAAGGTTTTAAAAAGGTTGAAAAGGGAGCTATGGGAATAAAGTTTTTGGAAGAGTGTGGGGCTTTTTTTAATGGCTGATGTAAAATGTCCTTTTCTCAGATGAATAAAAATTAGATTATATAGTGGATGATTTTGACCACTAAGATGAACTAGTAATAAAGGCATATATAATATGATGACTTATTGTACAAAGGTGAAAGCTTTCAGCATTTGATTAGTTAATCTTGATTCTTGCTGGTAAAGAAAACCATGCATTAGCTAATCAAATGAGTAATTCTAGTTTGTCATTCATCAAATCAAATTTTTCATGAAATACCCTTATGCTAAACTTAATGAGCTTTTCCACAATGTGTTAATCCAATGTTCAGAGCCCAAAAATTAAATCCACATGATTTGTATAAAGCTACATCTAATACTAGATGCTTTTTGCAGCCAACACTGTGACCAAATTTGAGTTTTGAAGTCATGGTACGAAGAGAGGAAAAATGTCTCAAATTAAGCTAAAATAGCCTTGTGCATCGATACATTAAGCTTTATATCGATACATTGAGCAAAAAAATGCAGACTGTATTGATACTTTGGATTTGGTATTGATACAAAGCATGGTGTATCAATACCAACAAGCCTATATTGATACCAAGCTTATTGTATCGATACATACACTCTTGTATTAATACTTGTTGGCCAGAAATCACGATTTTAGCTTCAATAGAACTTTGTGTTGATACAAACATCCTTAGTATTGATACTACTCTTTAAGCATTGATACCATGCCCTTTGGTATTAATAAATTAACAAGAATTTGAATGACATGGAGCTTTGTATCAATACCTTACACCTATATATCGAGACATACATAAACAAGCATATTTTTCTTACCTTTGACTCTCTGAACTCTTTACCTTAGCCAAGAATGGTGGGAACTTGACTTGTGCTTCTTCGAATAACCTTGATGGTACCTTAGATAATGACTTTTGACACTTCAAATGCTGTTCCAGATAAAATGGGGTATCTATAGTTGTCCCTCTTTGGTTATCGCTAAGTATCAAGAACAGGGCAAAGACAAATAGACACTATGTTATTTAGGATAAAACATTGCCTCATGAATGCCTATAGGAAAATAGAGATCTACTTAGTATTACATTAAGATAGAAAGAATATGTTAGCAGTAGTCCTGACTGATAAGAAAATTTTAATGAGTTTTGTAGGGTTTGACCTCTCACTAGGTTTGTAGTTTTCTAGATTCAACCCCTCAAACAGGCGCCAGCTAATATGGGCTTCAACTTAATAGGCATCAACTCTTTATGGACTAAGGTAGGTATGAGTCTGGCTCTTTGTGGACTGACTCAGTAAACTTCCAACTCTTTGGGGATTGAGATAGGTAGGTATCTAGCTCTTTATAGACTGAGGTAGGTAGGCATCTAGCTTTTTATGGATTGAGGTAGGTAGGTGTCCTGCTCTTTGTGGACTGAGTTAGGTAGACATCCAGTTCTTTATGGATGAAAAGGGAAAGACGTCCAGCTCTTTGTAGACTAAAAGGAAAAAAGTCATCTAGCTCTTCATGGACTAAAAGGGAAAAGCATCTAGTTCTTCAGAGATTAAAAAGAAAAAAGCATCCAGCTCTTCGTGAACTAAAAAAAAAAGGTATTTAGCTCTTCATGGACTAAAAGGAAAAAAAATGTATCCAGCTCTTTGTGGACTAAAAGAAAAAAAGGGCATCCAACTCTTTATGGATTAAAAGAAAAAAGGTATCCAACTCTTTATGGACTAAAACAAAAAAAGGTGTCTGCTCTTATGGACTTAAAAGGAAAAAGGCTTCCTATTCTTTATGGACTAAAAGATATGAGTTTAGGTACCTTTCTTAGATAACTTTTTGATTTACAGGCTCATAAGGTTGAGAATTTTTACTTGGAGCCTTTTTGGGCTTTTCAAAAAAAGGAATTTATACCTAAAGTTCTTTACTAGTTTAACTTTTATGAGCAAGAGTTTGCACTTGAAGGATTTCAATTGTTATATAGTGTATGAAGATGTATATGCATGTTTAAGTGATGGAAAATTGATTATTTAATGCCTAATCTAGTAATTGGCTTTTGAGTTTTGAATTACTTTCCATTGTTAAATTTCATTGGGTGTTTTTAAAGTCCAGCAACTCTACTCTCAATGTTTAAAAGTTTTTTTTAATGGTTGAGGTTATTTTTGAAAGTTGAGGTGACTCATGATGCCTTTGAAGGTTCTTGAGTATGATAAACTCATATGAGGGGTTCATAAACTTGGCGAGATTGTTTTTGACATGCCTTGAAGGATACATCTGATAGTCTAAACTGACTAATAGGAATATGGTTTTGGGTCAAGGATCATTGATTTGGCTCTACTTTTTGACTAAGGTTTATTGAGGGACACCTTTAATCATGTTTTTCAACTAAAGAAAGTTTGAATGGTAAGTCTGGTTATTGTTCCAAAAGCTATTCTTGGCTGTTTGAACCTAAGAAGATTTTTCTATGAAGTTTTACTTTTTGGAAGTAATACTAAGAAATCCTATGATCAATTTTGTACAATCTATCAAGCATTATCCATTATACGACAAGCATCATGCAATATGGTATGCAAGTATGAAAAAAAAATTCAAAAAATGAAATGGTTGTATTTCATTTTTGAAACAAAAGGTATGCAATTCATTAAACATTCTGAGAGGTATAAAGAAAGTTGAAGATTAACTTTTCTAGAAAATCGATCTTTTTTATGCAAATGACATGAGTCTTCTACTGAATACTTTTAAAAACTTATCTCATATAACCAATTTTTTTGGTGTCGATCATTTTTCGAAAAACCTCTGGGATTGCCACATGGTAATTACCTTTAAGCTAAGGTAAACACTATCATTTTCTTTTAGGATCAGGTAAAAGTGGGTTTGGAAAACTTAAGATAGGATAAAGAGGTTGGGCCAAAATTTGGTATTTCAATGGAGGATGGTTCTATTAAGTTAGTGTTGGCCTTGATTAGGTTCAAATAAGCGTAAGGTTTGGTTACATAAGTCACCCTTTTAAAGATAAGAATGCCTTTATAGGTTTTCATTCGAAGAACCTTCTCAGGCACAATACTACTTAATAGAATTAAAGTTGATGGGTTGGGTAGGTTGTTGCCATCCATCTTAGTTAAAATCAACACTCCAGTAAAGAAAACTTGCTTAACCAAATAGGGACTTCCTACTTTAAGGTCCATTTTCCTCAAGTATCTTTATGAATTAGGAGGATCTTTTTAAGTAATAAGTCCTCTTCCCGAAATTGATAAGGATGAATTTTTTTGTTATGAGCTATCATAATATGCTTCTGATACATCTATCCATGATAGATAGCTTTCACCCTCTTCTCATCGATGTGGTTATGTTGCTTATGTTGATTCTTGACCCATTCAGCTTCTTCAACCTTTGATTCCATCAAGACCTTGAGTAAAGGGAACTTTAATAGGCAAGACTGCCTCTATCCCCTAATCTAGAGAAAATGGAATAGTTTTATTGGAAGTCCAAATTGCTATGTGATAGGCAGGTAGTGTGAAGAGTAGCTTCTCATGCCAATCTTTGTAAGTTTTAGCCATTTTCTCAATTATTTTTTTAATGTTTTTATTGGTTGCTTTGATCGCCTTATTCCTTTTTGGACATATGGCACTGAATTATGGTGCTTGATCTTGATCTAGGAGAAAATTGTTTCCATCATTTTATTGTTTAAGTTGTAGCTTTATTTGTGATGATCTGTTTGAGGAATTTATATCAGTGAATGACATCTTGTTTCACAAACTTGCACACAAGAAATCTAGTGACATTGGAATATGAGGTTGCTTCTACCCATTTGGTGAAATAATCAATGGCAATAAAAATAAAGCGATGCCCATTCAAAGCTTTGTGAATAATGGGTCTAATCATATCTATGCCCCATATAAAGAAAGGCCACAAAGCCATCATGACATGTAAAAGTGAAGGTGGGATGTGGATTTTGTTCGCATAGACTTAGCATAGATTTAGTAATTATGGCATTTTTAGGCATAGTTAATGCGGCCTCTTTCAAGTGTCAACTAGTAATGTCCAAACCTTATGACTTGTTTTACCATTTTATGTCCGTTAGCATACGTAACATAAATTTCTTGATGGACTTCTTCCAAAATTCTCTTAGCTTTAGGAGTGTCCACACATCGAAGTGATGTTTGATCCCACCTTTCTTGTATAAGATTTCGTCATCAAAATGAAACTCGTAAACATTCTTTAGATAGTTTGCTTGTCATTTTCTGTAGCATGCTCTAGGTATTGTTAGTTTCGAATGGAATAAAAAATATCATGGTACCACAGCAGCCAATCCCTTTCTTCTTCTATGCTACGACAATAAATGGAAGCTTCATGAATACTCATCTGGATAGGTGTGACTTTTGACACCCAGATTACTTCAAATATAAAGGACATGGTTGCCAAAGCATTTGCCACTTGGTTGTCTTTCTGAGATAAACGCCAAAAGTTAATCTTATTGAATTGTTGTTTCAGTTTATTGATTAGCCTCTTGTATTAGAATAACTTAGCATATTGTGTTTCTTATTCTTTTCAGAGGTGATAAATTACAAAGGCGGACTTGCAAAGTTCTAATGCCCTTCTCAATGGCCATCCAAAGCCTAATAGGTATGCCTCGTATTCAGTGATATTATTATTGTAGTAAAAGTTTAGTTTGGCGGTAAAGGGATAATAATCTCTATTTGGTGAGATTAAAATAGCCTAACTTCGTGTCCCAATGCATTTGAAGCTCTATTGAAATATATTTTCCAAGTTTGGTTGTAATTGAAACCATCTTCTACTTTGGATATGCAAATTAAGTCCTCGTCTGGGAATTTGAAATCTAATGGTTTATACTCCTTTTAGGCTCGACTTGCTAAGAACTCAACTATCACACAACCTTTGATGGCTTTCTAGCTCACATAATGATGTCATATTCAAAGAGCAAGATTTGCTACTGGGCCAATTTTCTATGTTTGATAGGGTCTAGTTTGGCAATTAACCATATGGTGTGATATAACATGTATTACCTTAACCTCCGAGCAGTCTAGGCCAGAGCGTAACATAACTTCTCAATTATGGAGTAGTTATTTTCATACTTTGTAAATTTCTTACTTAAATAGTAGATAGCTTATTCTTTCTTTCCTAACTCATTATGTTGACCCAGTACATAGCCTATGGACTTGTCAAAGATTGACAAATATAAGATAAGTGGTCAATTAGGCATTAGTGTTACAAGCATTGGCAGGCTCGATAGGTAACATGTGACTTTGTCAAAAGCTTGTTGGCATTCATCACCATTCACAAGGGTTCTATTTTTTAAGTAGGCGAAAGATTGGATCATACTTGTTGGTAAATTGGGATATGAATCTAGCCATGTAGTTTAGTCTCTCGAGGAATTTTTTTTACTTTTTTTAGGTACAAGGTGGTAGAAGGTTTTGGATAGCCTTTAACTTGTTAGGATCAACCTTAATTCCTAGTTCACTCATAATAAAGCCTAGCAGCTTTCCAAAGGTAACAATGAAGGTGCACCTAGTGAGTTTAGTTTAAATTGATATTTGTGCAGTTGTTTGAAGAGTTTATGGAGGTTAACAACATGCTCAATCTTTTTTAAGGATTTGGCAATCATATCATCCACATAAACCCCTATTCTTTATTTATAAGGTTATAAAATAATGTCATCATTGCCCTTTGGTAAGTTACCCTGACGTTTTTAAGTTCGAAAGGCATAACCTTATGGTAAAAGATACCCTACATAGTCACGAAAGTGGTATTTTCCACGTTTTTGGGTGCCATTTTAATCTGATTGTAGCTCAAATCCATCCATAAAGGAA
Organism: Adansonia rubrostipa; assembly: GCA_038381775.1. Taxonomy (NCBI): domain Eukaryota; kingdom Viridiplantae; phylum Streptophyta; class Magnoliopsida; order Malvales; family Malvaceae; genus Adansonia; species Adansonia rubrostipa. The sequence continues at coordinate 5,662,957 of JBBYHM010000018.1, read as the reverse complement.
AAATAAGGATCTTTTAGTGGTGTTGTCTATTAAGGCATCGAGGATAGCTTGATTTAGGACTGGCAAAGGGAAACTGTCTTTAGGACTAGCTTGATTTAAGTCTATGTAATCTACACACATTCACACCATACTATTATTTTTAAGAAATTGGGATAATATCGGCTACTTATTTAGGATACTTGGCTACTTTAAGAAATCATGCGTCAAATTGCTTCTTTACTTTTTCTTTAATCTTTATAAGCATCTCCGATTTCATTCTCCTAAAATTTTGTTGTACAGGTTTGCACCTAGGTTTTAACAAAAATTTATGAACCACTAAATCGGTATTTAACCTAAGCATGTCTTAGTAGGACCAAATTCCAGTATTCATGGATAAGGTTGATTAATTTGGCTTGAGTTGATGGTTTATAAAAGTTCCTATCTTGACCTCTTTCTGATTATCCTCCATCACAAGGTTTGCAATTTTAATAGGCTCTTCACAGGGTAAGACTATTCTTGTTCAATTAATCCCAATAAACCACGTGACACGGTGCTTTCCTCAAAATCCCTATTAGATGTGACACTATCAGTGTAGATTGGTTGCTTGAAATTGATTTTGGAAGTCTTAGTATGAACATTCATGTTATTTTCATGCCTAAAAATATTTTTTTTAAAAAAAGAAAAATATAGGTGGAAAAAATATACAAAAAGAAAAAAGAAAGTCTAAGGATTTGACAAAAAATGAAAATAGACATAAAAGATGAAATGCAAAATGCTCAGTCATTTTTATTAATAATGCTGGACAAAAGTACACCTGTACAAAGGATCCTACAATGCTCTTTAGGGAAAAGCATATAGGTTTAGTTCATTGCATTACTTCAAATTAAATAGTACAAGAATCTTTGTTCCAGTCTAAATGCTTGGAATGAATCCTAGAGTACATAGACCAGTCTCATGGCCTGTTGTTGAAGTTCTCAGCTTATCAGTTGCATTGATAAATAAGTCTCTGAACACCTCACTCAAAATAACCAGTAAATTACCAGAGCTAATAGTTCCTCCTTGATTCAGATTGATATGTCCTCCTGAACGATCTCATAACGACAACAGCATAATTTGCTTATATTATATATCTTGACCTTTTAGATGGGTCATTCTCTTTTCTAATGCTTTTTGAGCTTGTTTCTTTTATTGGTGGGCATTAGGTTTAAATCCTAGATTTCTTTTGTCAGTTTGATAAGTGACTTTCAAAGCTTTAGAGATCCCTTATAGATGCTTTCTTAATCTTTTTCTAGCTTGGGCACCATTACTGACTATCAACTGGAGACTCATGTAGGTGCTTTTGACAAATAAGGCTTAACCATAGGCAAACCTTTATTGACTATCATCAGGCTCAATCCTTCTCTTTGCCAATGCTGACAACTTTGTTCCTTATGATAAATTTTAACTTCTAATGCAATGAAAATGGTATTGCCCCTTTAGAATTGATCCATGGTTTCCCTCATAAGTAATTGTATAAGGAACAATGTTCATCATATGAAAATCCACTTCATACTTGCATGACCCAATCTGAAGTGGGATAGTGATGTTCCCAACAACCTCTCTACATGTTCCATTAAATGCTTGTACCATGTGCAGATATGCTTGATATAAGAAACGTCCATATGAAGTTTGTTAAGCACATCGAAGGCATTACATTTATGGCCAACTCGTTATTGATTAGAACTTTTGATAGCATGCTTCCTTTACAATAGGCGGTGATAAGGAGAACTTTGTAGTTCCCCTTACCTCCATGGAGTATTTCATCATCACTGAAAGATATGTAATTATTAGAAGTAATATTACTTACTAAATGATCCAATTAGCCTATCGAAGTGTGAGATAGGACATAAACTTCATTTAAAACCTTTAGTAGAGCTTTAGTATGAGTTTTGAAACTTAAGAGCAATGACAACACAGATATCTTAGTAGGTTACTTATTTAGCTGATCAACAATGCTATATTCACTATGCTTGATGAATTTAAGAAGGTTCATAGCCTCTTTCTTTTTACTAATTTTTTCATTTATGATTGTTTCCTTATCGCTTTCGATGTTTGAATTGCTGAAGAAGCATTTTTTTGTTGTCTTTGACTTAAAATGCAGCTAGGGCATAGCATCTGTCATTGTGAGTTAGATGGCTTACTCGCACGAGGTCAACGATAGTTATTTGTTGGTTAGATACCTTGATCATCATTAATCTACTGTCCTATTTTTATAGTACTACTTTATCCTCTTTATATAGGAAAGGAGATAGGAACTGAAAAATCATCCTCAAGATAGGATGCATAGGCATGATTTTGGTATATGGCTGATTAACAGATATAGTCAATGGCCTTTTGACTCCATAAAGGGCGACCTTCGCATTCTTTTTTTTAGCATTGATTGAAACATCTATGTCCTCCTCCTATTCTTCATAGAACTTAATTTTTGAATGATCCATCATCCCTTAGACCAATCTTAAGAACCCTGAACAGCGTTGCAAAGTGTGCCTTTATCCACAATAACATGATCTGGCAAGCTTTTCATCTTGATATCAACTTATGAACCCAACCTTTGTAAGTGCCTCTCATACATTGGTCATTAGCCTTTTAATCTCTTTAACATTTTTCTTGACAATAATAATTCCCATCAATTAGAACATTTACTTTCAGTTCTACATTGTTTGGGAGTGGATTAGCTCTAAAATTATGTTTTGCCTCTTGTTGGATTTTGATCATGCCCTTTTTAAATAAGCCTTGAACTTTTCTCTTGAAGCAAGTGTAATTTTCAATTTTGTGACCTTATACTCCAACATGGTACTTGTAATAGGCATTCTCATCATAACATTGAGGATAAGAGGCAACCTTAGAGTTATAAATACTAGAGCTACAATTGACTTGCCAATAACCGAGCATAGACTTGTTTATAAGAATAAAAAAACTAATCGAAATTCTCTCTTTCAAAAAGGGCTTATTGATAGTTTGGTGCTCAGTGTCAGTTTGGTTGTCAGAGGAAGTATTTTAGGTAAAATTTCAACCTTGGTTTGATGAAAGATTCATGGTAGGATTGAATCTATTAGAGTATATTGGTTATGATACTAGGGCGTAGGGGTTTGAAGCTTGGATATGCCATGCCAAGGAAACACATGCTTAGTATTAAATAGGGATTTTAGGCAATCTTGGCTAGGTTCTTGCTAACAGCATTCACTTCCTTACCTTTGCATTTGGTAGATAGATTTCTTCATAGAATTGGAGGATTCCCCTCCTAACATCTTGCAAGCCTTTATGGTGTTGTCAATCATTTCTTCAGATATCACCATATCAGCAAAATTCTTCATACCATCCCCTCTAACTTCTCATAGTGAAGAACCCTCAGAGTGCTGACAAACATGACTATCATTTCTTTTTTGGTTAGTGGAAAGTGAACTTGTGCTACCTTTTCCCACCACTTTTAGGAATACTGCTTAAAGTTTTTCGTAGCTTTCTTTTCCATGTTAAATAGAGAAAGATAATCCAGAGCCTAATCGGATACATGCTTATACTAATTAAAGAAAACTCAAGCCAAATTCGTCCATGATTTAATTCCAATTGGGTCAAGCTTTATTTACCATCATGTAGCTGTTCCATTTAAGCTGTCTTGAAAATAGTGTATTAATAGTTTTTCTTTGTCTTCATGCTTAGCCATCTTTCAGCAGTACATACAGATACATGTAGTAGGGTTTTTGATCCCATTGTATTTATCAAACTCTAATACTTTGAACCTACGTGGGATAATAAGTTTTGAAATCAAACATAAGGATTTGGCATCCATAATTCCAAACTTATCACTCATTTCTATAGCTTTGAGGCATTTCTTTAATAACCTATACTTAATTTCATTTTCAGCAGCCTTGGCATACTTTAAACTAACTATTTTTTGTTATTCTATTTGGTTATCGAGGTCTGGAACTAAAGGATTTATTGGTGACAATCCTATATTCACACCGCGATATCTTTGAGCCAGATATGTGCTGTCGTAAGGTTTATATAGATGAATGGTTGAGCAGGTGAGATTAGTGCTGCTAGGGGCAACTGTTCTTAGGATGCTTTTTTAGGAGTGTTAGTGACCTTAATCCCCTCATTCGGATTAACCTTAGGATTGGCTAGTTCCTTACCTTTATCAATTGTATTTGTTTACCCTTTATCCTCTACAGCAGTAGCTAGTAGTTTTGTCAATTCAGCAACTTGATTTTGTAATTCATCAGTCTTATAAAGCATTTGCTCCTAAGCTTCTCGATGTATAAGTTAAACTTCTCGATACGAGTTTGGTGATCGTTCTCCATTACCTTTCGATGTAGATGGTATTATACCAGTGTTGGATGTTTGATTTTGTGTCTTGAGGACCTTGCATTTTAGAGTTATGCCAAATTAGACTTATTAATATGATGCATATGTTTATGCATGAATAAAGATGAAATCATATGCATATGATAATATTATGGGAAAAAAACATAATTAAACAAATTGAATTATGTATGGAAATGCAAAAGACAGTTAGATTTGGCAACAGCTCTGAAATAAACATTTATTGTTCGAACGAAGCATTAATTATAGCCTATCAAGTTTGAAAGTAATCAAACTTGAAAGTATCACACGTTATTTCATTGTTTGATTACAAAAGTTCAATAGTTCTTGTCCACCATCTCTTATAGGAATGAAGTCTCACCTTATAGATCTGGCCAATTAGACCATGTCATATACACTGATTTGAATAATGTGGATTTGCTCAATGAGGTTCTGAAGACATTCCTTATACTTAAATCAAGATTGGTCGGCCAAGATCCAATTATAGCATAATTCTTTAGAAGTCCTTAACAATCTCTCAACTTGATCTTGTTGGACCTGAAGAGCATGCTCCAACTATTGAACCTTTACAGTCAAAGCTTTAGTCTTAATCCTTCCCTTTTAAAGAACTTGCACTTGAACTGCCAAGCTTTTGCTTCTTTTTTGTAAACTAATGCAATTATGTAAGTATTAGTGAGCACTTCTGCAGTAGTCTCCGCTTGAGCCTTCAAAGCCTTTAAATCATTGGCAAAAGAGACAAGCTAGACTTTCTATTTAGTTGAGTATTTACTGGTTCCTCAGTATTTCTTTTCCTTCTAAAGTGCCATGTAATCTTTCTTGAAGTCCTCAAGATCTTTGTTGATTGTATTTTTCATCTTGACAAGGTTGCGTATCTACCCCACTTGGACTTGACACTCATACTCCATTGGCTATTTTCTTTTTGTAAGTAATGAATTTCTTTAGCAAAAACAGCTTTTCTTATGCAAAATCATGCTTTAGGATCTCAATCTCAGATGGAGGGTTATCTATTAGAACATAAGGGAATCCCTTTATGAATGATAGTATAGTGTCGTTAATTCACTTAACTATCTAATCGTCATAGGCTGGAGTCACTATTTTTTCCTTTTTCAATATGATTCGGTAGGTCTTTTGCCATGCATCAAAGATATTTTGCACCTAATTTGTGTAACCATCCCTTCTATATTCAAAATCTAGCATACACAGTTCGTTAATTAATACGACAAACTATGGGCAATTAAACTATCGTAAAGCCATAAGTAGAGTATAATTGATGCTTCCCTATAATCTATTAAGAGGCACCCAATGATAAGGTTTGCATTTATACAATCGATGTGGGAATAAACCATAAAACTATCCAAGTCACTTCATTGGCATTTAACTCTTGGAACTTTGCAATCCATTGATCTTTGGTGGTATCTTGTGGCCATTCTTTTTCCAAGAACTTGGTAAGAGAACTAAAATTCGGTATGTAAGGCTGTAGCGGTCTCTTATCTCAAAAATGACTAAAGAGCCATACATACAACATTGATGAGCATCCAATGAAGCCAGCTTTTCTTTTTCTTCTCTAAAATTTAAGGACAGGATAGTCTCTGCTAAGATGGCAAGAGTAGGATTGATACTGCAGTGTCGTTTTGAGCAAATATCTACCATGAGAACCTCTATGTGTCCCTAAAGCCCTCAAAAAAATGATCAAACCATAGATTGCCAATGTGAAAGCGTCCTAAGACTTTTTCTTATTTGATTGAGTACTCATGGCAAATTTTAAACTGTCCTATTTAATACATGCACTACTTCCCAATTTACCTCATATGAATCCACCCATGCCCTTCAACTCCAGGCATACTGGCTAACTTTTTCTTAAGGGGTATAGGTTTTGCTGTCTTAGAGTAAACGTTATCAACTTGGGCCCTTCTAATATTAAGCATGGCTACATACTATTTTATGGTAGGGACTATATCCTAGACATTGAAAGTGAAGAACCTGTATGTGGGATACCAGAATTGTATTATAGCGTATAGGAATTTGAAGTTGACTTTGAATTGAATCAATAGAGCAATATCCTTATAATCTTCTACAAAGATTGTCTTATTAGTCTAATCCCAACTATTCCACACATCTCTCATCTCTTAAAAATTGGACTGCCTAAAAACCATTTTAGCCAGTTCCAAGATCTCTAAGATATACTGGGTCGAAGACTATCCCTACTCTCTCTTTTCCCTTTCTAACTGGATGTTGACTATCTCAAAATCTTTAAAACCTTCAGATAGTGCTTGTGCCATGGTGAGATACTTGTTTATGGACACCGCCCCGGGAACCAATATTCCTAAGATGATGTGAAATGAAATGATGTATGTAGCAAAGATAACAACAAAAAAAACACACTAAGTTATTAACATATTAAAGACAAGAAATAAATCACAGAATAAAAATGCCTTGTGGCATCGTAATGCTTTTAGGCAAGCATGGAAAAAATACGGGTATAGTCATTTTATTCGTAAAACCCAGACTTCTACTGATCGTATACTAGCATGTTTAGGATATAAGTGCCCCATTAAGATGAAAATTAACACTCAGATAATGAGAATTCACTTGTCACTATAATTACAAACAACGTTAAGCCATTCATTGGACAAAACAATGGCTTGTTTAGGTGGTTACTCATAGCGAGATAGCATGATGCCTCCAAGGATGTTAGATACTCGCTTTTCATCATCTAATGATTGACAAGCTCCAAGCCATTGGTTAGGCAACATAATGACTTACCCTAGTACGTTTGGTTCCTTGGGAAGGATATCAGGACTCAAAAAGGGTGCTAAGTGATAACATTCAAATATTATCTCTTAGGAAAGAGAAAAAAAAGGCATTAGTTGTCGATCAGACAACATAATAATATGTCTCTATAGTATTATAGCAATGGATGACATAATTTAGGGTAGGAGAGAAGGCATTGGTGATGATATTCATTCATCATCATCTATGCAACAAAGAAATGATAAAAAAGAGTAATAGGTAAGAAGTGTTTCCCTAATTATCCTATTCTCCAAGTCAATCTGGTAGCACTTCAATATAGCATGACTTGGTTTAGCTCTTATAGCTAACCATATAAGGTAAAGTTAACTCTAAAAGGTTCCCAAACTACTCTTTTGTCTGAGAAGGACAGCCAAGGAACTCTGATCCTAGGCCCATTGCAGGCTTGGTAGAATGGGTTCGATTTAGGTGATGTATTTTGCTATGCTTTTATGGATAAAAAGAATATCACAAGAGCATAGGTACTTTAACCCTAGAAGATATTGCTAGCTTACGAGTAAAGAAGAGATACCACAGAGGATAATTAGCTCACTTCCACCTAGTAAAGGGGTTATTCTCTTTCCAAGAAAAGAATGGTCGAGAGTTTAATGCAGGTGTAAGTGTGCGGTGTGTGTCAGGCTTTTTATTCACTCTTTATTACCATTATACCAAAATTTTTGTATTTAGTTTTCAAGTAGGAAAAAACCCTAGCAATCATGAGAAACACAAAAACATAGAGAGTGATGGTAAATAAATGTCATGTACAAAAAAGATGAAAAAAGATTACAAAAAATTAATGATTGAAATCGAAAGAACTAAGAATCATGATAAAATTTAGCTAGTTATAGGTCTGACTTTCAAAATCAATCCCCAAAGGAATCACTAAGCTGTCATGACATGCCCCAATTTCATGTGATGCGCTATCACTTAAAAATAAAAAGGAAAAAAAGATCACCTTTGGATTATACCTTCATTAGGAATTGAACTAGATATGATAAAATGAAAGTCAAGGGAAAGACGAATCACTCATCCAATTGGTTTCGAATGGTTATTATGAAATAACCATGACTTAGAGTCGCCATTAATCATTTTAGGCTAGGTATGGTCTGACACCTATTAAAATTGATGATTTCGAGCTACAAAAACTTGAAACATTAATTTTAAAGACTGTGTATACTAGTTAATTTTTAAAGGATCTAAGAGTTGGTTACATGTGGAAAAAGATTAGCATTCCCCCAATGCCCAAAATTGATATCTAGCCATAAATTATCGAAGCCTCCATTTTCTTTTATTTTTTATGTGATCATTATTTATGTGTAATTCCCTTCTTATTAATGTAAATTTTTAAATATTGAATACGAGTTTTTATGATAAAAGTTTAATTAGTATCTTTCTATGCAACGCAAAAGTGAGGAGAAACATGAAGTATTTAGTAAAATAAGGTCCAGATTGATTTAGAAGAGGTACTTTATGTCAAGTACTAGAAGGATACTGACATAGAACATTGCCTTTGGTTTAATAAGATTTGATTTTTTTAGAAAACATGAATACAAATTATCATCAAGAAGAGAAATGGGTTAGTAAAACATAAAGGAATATAATAAAAGTTGCAGTAAATATTAATACATGGAAAGAAAAAAGAGGGACGATTTAAATGTATCTTACAGTTAACTCTGTTATTTAGGAATAATCAAATTAACAATTTTGAGATATGTTTGGATTTAATGGCTGTCTTAGGTGAAAAAAGGTTGATAAAAGGTCTGAGGATTAATTTTTGGGTACAATTAATTTTTGAATCTGGGTCTGAGTCAACATTGATAACAAGTGCTAGAAAAAGGGAGCAGTAAACTTTGAAAAATCATCTCAGACTGATCTGAAATTGTTAAATTGCAAATAATACCTTTTGAAGAAAAAATTTCACCAAATTATCAAGAAAAACATTTAAAAAATCAAAAGAAATCATTTGATAGGTCAAAATCACCCAAACAAAATGCGAATCACTGATTCTAGGGGTTTCAGACAACAAAGGTTTGAAAAATCATAACTTCTACATTCAAAGTATTTTGAGCGAAAGCGGGGTACTACTATAAAGCTAATTTGAAGCTTTTTTCCAAGAAAATTGCTAAAAAATTCTAAAAAAATTATTTGGAGTCTAAAAATAATTTTTTATATAAGGACCATTGTGTTGCCAGTACCAAATAGGGGTTTCCTTGAGTTAAGTCTTTTATTGTCACGTGCTAAAATCTTGGACATATGAATGTTCAATCACTAAGGTCTGTGGCAGTAAAGTAACAGATCAATATAGCTGCCACAGAGTAGGCCATCGAATTTTTCGCTATCCACACCAATAGTAACGATAGGCTCAAAACAAGGCTTAAATTAGATATTTGAAAGCATTTTTTTATTTTGGATTAAAACAAAATTTATTTGGCCTAATAAGGCCATGATTCCAAACATTTGTGTCTGATATACCCTCAAGATTAGAGAACCAATACAATGAATACATTAAATCCATTCCAATCCCTATTGATTGAGGTTAGTATGGACTTAACTTAGGGTTTTCCTTGAAACAGGAATTTGGCAACCATCATAGAGGTATTTCAACAAACATATGATAAACTAAACTAAATAAAATGTTATACATGAACAACCATTCAAAATAGCAAGCTATCTGTGCATTTCAACCAGGAAATTGTAGTGAAAATGCATTCCAAGGCATGGTCAAGATCAAAATATGCTAGACTAAGCATTTATACATGAAAATAGCATGTTGAGATGAAGAAAAGCATGGCAAGAATGCAAGAGCAGGGGCTATTTTAATGCCAACAAGAAATATGGCATTCTAGTTTATCAAAACACCATTAAAGCACTAAGAAAGTCATCAAAATCCTAAGGCTACCACAACCAAGGCCATAATAATGCATGAAAGCCTTATTAGGGTCATGGAAACATGGAAGTTCACTAAAATGATGATGATGAAGAAAATAGAAAATAAAAGGAAGAAAAGATAAAAAAATACCCAGATGGAAGCTTAAACTCCTAGCTATATCTTTAAATAGCAATCTAGCAACTTATAGCTCACTTTCTTCCTTTTCTTTGCTATGGATTAGCAAGAACTGAATGAAAAAAAAAGAGCTTTTGGTTATGATGGCTATAGAGGATAGTTTTTAGGGTACAAATGAGGGAAATGAGAGGTTTAGGAAAGGGTTTTAGAAGAATGGAAAAGGCGCTATAGGAATGAAGTTTTTGGGAGATCTTGAGTTTTTTTTCTAGCTGATGTAAAAGGTCCCTCTTTTAGCTGATGAAAAATTGGATTATATAGTGGATGATTTTAACCACTAAAATAACCTAGCTATAAAGACATATAGGACTTTTGGCATGTGTAATATGATGACTAATTGTACCAAGGGAAAACCTTTTAGCGTTTGATTGGTTAATCTTATTCTTGCTAGTAAAAAAAAACCATGCATTAGTTGATTAAATGAGTAATATCAAGTTTGTCCTTCATAAAATTAGATTTATCCTAAAATACCCTCATGCCAAGCTCAATGGGCCTTTCAACAATGTGTTAATCTAACGTTAAGAGCCTAAAAATTAAATCCACATAATTTGTATGAAGTTATGTCTAATATTGGATTTTTTTAGGCTAATCTTGTAACCAAATTTGAGTTTTGAAGTCATGGTATGAAGGTAGGAAAAACGTCTAGAATTAGGCTAAAATAGCCTCATTCATTGATAAATTAAGCTTTACCTCAATACATTAAGCAAAAACAAACCTAGTATGTATCAATACTTTGAATTTAGTATCGATACAAAGCATGGTGTATCAGTACCAAGAAGATTATATCAATACCAAGCTTGTTGTATCGATACATGCACTCTTTATCGATCCTTGTTAGCCAAAAATCACAATTTTAGCTATGCAATAACATTGTATTGACATAAACACCCTTGGTATCAATACCACTCTTTAAAAATCCATACCATGCCCTTTGATATCAATACAACTAGCAAAATTTTGGAATTTGAATAACGTGGAGCCTTGTATTAATACCTCACACTTATATATTGAGACATTCATACAAAAATGCAGATTTTTCTTAACTGTGACTCTTCAAACTCTTTATTTTAGCCAAAAGTGGTGGGAACTTAACCCATGCTTCTTCGAATAACCTTATTGCGACTTCAAATGATGACTTCTGATACTTCAAATGTTGGCCCAGACAAAATGGGTTCTCTACAATAATGACAAGTCTAAACTGAGGAAACCAAAACTAAGTTAAGACATAGTTGGAAAGGTATCAATTTTGGACGTTGCGAGGAGGTTCGTACCTCTTTGTTCTTAACCAACTCCCAAGTTCAGCCATCGAATCTTTGAATGCATAATGGAATTGATGTTTTGAGTTTCTTAACTCAAAATATCGATTTCAATAGGCATCTAATTGCACCTAGCCCTAAATGATTAGAGGCAATCTAAATGTTGGCTACCTCGTGGTGGCTACCCAAGACTGGGTAGACGAGTGATTCATCTAACAGTCTCTTTTCATGAAAAGAGACAAGAACCCACACTTTCTCGCTCCAGTCACATTAAAAAGGGAAAGTCCTAGTGGGGGGACACTTTTTTGTCAAGAGAAAAAAATATTTTTAAGTCACACATACTCTCTTCATGATGAGCGTAGGGGCACATTACTGACAATTAAGGTATAGAAAACTAAAATTCTTTTAAAAAATTATGTATAAAATATTTCTCTCACAAAAAATACAAATAAAATTCTATATAAAATAATTAACCATAAATTTTTAATAGTATTATTATATTCTTTACAATATTCTTTTTTATAAAGTATTAAAACAAAACATCTGGAGAACAAAATTATTTTTTCTGTATGTTATTTAGCAATATATTTTATTCTCTACAATACACTTTTAATATTAGTTTTGCAATCATAAAGAGTTAATAAAAATTTCATATATAATAATATTTGTTTTGATATTAATTAGTAGGTTTGATTTTTTAAATATTGGGGTGATACTTATAAGCGACAAATGAATGAAATTTTTATGAATTGATCAAGATGCATAAATTTCTTTAGTCCTTTAGTGTTCTTATATTGTACTTGTTTTTTCTTTACCATTAAAGTACTATTGAATGTAGTTTTTGAAAGTGCTTTCTACACTTTATCACTATATACCCCTTTATCTTTGAATGATCCAAATCGAGCGCACACGACTTAAAATATATATATATATATGATGGTGTGGTTAAGCTTTGGGTTATCCCTTGATTGAGATTTGAATTAGTTGTAATACTATGAGGGGGAGAGAGACCCTCGGGCGAATCGCTCATCCAACTAGTCTCGAGAGGCTACTAAAAAATGGCCATAATTTGGAGTCACCTCTAATTATTTTAGGCTAGGTATGATCGAATGCCTATTGAAAACAATATTCGAAGTTATGAAACTTGAAACATTAATTTCAAGGTCTATGAGGTCCAAAGATTTGTCAGTTGGGTTTAGGAGTTAGTTACTCGTGGAGAAGGATTAGCACCCTTACAACACCCAAAATTGGTACTCGGTAACTATGTCTCACTTTATTTTTTATTTATTTGGCTTCACTTTATCATTATTTTGATATAATCCTATTTAATGCATGAATTTTTATAAATTACAGATCTGGTTTTTTAAAGAAAATTTATGTCACCTATGCACCCCGGAGATATGGGGAACATAAGGATTTATGATGGAAATAACTTTCGATTAAATTTTGAAAATTCAAATATTCTGTGTCAAGCACTAAAAAGATACCGGAGTGATGCATTATCGTGTAATTGTTTTAAAAATGATTTTAAAATACGAATGCATAATGGTCACTACAAAAGGGAAACATGTTAGTATTACAAAAAAGAACCTAATCCTATCACATAAGAACAATCACACACAAAGACATAAAGAAAAGGAGGAACAATCGAGATGTATCTCATAATTATCTTTAATTATTGATAAATAACTAGGATGACAACTTTGAGACATGCTTGGATTTGATAGTAACTTCAGGGACAAAAAAAGAGGTTTTGATTAAAATGACCCAAGATTCAAGAGAAAGAATTTAAATTTTTGGTGAAAAGCAGGGTTAAAGTCTCCCCTCAAAAGGCACGATTGGAGTATCCCCAATGGTGATGTGTTTAAAAGAAAGTTTTGATCAAAAATCCTTTTAAAAAGTTTTAGGAGAGAGAAAATTTAGACTTTAGGCAAAAAATAGGGTTAAAGTATCCCCTAGGAAAGTAAGGTTGGAGTATCTGCAAAGGTAAAGATTTCAAATCTATTAAAAAGGGTCTTGATTAGTAGTCCCGATAATGTCCAAGAAAGAAAATTTAAATTTTGAATGAACAGCAAGGTTAGAGTATCTCCTCAAAAAGTGGGGCTGAAGATCCCAAAAAATAAAAAAAATTAATATTTATAGAGAAAAGGAATATTTTAGATAAAAGCAATTTTAAAAATAGAACCCCAAGAGTTTGAATAAAATTATTTTTTGCTTTCAGCCTTGATCTGAGTCTAAACGACTTACATTATATTATGTGACCCCATGAAGAGTCAATTGGATACACTTAGAGAAATTTAAACATATCGATAAAAGTGGTCTAGGAAGTTAGGTTAATTTTAATTGCAAAAACAAGGGATAACATTATGTTGTCTCCTTTCTCGAATTTGTTTTAGGTAAATTTAGAGGTGTTAAGAATTGAGTGATATACCATTAGAAAGATGACTCAATATGGTTTAATGTAAAAATATTTCAAAAATCCTAAAAAACACTTTCTAAGCAGAATTAAATTTTTTGTACTTGGGTTTATTTTGACACTAGCAGCATGTACAGGGGAAAAAGGCATAATGGACTTTGAAAAATCATTTTGGACTCATTCGGCATCATTTAATTGCAAATGATTCTTTTCCAGAGAGGAAGTTTCATGAACTTTCTAGGAAAACTATTTTATAAAAATTCAAAAAAAATCATCGGTGGGCCACAATGGCCCAAACAAAATGTAGTTCATTGGTTTAAGGGTTTCCAGATAGCAAAGGTTTAAAAAATTATAACTCCCTCCTCTAGAAAGATTTAGTTGCAAACAAGACATCGTTAGAAAGGTAATTTAATGCTCTCTGATGGAAAAATATTAGAAAATTCCCAAAAAATATGTTGGGTCTTAAAAATAATTGTTTAATGCTGGGCATAGTACTACCAAAGCAAAAACAAGGGAATTTTTTGGTATTTTTAGGTTTCTCAAGACTAGACTCGAGCTAAGGATGTCCGAACATCTGTGGCAGAAAGAAATAGGTGACATAGGCATCATTAATTCGTTCCACAATACCGAAATAGTTAAGGCTGATGAAACAACCTATTGACCATGTCACAAATGAGGATATTAAACTCAAGATCAAGGCTTAATGTTTTATCAAATAAAATGATATTTTCTAAGAAAATAGTATGTGGGAGTTTATTCAACCATGAATCCAAATTGAAAGGTTTGATTTGTCCCCAAGATTGGAGGAATAATTTAGTGAAAACATTAAATCCATGTTAAACTTCATTTATTAGAGGTAGCATAGATCTAACTTGGGGGTTTTGAAAATCATATTTTTTTTTGTAACAAATAAGCATACATTTTGACAAAATGTTATGAATGAAATGCAGCATGCATAATAGTGAATATGGACAACATATTTAAACAAATGAGATGGTATTTTGATAATGGAAGAGGTGGTAAAATGTAGGATAATGACAAGCAAGATATATGAGAGTGTTAGCCTTATAAATGACATCTAAAATCAAGTCATGTATGATAGTATGAACATGCTTAATAAAAAAAGCATGCTGGAATTTTCAAGAAGATATTTTTGTTTCATAAAGCCTACCAAGATGCAAGAAAATGCATCAACATGCTGAAGACATGCTAGGGTGAACATTCAAATATGAGATGGACATGTGAAAGTAGATGAAACATGGCAAGAAATGCATGAACAGGGGCTGTTGTGATGGTGAAAATAAAACATGGCCTGTTTGACCATCTAAGCAACATCAAGGCATCAAAAGGATCATCAAAATCTTAAGACTATCACAACAAGGCCACAATAATGCATAAAAATCTTAAAATGTTAATGGTAACATAAAGAGGTCACTGGTATGATGTAATGCTACAAAATTAGAAAATAAGTAGAGTATGGGGAGGAAATATGCCAAAAGCTTCAAGCTTTAACCTTTTTCTCTGAGTAGCAGCTTTAAACCCACATTCTTCTTTTTTTATGTTAAGCAAAAATAAAATGATGACATGAAAGAGCTTTTCAGTTAAGATATGGATGGAGAAGTTTTGAGAGGAAACATGAGTCGAATAAAGGGTTTTAGAAAGGTTTCTAGTGGTGGCTATGGGAATGGAAAAGGGTTTTTGGTTTCTTGGTGGTTGAGGGATATTAAAAGAATGCGTAAAAGTGAGTGCTTTCTTTGTTGAAAACATTTATATAGTAAGATTTTTTGTTCTCTCTGTGTCTGTGTCTGTGTCTCTCAGCTGAGCCAAATGTGGCATATATATATATATATATATATATATCTATGTGACAATGAAAACAAAAAATACAAAAAGCAAAGGCATTATGGGGTTTTGGTGTATGTACCTTATGTAAAGACAACGTATTGTGCTAAGCTGCCATGCTAACTCATTGCTTTGCTCAGCAAAAATAATGGATCAAGACCATTTTATGCAAGTGAGCATGGAGAAAAATCAACCTTACCCTTCAACAACTTGCATAATGTCATAGAATATCCCTTGTCATTGGCTTTGGGTCTTAAAATTTTGTTTAAAATCCAAATACAAGTCCAAAGCTGAGGCCTAGTATGAGTTTTGATGATTTTTGGTGCAAGACATATGTTTAAATTAGATTTTCAAATCAATGGTGCAAAAGCTAAAAAATGGCTTGAACTGGATAAAAATGCCTTGGCGTATTACATAAAACATTTGTATCTGTAGATAAGGTAATATTTACCCATGAATATCGATACAATAAAGCATGTATTGATACCAAGAGCAAAAAAAAAAAGTTTCTAGTCTTGGGACTTGGAGATATGTATCGATACTTGATATGCTTGTATCAATAGTCTTGCTTGAATATCTATACATTTGGCCAAAAATCACAATTTTAGCCACTGCCAAGGTATGCATCAAGATAAACATGTTAGGTATCAATACTACTAATTAGATCTCGATACCAAACTCTTTTATATCTATACTACATGTGAAAATTTGAATTTTTACTGGTGTAAGAGCTTGGTATCAATACCTATGCACTAATATACCTTGCATGTACTTGTAGCTCTCTGAACTATCTTAATTTAGTTGAAAGTTATGTGAAATTGACCCGTGCTCATTTGTATAACCCTAATATGCCAAGATAATGACCTCTAATGCCTTAGATGATGGCCTCCAATGCCTTAGGATCCTTGGACAAAATGGGCTATCTACACACTTATTTTAACATTTTTTACCTGTGGTTGGGTACAGATTAGATCTACTCAAGGGCCAGGCTACCTACCTAATATTTGGGAGGGTTTAGATAAAAATATTAGGCCCGAAAAATGGGCTTAGGCAAAAAAATTAGGCTTGATTTAAAAAATAAGTTGGGCTTTAGCTCCAACTTCCAGGATTGAGCTCGGATTAGCATTTTACTATTATGTAATATATTTTAATCTATATCTATTATGTAATTTTTATCATATAAAAAACACATATACATAATATTATAGTGTAAACATTAAAAAAAGGTTAAATTATTTATAATTTTAAACTTAATAAAAGAAAATTATTAAATTAATAAAGATAAATTTAAAAATATATATATTTTAAAAATAAATTATAAAAAATATAATATGGATAGGTTAAATAGGCTTGGACTGTCTATTTATAAATATGTGTAGGCTTGGGCAAATTTAAAGACCTATATTGGCCGGGCTTGGGCAGGCATGTTTGATGTTAATATTATGCTTACACCCGGCTTGAACCCGGTATAGCTAGCCTATAAGCACCTCTAGGTACAAATATTGTTTGATAATACAGAGTAGTTTTTAAGCTTTTTCTTTTTTATGATATTACCCTTATAGTTTCTTTTACTATGTTGCTAGTCTAAGTTTAACCTATGATTTTTTTATATGGTATTATCTATTATGGCTTTCATTTTTCTTAATTTACGTTATTACTTTGTTTTACTATTATCAGACTTTAATTATCATTACTTGAAATAAGAATAATATTCAAAGAAGCACTTAAAATTTTACCAGTAAAATATATAAACTCTCAATATTCAATGAGTTTAACTAATTAAATTAAAGAAAATATGATAAATGGATGATATACCCATCGACAATATTTTCAAAGCTCATGATTGATTTACTTTTTAATAAATTATTATTTCATCATATATAAAATATAATTTAAGTTTTTATTATTTAATTAAATTATTAACAGAATATTAAAATAAAATTGATAATTAAATTTTTTGCTTTATAAATTATTTAATTACAATTTCATCATTTTTAGTTTTAGTATTAAATTTAAGATAGAGTTTAAGTCAGTCTTGGGTTTGGGGTTTTTCATGTCTTGGTTCTTTTGGGTTCAGATTCATTCAAGTTCAGGTTCTTTTCGATTCAAGTTATTGAGGGTTTGAGCCATTTGGTTCAGGTTTTTTAGGGTTCAGGTTTGTAACTTTTTGTTCAAATTAGGTTTACTTCTGTTTAGGGCTCAGGTTTTTTTGGGTGGGTTATCGGGTTCAGGTTTATTTTACCACCTTTAATAGCAACATATACATATAACTTTATGTACATATGATTTGGACTTGTAGACACCTAATTTCATCCAAGCCCTTTTTTTTTCTAACAAACTTAAATATCTAAGATTGAGAACTTGGAGGCTAGCCTAGTAAAAGTCGATCTCCTCCAAGCGAGTTAAGTGTTTCCAAGACCAATTTTGTCATACCTAACAGGCAGTGTATGCACATGACAAAAAAGTGTAGTTTTGAGAATTGTAAAAGAAGCAATCTCAAATAAAAAGGATAAATATTCAAGAGAAAATTAGATTTTAAATATTTTCTTGTCAAAATTTTGAAATTTATCTTTGCAAATAATAACACAGTCAAATGTCCAATTTTTAGAGAATTTTTCAACATTTTTTGTGAAAATTTAAAAAGTTGACTGACTTATATTTTTATCAATAATTGTATAGTATTTATGCCGATATGCACTTTAAAAAATAAAAAATATTCAAGAAAAATCCATATTGACATTTTATATCAGCGTCAAATTGGCAATTTTATCAAATGAACATTGGATTTTTCACTATACCGTGAGTTTATGCTCATAAATTTTCGATAAAACTTGTTCCAACATTCAAGTTTTTATCTTTATTATTTTTGTTAACTAATTTTTTGAGCAAGGTATTAAATTTAGCTTTTTTTTTAGTTTGATTTATTTTTAGAATTTTCTCATTTCCAAAATATAGAGTTTTTTACTCCGTAAATTTTTAAATAACATTTTTTGAGGTTACAATTTTTAAAATTCTTCAAATATTTTCATTAAATTCATATTAAATCATTTTTTGAAAATTTTATTTATTTTATGAGTTTTGCATTTTTTTCAAAAAAAAATAATTTTCTTCCATAAAGTTTTTTCTCATAAAATTTTATGAGTTTAGGATTTTTAAGTATCTTTTTTCTTGCACATAAGACCTCTTAAAAATTTTTTGTATTATTCAATATTAGAATTTTTATAAGAAAATTTTATTATTTTTGTTTTTACTTTTATTTTTATTATTTTGGGCCAAATTTCTTTAATGGGACTAAAACTTTCAAATTTTGCTGATAAGCCCAACAAGCCCAATAATTTCTTACCAAATGCCATTTTTGATTTCCTGCCAAGCCCATTTCATTCTCTACAAGCCTAATAAGCCTATTTGTGATTATTCCATTTATTTTCCAACAAAAGCCAATTAGGCCTATTTTGGTTTTACAACAAAGCCTAATAATTTTTTTCTCTCTCCAAAATTTTTATTAATTCGTTTAGATCCAAACTATTTGCATGAAAATTTAATTGGGCCTATTACATGATTAAATTCATTTATAACTTTTAATTTCTTCTAATTTTGTCCTTTTATTTCAATTTATTCATTTTTTATGAAAAATTACAATTATAATTTTATTTATTTATTCTTGCATTTTCATAAATTTATGCATATTTATTTTAATTTCAAAATTTGATAATTTAGTTACATGAGAATTAATTTAATCAGGGTTAAATTTTATCATTGAGTTAAACATTATCCAAAATAGATTTTTTTTCTCATTTTACCTTCTAGATGATGATTGCAAGCAGATGAATTATGTACAAAAACAAAATTTATTAATTAAAATCCTATCAGAATCACAAAAATCTAAAAGAAAAACAAAGAAAATTCAAGAAGGATTTGGCCCAAAGATTTTCTTTAGCCCTTGGTCGATATTCCTTCTATATAAATAAAGGGAGTGAGCTTTCATACAATGGCTAATGCTTCCATAGCCAAAAACACTAAAAAAATTCTTAAGTTTTTCATGTTTTTAAGGTAAATTCACTTGCAAAACTTTTTGATTTTTGTTCATTTCTATTATATTTCATCCTTTCTGCGAGCTTGATGATCACTTGTGCTCATGAATTTTGATCTATGCTGAACGAACAAGTGTTGAAAGCTATGAAAAATTTTACGTATTCAGTGATTTTTGTTGTATTTTTTTAATAACTTGATTTTTGTTGGATTTTTATGTTGTTGTTGGTATGTTGTTTATTTTACCTTGTAGATATGTTCTTAGTCATGTTATTTTCTTTGATATTTTAACGTAATTATTTAATAACATATACGTTGGTTTTTTATGATTTTTATCATATTGGTGTTAACTTGAGCTTGGTTGAAGCTTGGATATATGCGTATGTTTAAGTTGAGAAATAATTTTTTCTTGGTGATATAGGACTTGACCTAATCGTTTATAGCCTTGGATTCAATTTATTTCTTGATTTTTCTTGATTCAATTTATTTGGATTACTTTTTAGAGTTTGAAAGTTTAAGAGCCTAAAAATAATTTTTTTCATTATTTTTGAAGGTTTTGGATGGGTAAATCTAAGCTTGGTCGAGGCATAAGTGACTTGTCTGGTAATGATTCTTGGTTTTTTTATGTTTTTTTTATCATTTTAGAAAGTTTAGTGACTAAATTACAAAAGCTACAAAATTTTTTCCACTGCCTTGAATCTGTGGAAGGATTATTAAGGGTGTTTTCATGCATATTTATAATGTTTTATGTGTTTTGATATTTGTGGGATCATTTTGTAATTTTTTTTGAAAGTTTAGCGACTTATTTTTAAATACAAAAAAAAAATTGTTCTAAGGCCAAAGGTTTTGGCAAAATGCTTGTGATTATATTTGGTATTTTTTTGTGTTAATTTTCATGTGTTTGATGTTTGATTATGTGAATTATTTCATCTAAGAACCATTTTGTAAAATTAAAAAAGTATAGGACCATTTAGTAAAACCTTGCATTTTAGGGTCAAAATGGTCATTTCTCATGTCTAATTACCCATTTAGGATATTTTGTTCATTTAAAGACATTTCTAGCATTTTTAGCCATTTTTAGGCGAAAATGTAATCTTGAAAAATTTAGACACCTATTAGCAATTTTTGCATTTTAGGTTATCTTTGTGGCTTAGCTACCAATTTAGGATAAAATTGTCATTTCATATCATTATTAAGTCTTTTAAGGTATTGGGATACTTATATGTTGAAGGTACACCCTAGGTGCATTTTAATAATTTATTTAGAATCGAGTACTTTATGATCACTGGGATACTTATATATCAAAGGTGCATAATAGGGATAGGTTTAT
This sequence comes from Adansonia rubrostipa, assembly GCA_038381775.1. Classification (NCBI taxonomy): domain Eukaryota; kingdom Viridiplantae; phylum Streptophyta; class Magnoliopsida; order Malvales; family Malvaceae; genus Adansonia; species Adansonia rubrostipa. The sequence continues at coordinate 5,641,898 of JBBYHM010000018.1, read as the reverse complement.
CATTTTTATACTGATACTTAGTCTTTTAGGGTACCAAGATATTTATTTGTCAAAGGCACACTCTAAGGTCTATTTTGGTAATTTACCTTAGAATCGAGTCTTATGTCACCAGGATTCTTTCATGATAATGGTATGCGTTAGGGACGGGTTCATCTTTTATGATCATTCTCGAGTCTTTTAGGATTACAAGGATACTTTTATATTAAAGGTATACCCTAAGGATATTTTAATAATTTTGCACTAAAACTGAGTTCTTTAAAGTCACTAGTATACTTTCATGTCAAAGGTACTTTAAGCGACATTTTGGTCTCATCGACCATATTTAGGTCCTTTGAGTTTAACTTCGTACGTGTAGTCAAAACTAAGGACAAATTTTATTATTTATTATAAAATTAGAATTTTTAAAAAATTAAGGCAATGTCTTTAATATTAAAATAGTATGTGGAATTTCTCCTAGAATGGGAGAGGGGTTCAACGAAAAATTTTAATAATGAGATATCTTTTTTAAAGTGAATATTGGATTTTTCAAATTTTATGAAAATAAAACCTTATGTATTCCTCCAATCCTCTAGTGGAGTACATAAGAGACTTCGATTGTTAAAATAAAACCTTTCATATTCCTCTAGCTTTTTGATAGGGGTATGAAAGATATTTTGACCTTTCATATTCCTTTGATGCTCCGGTGGGGGTACAAAAATATTTTGATTTGATTTTAAAAAAATATTAAAAACTTGATTTTCTCGAGTGGAATAATAAATTTGTTCCATAAAATTTTATTTTGGATGGGAATTAAATGCCGAATATTGAAATTGGATAAATATCAAAATTCAAGTTAACACATGGTTAATAATATACCGATTATCAGGCATTATGAAAGGGATCATTCTTTACTCATGATTGTAACCAACTTCAAGACTCTTTCATATGATCTCTGGTATGAGCACAAACCTCGGAGTATTTATATGTCAAAGCTACTAAGGTATATTTCGATAATTTACCTTAGAATCGAGTCTTATGTCACCAAGATTCTTTCATGATGATGGTTTGCATTTGGGATAAGTTCGTCTTTTATGGTCATTCTTGAGTCTTTTAGGATTACCAGGATACTTTCATATTAAAGGTTTACCTTAAGGATATTTTAGTAATTTTGCACTAAAACTGAGTTCTTTAAAGTCACAAGTATACTTTCATGTCGAAAGTACTTTAAGGGACATTTTGGTCTCATCGACCATATTTAGGTCCTTTGAGTTTAACTTCGTACGTGTAGTCAAAACTAAGGACAAATTTTATTATTTATCATAAAATTGGAATTTTTACACAATCAAGGCAATGTCTTTAATATTAAAATAGTATGTGAAATTTCTCCTAGAAATGGGAGAGGGGTTCTACGAAAAATTTTAATAATGAGATATCCTTTTTAAAGTGAATACTTGGATTTTTCAAATTTTATGAAAATAAAACCTTATGTATTCCTCCGATCCTCCAGTGTAGTACATAAGAGATTACGATTATTAAAATAAAACCTTTCATATTCCTCTGGTTTTTTGATAGAGGTATGAAAGATATTTTGAGCTTTCATATTCCTTTGGTGCTCCGGTGGGGGTACAAAAATATTTTGAATTTAAAAAAATATATTAAAAACCTGATTTTCTCGAGTGGAATAATAAATTTGTTTCATAAAATTTTATTTTGGATAGGAATTAAATACCGAATATTGAAATTAGATAAATATCAAAATTTAAGTTAACACATGGTTAATAATATGCCGATTATCGAGCATCATGAAAGAGATCATTCCTTATCATGATTGTAACCGACTTCAAGACTCTTTCATATAATCTCTAGTATGAGCACAAACCTCAGAATATTTATATGTCAAAGCTACACTCTAAGGTATACTTTGGTAATTTACCTTAGAATCGAGTCTTATGTCACCAAGATTCTTTCATGATGATGGTTTGCATTAGGGATAGGTTCATTTTTTATGGTCATTCTCGAGTCTTTTAGGATTACTAGGATACTTTCATGTTAAAGGTTTACCCTAAGGATATTTTAGTAATTTTGCACAAAAATCGAGTTCTTTAAAGTCATTAGGATACTTTCATGTTGAAGATACTTTAAAGGACATTTTGGTCTTATCAACCATATTTAGGACCTTTGAGTTTAACTTCGTACGTGTAGTCGAAACTAAGGACAAATTTTATTATTTATTATAAAATTGGAATTTTTACAAAATCAAGGCAATGTCTTTAATATTAAAATAGTAATGTGAATTTCTCCTAGAATAGGAGAGGAGTTCTATGAAAAATTTTAATAATGAGATATCATTTTTAAAGTGAATACCTGGATTTTTCAAATTTTATGAAAACAAAACCTTATGTATTCCTCCGATCCTCCAGTGGGGTACGTAAGAGATTTTGATTATTACAATAAAACCTTTCATATTTCTATGGCTTTTCAATGGGGGTATGAAAGATATTTTGACTTTTCATATTCCTCTAATGCTTTGATGCGGGGTACGAAAAATATTTTGATTCTAAAAAAATATTAAAAACCTTATTTTCTCAAGTGAAATAATAAATTTGTTTCATAAAATTTTATTTTGGATGGGAATTAAATACTGGATATTGAAATTGGATAAGTATCAAAATTCAAGTTAACATGTAGTTAATAATGTACCGATTATCAGGCATCATGGAAGGGATCGTTCCTTTCTCATGATTGTAACCGACTTTCGAACTCTTTCATATGATCTCTGGTATGAGTGCAAACCCCGGAGTCGGGCTTTTGGGGTTTTGTAACCCTCAAAATATGAACTCCGATAAATTATCAATCTAACCTAGCCAAAATAGACCGGTGGCGACTCCATGATAAATAATTTTTCCATAATGACTATTTAGGGTTAAGACGAGTGAGCGATTCATCTCAGTAACCCAGTCCTCAGACATAAAAAATAAAAAAAACTAATAATGATATGGACCCTAAAAAATAAAAGAATAATGATATGTTGATATATATATATATATATATAAATGAGTGGTATATCCGCCTTTTTAGTCGAGCTCGTTAGGATTCATATCTAAGCCATGTTGCGACATAACTAAATAAATCTTTCTTCACAAAAAGAACTAACCCCATTACTATGGAACCAACACCTTCACACACCTTTCTAATACATATATTTTCAGCATTTACAAAATAGAATAATTTTAATCTAATTAAATCAAACCCGATACATACATAAAATATTTTTTAATTTTTATTACTTTTAAATAATAATTTAAGATTTAATATAAAATATTTTAATTTTTTATTATTTTTTAAATAATAATTCGAGATTTAATGTAAAATATTTCCTATTATTTTTTAAATAGTAATTTAGGATTTAATATAAAATATTTTTAAAAAAATAATTCAAGATTTAATATAAAATATTTTTAAATTTTATTTTTTTAAAAAGTAATTTGAGATTTAATATAAAATATATTTTTTAATTTTTATTATTTTTAAATAGTAATTTAAGATTTAATATAAAATATATTTTTTATTTTTTATTTTTTTGAACAATAATTTGGGATTTAATATAACATGTTTTTAATTTTTTTAAATAATAATTTGAGTTATTATAAAATATATTTTTAATTTTTATTATTTTTAAATAGTAATTTAAGATTTAATATAAAATATTTTTAATTTTTATTATTTTTAAATAGTAATTTATTATTTTATATATATTATTTTTAATTTTTTAGTATTTTTAAATAGTAATTCAAGATTTAATATAATTTTTTTAATTTTTTATTATTTTAAATATTAACTTAAAATTTACTATAAAATATTTTTAAATTTTTATTATTTTATAGTTAGGATAAAGAAGGAAAGTCATTTTTCTCTCTTTCTTTACTTTTTCTTTCATTCTTGCTAGCGTTTTCTTATGAATCTACTATTGAGCATATATTTAACATGCAAAACTAAATTCTTTTATGGTTAAGGGTGATTTCGAAGCCTTTAACATGACTTTGTAATTGATTTTTAGAATTATTCAATAACTATCTATTAAAGTTGCTTATATTCTTCTATAAAAATAGTTTATGATTTTTTTTTCTTGTTTTGTTTAGGTGTGAAACTAAATAAACCTTGATAATTATCTATTATTACATTAGGATTCTTGATCCATAATTGTCTTGTTTTTCTATGCATTAGTATTAATTTATGATTAATGATTATGGTCAAGTTTTTGTCAATTGCGATGTGGAACATAACCTAAGTTAACTAATTCGAGCTTGCTTGTTTATTGCTTAGATCAATCTATCTTTCTTATCTTAAAGCCTCTATTTAATTAAATCTAAAGAGCTTATTCTAGGTTATTTAATAGTTGAGATTAAACAGAGAGCTTATTCTATTTAATGAAAAACTAAGGAAAGATTGGGGTAGAGAAGCTTATTGCTATCTACCGTTGGTAGTTTCAAGTGATAATTAGAGATAATTTTGATATTAATTCATAGTTTATGTTTAGAGGTGGTAAGTGATACCTTAACCATACTTTTCATCACTATTGTTACTTGTTAGATATAAAATTTTGGTTCCTTAAATCTTTTTTTATTTTTAAGTTTTCTTATTCTATTCCCATCTCATACAATCAACACCTCATCCAAGTTTACTTTGTGTCTTTTGTGAAGTTCTTCTAATTTGTTTGGTCATGATAGATTAGAGTTTTGCATCAATAACATATAAATTGAGAACAATCTCTATGGATACGACTCTTGCTTACTACTATACATAGTAACAACCATAACTTAGTTCAAGGATTTAAGAAATACATTATTTAGTGTATTAGTTTTTCCTTGTTCTCCGTAGTCTATGGCATCCAGGCTGTGCTACCTATCGAAATCAAGATCCCATCATTTTGAGTCCTTATAAAAGCCTAGTTAAATGAAGCCCAATGGGTTGGGGACCACCATAAACAACTAAACCTCATCAACAAGAGCAGGTTGAAACCCATATGTCATAGATAGATGTAGCAAAACTAAATGATGAGGGCCCGTATCAAGAAAGTTACCTTCATTAGTTTCACAAAGGTGAATTGGTGCTCAAAATCCATAAAGATGCTAGAAATAAGTGGACCCCAAAATAGAAAAGACCTTATGTGGTGAAACAAGTTTGATCTAGACTAAAATGGATGCAACAACATGTCTAACCCTATAAATGCAGATAAAGTGAAGAAATACCATGCATGAAAAGGTATTTAGATGAAAACCTAAAAAAGCATTCCCAATTTTCAATAGAAATCAATGAAAACCTAAAAGGGCATCCAGACAACCAAACCAAAGATTGAGTTAAAAATCCAAAAGAATAGCTCAAGTACTGAAAGTCAGGTCAACTATAATGGTCATGTTCAAGAAGCCAACTCAAAAATGGCATGAGGCAATCTAAGGGGTCCTTAAAAGATCAACTGCCACCAGGCTAAATGATCATTCATGAGAGATCTTAGAGGTATCAAGTAGGAAAATCCATGTAATAGGTGTCAAGGGCATTAATCTCCCAAAAGAACCACATCCGAACCTTTTGTACCTATACATTTATCTTTAATTGTACCCTGTTTTATGAATGAAATACAATGACTAATTTTTTTTGATCTCTTGCATCATACTTATATCTCATATTACATTATGCCTATCACTTAATTGATATTGATTGATAAAATGATAAATTAATAATATGATTTCTTATATTACTCTGACGAAGGTAAAGATTTTACAAGAAAATCAATTCATGCCTTATGGAAATTCTAAGGATAAATCCCAAAATCAATTATAATATTGCTCTAGGATAAACTCGCTCTAAGAAATATGTACCAAACATTGCCTAACAAACCCCAACATTAAGGGGTCATGAAAGCAACTTGCTCACCATGAAGAGATCAATCAAGTCTTCTAAGTGTCAATAACCAATAAAGCTCAACTAACATTCATGAATAAAAAAACTCAACCAACAAAAAAAAAAAAACCAATGAATAGAACCTTTGAACTAAAAAACAAAATAACTAAATCCATGAGTCAAAAGAACTATCCATAAAATTCCTGAACCAAAAAAATAATCTACAAAACAAATTAAGAGAACTCACAGATTAGATCCTACAGGGTATAGTCACGTAGTTGCGTTGTTAGAAAACATGCAGCCATATTTTTATACATAACATGACGGAGAATGGCTAATAGTGTTTTAAACAATGCTTGCCAAAAATCAAAAGAACATCCAGATAAAGACTCTTGGTACTAAAAGTTTCAAAATCAGGTCATTAAGGTAAGAACTCTTGATACCAAAATCTGTTATCCATAGTGAAATCAAATCTAATTTCCTAGAAATAGGTTAAGCCTAGAATCATAGTCTAGATCTTTTTTTAAGTAGAATCTATTTTCCTAGAAATAAGTCAAGCCTAGGAACACAATTTAGGTTTTTTTTCTTTTTAAGTCGAATTTATTTTCTTAGAAATAAGTTGAGCCTAAGAACATAGTCTAGGTCTTTTTTTTAAGTCGAACATGTTTTCTTAGAAATAGGAAAATCGAATCTATTTTCCTAAAAATAGGTCGAGCCTCAAAGTGAAATTGAGTTTTTCAGTCAAGTTAAATTCAGAGATGGGTCTATCCTCTATTCTTTTTCATTCTTTCAAAAATTAGAATTGCCATCAACACTTTGTCTCTAACTCAGTGAATTTTATTAACTTTGTTTCATTTTTCTTGATAAGCACACAAGGATCTACACCACCTCAGACAAAATGGTGTTTATTAGTGTTTGCCTTATTTTTAATACAAGCAGCTGTAGACATCTAATTTTGTTCGAGCCTCCATGCAAGTATCTCTAGCCATCGTCAAGGCCATGTACCTATGCTTAGGTCCAATATTTATTATCCCATATTAAGGTAAAGTGATAAGGGAGCCAAAATCGAGCAAAACGTGCAATATTTATTAATTTAAAATTTTAAAATATTAATGTTTGTAATACTTGTATCGATACAAGGCCTTAGCAATACCTAAGGCTATTTTTTTGGTAGTACCTAACGCATTAATACATTGCCTAATGTATTGATATATTAAGCCAATTTATCATGTATTGATACATTGCCTAAATATATCAATACGTTAATGATATTTTGGAAAACTCGAGTCATTGTGCTTCAAAAATTTCATACTATTCTCCACGATTTTTCAAAAATTTTTGCTCTAAAAATTCCATAATTTATGACTAGGTCATGTGGGATAAATCTTAAATGAAATATAGTTCATTTGTCCATTTAATTTACTTATTTGGGCTTAATTTTATTTAAATGCAATTAAGTAAAATTTCATTTAAATTAAAAGAGGCCTAATATGCAAAAGATAATAGGTTTGAAAGGCAATTTCCAGTGAAAATTCAACTTAGGCATGGCATTTTACTCCCTAAAATGGCATAATTAAAATATATGAGAGTTGGTTATGATGATGATCAATAAAGATCTTTTTTGCCCTTAAGATTTAGGAATCTTAGCTAATAGAATTTTGAAAATGCATAGCCAAGTACCAGGGGGTCATTTTTAAATGAAAAAAGCTAATAAAAATGCCTTTCCCCTCTATCATTTTTTTCACTTTTTATTCTCCCAAATTTTCCCAATAAAGAAACCTTAGCAATAAAAAATTTTCCATTAAAAAAAAGTAAGGAAAAAGGCTAAGAAAAGGAAAAACTAAGGATGAGGTTAAAGCTTCAAGTTATATTCTCTTTTTTTTTTGTCATTTCTATTATTTGGCTACTTAACCATGTCATTTTAGTAAGCTTTCCATATTGAAATTATCTTTCTTAAAACTTTCATGCATCTTTGCTTATGGTTAAAGTAACGACTTTGGGCATAGCCAGCTTCCACAATGCGATGGGTGGTGTGTACAAAGCCCGAGAACAAATTCACTATTGTATGGCTGATTGACGATTACTAGGAATTCCAATTTCCGCAAGTTGCAGCCTACAATTCGAATTAAGGATGGGTTTTTAGAGTTAGCTGACCTTCATGGGATTGTACCCTTACATGCTTGGATGTTTGCGAGTGACCAAAACCCCACCTCTTTGCTTCATAATTTTCAACCATGGCTAGATCTCCATGCTAGTAGGCTTTGCTTCATGTTTTGCATGACTTTAACATGTTCTATGTTATATTTGTGTCCATTTTGCATATCATAGCTTGTTTAGGTCATTTAGCATTTTTTTAGTTCATAACATGTTTCATGAAATGCCTTTACATCCTTGCAATATCGAGTCTTAATGGTTTGATGCTATATTCATATAATTATGCTTGATATGTGTCTTTGAGTGCCAAAATCTATTTTTCTTAAACTTTTCACTAAGATAATGGACTAAACATGGTGCATGTTTTTCACTAATTGCCACTATCAAAAATGGGTAAATTAAGCTTTTAATGTTTGGATTCATGATTGGAAAAGCCATAAATAATCTATTATAAACTTACCTCAAATAGATTTTCAAGCCACTCAATCTAGAGATCGCTTACGAGTCTTTGAACTAGCTGTGCTTGATGATTGCCTGGTTGCTGAGTAGTTTGGATGCCTCTAACTTGGGAACTTAGGATTAAATCATTAAAATACTTTTATCGACCCTTGTAAGCAAAAATTTGCATTTCTAGAAAAAATTTTAACTTAAGTAACTTGAAAACCATAAATCCCTTGTTTTAGCTAGTAGCAATGGTAGTAGGTCAAAGTGAAAAATTGTTTCCAAGCCCTAGATGATTTTATGGAATTTTCATAGTATTTTCACCTCAAAAAGCATAGGCTTATCTTTCTAACAAATTTTTGTTTTCCTCATTTAGAGTCCAGATGAAGGAGTTATGATTTTCTAATCACACACTATTAGGAACCTTGAACCTAGCAATCAGTATCTAGTACGAATTATTTTGACCTACTAAAGGATTTTTCATGAATTTTTAATCATTTTCCCTTAAACTAAATTGAATTAATTTTGTGGTGGTGTATCATCTATGGCTTGTTGATTCTTATTGAATCTGGGGTAATTTTTTAAAGATCATTACTGCAATCCCTTGTTTTTATTGTCAATGCTATATTAAGTCTGCTTTAAAATATTTTCACCTAAGGAATGATTCTCCAGGAATTTCTCATTAATTTTAGGTGAAACCTATTTATCTTTCCTACACCATATCATTTGCCTCGTTTAGGGTCCATTTGAATCAAGCTTATATTTGAGAAATCGACAGTGTAAAGTTGTTTTCTATTTCCAGCACTTGGAACAAATTAAAATTCCTACATTTCCATTCTTCCAAGGCATTCGAATGCCTCAAAATGAGTTTGATTAGTGTCATGTAAGGATTTTGAGTCATGCTTATGTGATCTAAAACACAATTCAACGCTTAAACACTTTGAAAAAAAATCAACCCTAAGTTTTTTTTCTAAAAATTTTCTCGATTTTAAATCAAATCCCATCTTTTTTTTCTCCTAAAACTCCAAAAAAAACATGTTTTTCAAAAATTATCAAAATTTTCACCATTTTTCATCAATTTAGGTTCTTTAACCTCATTTTTAACAATCCAAAAAATCAAATTGTCTATCTCCTATATTCTTTCAGATTTTTCAACTTAACCTTGGTTTTCTTGCCTTATTCACCTTTTAAGTTGAAGCTCGACTCTAAATCTTTAATCAGTTATTTAGAAAAAAATCGATGATAATCAAAGAGATAGTCCTTGTCAACCTGCTTATTCCATGCAATGTTTCTATTTCATGAAACATTTATTATCATTATTATATGCTATTAACCTTTTTCTTTTAATGATGATGATGCATTCATGAATTTCAATTAAATATTTTAAAAATAACCAAGGCAGTGCTTCAAATCAAGGCATTTGAGTGCCTATCCAAAATACCTTTTTTCAAAATCAAACCCAAAAAATCATTTTTAACAAAGAATTTATGCTTTGCCTCTTTCATAAGTGAGAAGCATAATGAATCCCAAATTTGTATAAAAAAACTAGGTTTTTACTTTAAGAGAATTCTTTTTAGCATTTAAGGGGGATTATACTATAATAATAAAAAATTAAAATTAAGAAAACTAAATCTAAAATTACATATGGTTAAATGGTATCGATTTAGGACATTGTGGAGTTATTTATCCTTCTCATGCATAGTTGACTCCCAAACCCAATTACTTGCTCTAGTTTACACTCAAACCTTAAAATCAATCTTTTGAGTTTTGTAACTCAAAAAGAAGCAATTTTAATGGGTGTATGGTCATGTGTAGCCTAAATGATTGGTGGCGACTCCAATTTTCTCAATTATTATGTAATGGCCATATAAGAATGGTTGGATGTACGTTTGTCCGATGGGCATTCTAATCCTAACCCCAGAAACACTTTTTTCTCACCTATTGAGCTATAAATTTTAAGTCAGATGGTTATCGTGATGGTGATATCATGACACTCCAAGTTTGATTGCATCAAATGATGGAAATCATAAGCCACAATTAGTTAATTATTTAACCAACCAATAGTTTATCTTAGGTGTTTAGAAAAATCAGATTTGGCACTTAAAGCAAACATATTTCATCAAACATTTCATGAATATAAATGCATTAAAATGTAATCAAACCATCAAGACACCACTAAACATGCATGTAAAGGCATTTATCAAACATAACCGAAATTAAAATGCTAAATTCACATAGATCATCATGAGTATGCAAAATACATGGAAATATGATAGAAATTAACTAAAATATCATACAAAACATGAAGCAAAATCCACCCTCAAGTAGACATGCTTGGCCAAAAATGAAAGGGGATAATAGGGGACTTTGATCATTCACAACCATCAAAAGATGTATTAGCATCATCAAGATCAAGCGAGGATCAAGAAAAATGCATGAAATTTAAAAGGATCATGGCCAAAATAAAGGAGGCACAATGCGAAATATTCACATCCAAAAATGTATCAAACAAAAATAAAGCAAAAAAGAGAGTGATAGACTTTTAGAATTCAAAACCCCTTTGTTTTCCTTTTCTCTTACTTTTTTTGTCCCTTTTTTTTGCTGTTTTCTTTGTTGGAATTTTTTGTTTGATTTATTGTTTTAAAAATGATGAGTGTATGAGAGTAAGAATATATGTGAAAATAAAAGAGAGAGTGATCATGATGAGATCATATTGACTCTTCAACCCTTAGGTGGTCATGATAGGGTGCTATATCTTGCTCATGATTTATAAACATAATTAATAAGATAAGTTAGGTTTATTGCCAACATATTAGGAACCTAATCGATAACACACAATAAGATGGATTAATTGGATTACATATAAGATCTAATTAAGTTTGACTTAATTCAATGACAGTTATAATGATGAAAACTTAATTGAATTAGTTCAATTAAGAACTATTTAAGACTTAACTTAGGTTTGTGAAATCTAATTAAAGATGTCTTTTGTAAAAATAAAGATAAGGATGTTTATCAACATAATGTCTAATTTTAGAAATATCAATAAGGTTGTCTTGGTTTTAGGTCAAAAATTATTTCTGACAAATTAAATAACTATTTAATAATTATTTAATCATATTTACATAAAGTAAAATTATTTTACCTAAGCAAGAAATTTAATTAAAAATTGAATTTCTTGCACGTATATAAAGGTTAGTCAAAAAATCTTAATTATTGAGTCAATGGGCCTCATTTTTGAACAAAACCTATTTGGATTTGATATATATTTAGGCAACAAATATGATGCCCTCATTGTGTGGGATTAGGCCAAGATTTTTATTGGTTAATAGCTAGGCCTAATCTTGGATATATTGTCTAAAAGAGCTTTACTTTAAATCATATACCACCCAATGAGTTTTTTGGTAATAGGCTTGGTTGACCCTTAGTGCAGCCAGCCTAATTTTTTATATATAAATTTAAATTGATAAGGTTTTTACTAGAAAGATTACAATAGAAAAAAAACATAAACGATCGATACCCTAAGATTCCCACCCTAAACTAGCACAACTTGCTCTCCTTACCCCTTATATGCACTATTTGCTTCCTTGAAGATATGGAATCATTCTTAATCTAAATATAAGAGTGAAAATTATTTTGTAGCACTTTTGAGACTAGTTACTAGACATAAGAGGTAAGAATCTATAATTGCCACCTTTTTACGATTTTCTTATACTGCTTTTTTTTCTGTTATTGTAAAAACCATATCCTTGAATTGTTCTCAATTGTATCAATGAAAAAACAGTTGAATCTTACCTGTTGATTAATGCGTAAAAACCTTCTAGCTAGCATCAGAGAACTGTTAGACCTTGCAAAGGTTCCAATAGCCATATGTGTGAATCATCATTAGAAACAGGACACATATGCTGCTCATGGTTTAAAAGATCCTCTTAAAAAGCCTAAATGTAGATCTTCTAATGTTTCATAGTGTAATCACCTAATTTCATCTGGACTCCCTTTTCTGATAATCCTAGATATTCAAATTAAGAACCTAATGGCCACCCCAGTAGAGATTGACTTCTTTCAAGCAAATTGAGCATTTTCAAGACCTTTTTTTATCATTCTTAATTGACCGCATATGCACGTGAGGAAAAAATGTAATTTCAAGGGTAGTCGATAACAAATCTCAGATAAAAAGAACAAATATTTGGGACAAAAATTAGTTTTTAAATTATCTTGTCAAATTTTGAAATTTATTTCTATAGATGATATCATGGGCAGATTTCCTATTTTTAGGGATTTTTTTTACATTTTTGTGAAATTTTGAGAGTTGACCATCGTATATTTTATCGATAACTATGCAGTATTAGTACCAAAAAATTGGTTTTTAACTTTATTCTTTTTGAATTTCAAAATTCATATTCATAATAATATCAAGTATGAATTTCCTATTTTTAGAATTTTTTATATTTTCATAAAAATTGACAAGTTGATTATCGTATTTTTTATCAATACCCATGCAATATTTATGTCGACACTCATCCCAAAAAATCAAAAATATTCAAGCAAAAATACATATTGGTATATTATACCACAAGGTGTCAAACTGTCAATTTTAGTATTTCATTTTGAATTTTTCCTTGCGCCACGAATATTTTGTTCATAAAGTTTTTTGATAAAATCTATACAGATTTCAGATATTAATCTTTATTATTTTATAAATTAATGTAAATTGATATTTTGAATAATATGTTGAATTCAACTCATTGTAAATATTTGAACATATTTTTAAAATTTTTTATCTCTAAACTACGAATGTTTTTATCTATAATGTTTTTTAGAATTTAAAGTTGTAAAATTTTTCAAATATTTCAATATAATATTTTGGATATAAATTTTTGAAATTTTGATTCATTTTTGTTAAACATTGTATCATTCAAAAGGGTTTTTACTCGTACTTTTTACAAATTTAAATTTTTAAATAATTTTTTCTCTTATTTTTTTAATTATTTTGGGCCAAAAATTTTTATATGAATGTTTAATTGGGCCTCCCATATGATTAAATTTGTAACTAATTTTATCACGTAAAATTTTTTTTGAATTTATAACTTTTTCAATTTCTTACAATTTAGTCCTGTTGCCTCATTTTTTATCATTTTCATAAAATTTACAATCAAAATTTTATTTTTTCACATATTTTTTAAATTTCATGAATAATTATATAATTTCAAAATTTTATAATTTAACTACAAGAGAACTAATTTAACCAGGATCGAATTTTATCATTAAAAGTTAATCTCCTCAAAATTATCATAGAGCCTAGGCATTAGTCTACATGGCTCATCCGTTAGGTTATTAACTAACATTTTTTTCATTAACATAAGGTGACAAAAACATTAATTCAACATTAATCATATATTATGTAATAAAATTAAAAAATAAATAAATAAATGAAAGGAAATTTTTACCAAGGGAGTTTTATCCCACCTTGGCCAAATTCTTCCCCTAAAGGATCCATCAAGTTAAAGACTAAGGGTTTTCTAAGTAAAATAACCAAGAAAACTTAAAAGAAAAAAAATCAAGTTTTTAAACTTTAAAGGTAAAAATCCTTATAAAATTTGAGTTTTTCTTTATTTCTTTATTTCATTCATTTTTCTTTCTTTTAGTGAGCCAAAATCATGCTTGAGGTAATGGATTTGTTCCATGTTGAAAGGCAAAGCATGATGGCTATGAACAATTTTCTTTATTTTAGTTGTTATGTTTAATTTTTCTTAATAATAGCTTTATTTTCTTCATGAAATATGTAGCTGTTGATGTGGGATTAATTTTATCACATATATATGTTCATGTTGACACTATTTTTCTTGGCATTTTTATATTAATATGTTAATAAGCACGTTTAAATGTTATTTTATGATTTTATTTTTGTATCTAAGCTTGATGATGTTTATTTAATTGATATTCATAATGCTATGTTGAGAAAAATTATTTTTTTATTGTTTTTGGTGTTCACCAAAATTCATGATGGTCTTGATTTAATTTTATTTGTTATTTCTAAGATGCTTTATGTTATTTTGTGATTTTTGGAAGTTGTAGGGACTACAAAATAATTTTTCTAAAATTTTTTAAAGCATTGGATATTTAGTTCCAAGCTTGATTTTATGTGTACAAGTATGACTTGGTGAATTTTTAATGATTTTGGTATTATTTCTAATCATTGAAAATATAGAGACTAAATTGTAGAAATGAAAAAAAAGTAAAATTTTTCGATCATCCAAGCTTGGCCGAAACCTTTATGTACACCTAGGGATGTATTTTATGCATTTTTGTCATGTTAAAATACATTTTTTAGATTTTTGGGGGTCTTTTTGTAATTTAAAAAGTTTAGAGAATAGTTTGCAAAAAATGGAAAAATTGTTTCAAAGCCATAGGTGTTTGGCCAAATGCTTATTATGACTTTTGCTGTGATTTTCATGATTTTTGTGATGTGTTTGATGTTTATTTGTGATTTTAATTCATGAAAGGACCAAATTGATAAAATAAAAAAGTTTAGAGTCCATTAACCAAACCTTAACATTTTAGGGTCAAGATGATCATTCCATATATCGAATTTCCCATTTAGAGTATTTTGGTCATTTTAAAATGTTTCTAGCATTCTTTCGATTTTCTAGTAGGTGAATGTATTAAAACCTTTTGTATCCTTTCGACTCTTCAGTAGGGTATGAAATGCAATTTTCAAAATTTAAGGACCATTTAGCAAAACCTTGCATTTTAGGGTCAAAATGGTTTTTTCTCATATTCATTTACTTATTCAAGTTATTTTGACCATTTAGAACCATTTCTAATAATTTTAGTTATTTTGGGGTGTTAAATATAATTTTTGAAAAGTTTAAGGGTTTGATTATAACTTTTGCATTTTAGGTCACTTTAATATTCAAATTACCCATTTAGGGTAAAATTGTCATTTCTTATCATTTCTAGCTTCTTTACGGTTACTAGGATGTTTTCAAGATAAAGGTGGTCCCATGTGGCATTTTAGTGATTTTTTCTTAGAATTGAGTCCCATGTAGTCATTAGGATTCTTTCATGGTGAATGTGTGCATTAGGGATATGTTTATCTTTTATGATCATTTTTTAGTCCTTTAAGATTACTGGGATACTTTTATATTGAAGGTATACCCTAAACATTTTAGCAATTTTGCAAGTCCTTTAGAGTTACTAAAATAATTTCATGTCCAAAGTACTCTAAAGGATATTTAATTTTATCAACCACGTTCGAGTCCTTTGAATCTAGTTTCGTACGTATAGTCAAAACCAAGTCTTAAGACAAATATTAATATTTTCAATAAAATTGAAAATTTTTAAAATTTACGACAATGTCTCCAAGTTAAAGTAATACGTGAAATTTCTCCCAAAATATGAGAGAGGTTCTACAGATTAGTTTAATAATGAGATATCATTTTCAAAAAGAAAATAAAGATTTTTTAATTTTTGTAAAATAAAACCTTTTATATTCCTCTAGCTTTCCAGTGGGATATAAAAGATATTTTGATTTTTTAAAACTTTTCGTATTACTACAGCTTTCCAGTGGGGTACGAAAGATAGGAAAAAACCTTTCGTGTTCCTTCAGCTTTTCAATGGAGTACGAAATATATTTCGACTTTAAAAATATTGAAAACTCGATTTTCTTATACAGAATATTAAAATTATTTCATAAAAAATTTTTTATTTTAATATATGGGAATTATAATTAAATTCGGGATATTAAGATCGAGTAAAAATCAAAATTTTAGTTAACATAGGATTAGTAAGGTATCGGTTACCAAGCATCATAAGAGGGATCATGATTGCAACTGACTCTCAGACCCTTTCATATGATCTTTGGTATAAATGCTGACCTCTGAGTTATTTTTCTAGGGTTTCTTAACCCTCAAAATATGAACTTCATTCGCTGACCAATCTTATCTAGGCAAAATAGATTGGTGGTGAGTCCAAGAAAAATAAATGATCGTCTCATAATGATAATTTAGGATTAAGTCGAGTGAGGATTCATCTTAACAACCTGGTTCCCAAAAATAAAAAAGGTAATGTGGCCCTTAGAAAAAAATATAATGATATATAGATGCATATATATAGGAAAGAGGGGTACACCCACCTTTTAAGTCCATTAAGATTCATATCCGAGCCATGTTGCAACGCATAAGACTTTCAAAATCTCTAGATTACAAGATCTAAGAGTCAAGCAATCTTTCATTAGATGGGTGATTATATTCCATAAAATTTTTAATATTGTTTGCTACATGCAAATCCTTTTCTAGAGATTTAAATAGAAGTCTAGCTATTTCTCTAATTTACTTTTTGCTACACTTTGTTTCATTATTATGAAATTCATGAGTCTATCCCTATCTTGTAGCCCTTTCAAGTTTGCTCTACTTTCTTCAATGACCCAAGTGACCAACTAACCAAGTATGGTGATTAAAGGTTAACAAAGTCCTAATTATTCAAAGAATTCGTAGAGATGTCCTAGTGAAAGGGATATTTTAGAAAAATTCCTTAATAAATTCCACCCTTTCATGATAGAAAGGAACATTGGACTTTTGTACTTTAACATTCGATGGAGGGATAATTATCCATGAATAACACCCTCTTGCAAATGGTCTAAAATTTTATGATGGTGAAGCTTTCATGTCCATCGAGAAGCCTATAAATTTCATTTCCATCCTTGCATTGATATCATCTAACATTATATCACACTATCGTGTTTTGATGACAATTTGCCAATGCCATGAAATCAAGTAAATTGTCTTTATGATATTTTAAACATTTTCTCATTCCATTTAACCATCTTCTTTTGTACACTCATTCTTTCAACTATAGCTTAAAATGTAATTATAAAATTTACATCCATGTTTGTTAATTACATATGTAAAAGAAAAATCATAAATATTTATGGAGAGTGTTTCAACAATGTTAAGGCTATGAAATTTAATATTATATATGCAGAATTTTAATTGCAAAATTTAAACATACCATCGCCTATAGATCAAGCTGCAAAGTTACATTTTCTTTGAAACACTCACCCATAAAGGGATTAAGGCCACTTACAACTTGCGTAAGTAGATTTAAATAACAACTAGCATCAATGCTAATATTCTACTTATATATACGAATGCAAAAGAAGTGATAAAAAATAAAAGCATCAATCAAAGGAAACTCGCCTTTTCTAAATCATACTCACCTAACTCTTCCTTAATTTCTAGCCATTTCTTCATAGTCAAACCATCCCATCCAATTATTAAAGGCAATGCATGAACAACAAAATGTTATGATGGCACAACTTTATCCAAATAAAACATCATTAGGTCAAAAATATAATGCCTTTTACAGTTATTATTAATAAAGATATTGAAAAATTATAATGATAATAGCCTATTTATAATTACCTGAAAAAAGATTAAATAGTCATTTACAAATGTTGTTTCATGTCATCCAATGTACTTTTAACATCGTTTATTAACTAAGTGTAAACCTACTCCAGTTGGAGGAATAGATTTGGTCTGGTTAAAAATTGGATTCACCAACTTTATATCTACTCAAGTCTACTAGACGGCATTAGGACATTACCAACAACAAACAAGGCAAGCAACTTTTTTTCCAATCATGTATATCTATTTCATTTAAACCTGACAATTTTAGACATGATATGCTTTAATTATGTATGGGTTTATTGTAATTATGTTTCGTGTCATAATCATGTTGACACATTTATGACACAAAAATTTTGTCATAAACGTATAAAACACGTATAACACCCATAAGATATAGTTAAGACATGATTAATTAACTGTGTCATAAATGTGTAATCATGCCACATCTATCCATTTACATGGTTAAGACACAATTAACTAATCATGTCATAATCGTATAATCGTATCAATATGTATCTATTAACACATTTAAAATACAATGATTTAAAGTGTCATAAACGGATAAACATGTTTAAATTAATAAATTTATATATAAAATACATTAATTTTGAATATAATTATATAACATATATATATAACTAAACTTTTAATATTATTTTATACTTTTAATTGAAAAACCTAAAAACTATTTTAAGCATTTAATTAATATCCATTTTACTTTAGTTATTAGTAATAACTAATTTATTTTGGTTACTCTTTTCTAATATGTACTAACTTATGTTTATATCCAATATAATTTTAATGTAAACATTTCTTTATTATTTTAACTATACTTATTTTTTGTATAACAAGTTTAGTATAAGCTAAAAGATTTTTTTTAAAAAAAAAAGATATTTAAAAATAAAAAATGAAAAGATTTAAAATATAACTACATTTATTTTTAAAAGATTTTAAAAATAAAAAATAAAAGATTTAGAAAACTTTGCCACCTTTGGAAAAGAAAAAAATTTAAAAATTAAAAGTTTAAATTTTAATTTAAAAGGGAATGAAAAAGACACATTATAAATAAATGTAAAAAAAATTAAACTTTAGTCAAACCCTAAAATCATTTCCTTTTTCTCTTTCCTTGGCCATCTAAACCATTCCCACCCAACTCATCCAAACTTAACTATTTCTCTTTCCTTTACCATCGCCACCTCTCTCTCAGCAAAATACCTTACCATTGCGGTCTTTCTTTGAAATTACTGTTGCCGCCTCTTTCTCTTTAGGAAAATTATAATCATCTCTTTCTCTCAAAGAACTAAAAAAAAATAGATCTAAGATCCAAAATTAGCCATCAACCTACAACAATAACTTCAAATCCTCAAGTAAATTTTTTATTATTTATGGTTCATTTTTTATTTCTCAAATTTCTCATATATTGAGCACGCTATTACTTCTTAAATTAAGTAGAAATAGGGAATTATTTTTGTTTTATATTGAAATGAGAAAAACCTGCTGAAATTGGTTTATTTATTTGTGTGTTTGTTTGTTTATTTGTGTGTTTTTTTATTTCTTGCCTATACATCAACAATGCTTGGTTTTCTTCTTTAGTGATTCGCTTAATTGACTTATTTTTGAATTGTGAATTTTGTGTTTCGATATTAATGAGTTGCAAGGTTAAGATGTTAAAATTTACTTTCTTATGGCTTTTTTTTTTATTATTTTGTCTTTTCATCTTCAGCACGGCTAGTTTAGCTTACACTACTATGATTTTTTTATTTTTTTATTGGATTTTTTGTCATTTCGAGATTCAGTAAGTTATATTTGAATTGTTAGATTAGTTGCATTTTGATTGAACTTGTTATAAATGAGTCTTGATTTTTATAATTCAGTTTACAATTCGTTTTCCTCTTCAGTGATTTGCATAATTGGCCTATTTTGGAATTGTAAACTATTTTTCTTTTGCACTTATGTTAATAAGTTGTGAGATTGAGCCAAAAGTAAAAGAATTAGGGATATGAATGTGTTGTTTATGGAAAATTTAAGTTACTAGTATCTAGATCACAGTATCTAGGTAGTTGATCTGTTTCGATCCTATTTGGATATGAGAAAATATAGGAAAATGTCTAAAAGCAAAATTTTAAATTTTTAGTGCAGTTTTTTGTATATTATGTATGCAATTTTTTTTATATCTAATTCGTATATTTATTTTTTATGGTAATATGATTATAAA
The DNA here is from genome assembly GCA_038381775.1 of Adansonia rubrostipa. Taxonomy (NCBI): domain Eukaryota; kingdom Viridiplantae; phylum Streptophyta; class Magnoliopsida; order Malvales; family Malvaceae; genus Adansonia; species Adansonia rubrostipa. Next base: position 5,621,804 of record JBBYHM010000018.1, on the reverse strand, counting down.
GATTATTTTTTCATTTAACAACTTAAAGATTATCAATATTATTGTAGGTGGACTTTGATAATATCAACTTTAATCTCCAATCAAATTCATTCCTGTGGGCTTAGGTAATAAAGATGATGATGTTGTAGCAGTTGAGGTAGAGGAGACAGAATATAAAGGAAATAAGCAAGTGAACACAAAAGATAGTACACCTCAACTGTTTGGTCAATCTTTAAGTTATTACCCACGAAAACTATTACCTGTGCTTAGAAAGTAAAGTGCAGGTTATATAAAGCTATTAAGAACTATGAAAGTAGGCATGGAACAAGTAACCTAAAATGACATATGAATAATTGTGAGAAGAAAGACACCTATCACATAACTTAAATGATATTATCTATAGAACATGGGTCAATGATAGAAAGGTCTTCAAAATTTGATCATGAAAAATTTTGTGAATTGTTACAATGTTCATGCATAATGTACTATTATCATTTGTAGAGTATTATGACATTAGGGCTATCTTCTTTTATTTGAGTGAAGATGATACTTAAATCTCTAATAGTACTGTTAAAGCTGATATTCTTAGGATGCATAAAAGAGGAAAAAGTAGGATACTACAATTGTTTAAAGATTTACTTGGTAGAATTTGTCTGACTTCTGATTTGTGGACTTCTATCACAACTAATGGGTACATATATCTAACTGCTTACTTTGTTGATCAACATTAGACTTTACAAAAGAGGATCTTAAGTTTTCTCTACATGCCACTACCACACAATGGTGTTACATTAAGCGAAAACGTGTACTCATTGATGGCTAATTGGGAAATTTAAGGTATAATTATTTTTTTAACATGAGATAATGCTTCTGCTAATGATTTTTTTGTTGATTTTTTAAAATCATAACTGAACATGAGGAAAGCACTTTTAAGAGGAGGTTAATTTTTTCATATATGATGTTGTGCTCATATTTTTAATTTAACACTGTAGGATGGATTGAAAGAGATTAATCAAGCAATAAAAAGAGTGGGGGAAAGTATAAAAAATGTAAAAAGTTCTCAAGTGAGAAAACAAAAATTCTTATAATATGTGAATCCAGTGAGTTTAGAAGCCAAAAAAGGATTGAGACTAGATGTTCCAACTAGATGGAATTCCATATTTCTTATGCTTGAAAGTGCACTTTACTTTCGTATGGCTTTTTCTTACTTGGCATTTAGTGATTCAAATTATAGGAGTTGTCCATCTTTGGATGAGTGCGATGATAATAAAACTTTGCAAGTTTCTGGGTGTTTTCTATAATGTTACTTGTGTGTTTTCTGAAATAAAGTACCCTACGACCAATTTATATTTTCCTTCCATTTTCAAGGCACACTTAACCTTGAATGACTACTTGAATGAAGTTGATATGTACATGAAAAACATGATTGCCCAAATGATTGTCAAATTTGAAAAGCATTGGTCTAAAATTTTGCTAGATTTTAGCTATGGCTATGATATTGGATCTTGGCTATAAGCTTTAATTTGTTGAGTGAAGTTACGAGAAACTTTATGAGAATGACTCAATAGAATTCAGAATTGTCAAAGGTAGTTTGTTTTCTTTTAATGATGACTATATTGTTGAGGTTTCTAATCATGATTCATCTTTTAATATTTTTACTCTTGATAAGTGTAATACTAATATTTTTCAAATAGTTTATTTTTTAACTGTTATTATTGATTTTAATTCCAATATTTTTTTATGTTATTTTTATTATAATTCTATTTGTTTTTATTTTTAAATATTTGAATTTTATTTTTTAATTAAAAATTTGACTTTTAAGACATTGAGTATAAGGCTATTATATAAAAATCTCAACTTAAGTTACATCTTGATGAACAAAAAGTTGATAAGAAATAAGATTTAGATATCCTATATTTTTATAAGGCAAACCAATTTCGCTATCTTTAACTTGCTACCATAGCATGGTATATAATGAGCATTCCTATTTCAACAATAGCATTTCAATCTACTTTTAGCTTTAGTGGTAAAATTATTGATTAATATCATAGCTTACTTAAGCCAAAATATTGTGGAAATAATTTGTTTATTGTAAGGATTGGTTATTTGAAAAGATTGGTAAAGGATTTTTTTTTCATTTCATTAAACATATATAATTAGTTCATCATATATAAACTTTATAAATATAGATTCTATAAAGCTGAAATTAAATGAGATTATACCAGATATCATTCAGTTGGATATTAAAAAAGAGGACTTATCTAAACTTTTAACCTCTGATGACGTTAGAGTTAATGGATCTTAAGTGAAAGGTTACTATTGCAAAAATTGAATTCACTTTAATTTTTTTAAGCTTTAAATTTTTTATAAATATATTTTTATTTTGTAAATAGGTGGCTTGGTAGAAAGCATGCATTGGACAAGTTTTATTAGACTTTTATTGGTCAAGATTTAAGAATATTTAGAGTTTGAACTTTTATTTTGTTTATTGATACATTTGAATTGTATTTGTATAATTATGTTGAAATTAAATAATGTCTATATTCTTTATTTTTATGGCTCCTAACAGTATGTATTATGATTTGTAAAGAGCATATGATGATTAAAAAGCAAAATAGCTTGAAAAATGAAGGAAAAAGAAAATTGATTAGTAGATTGGTTGATAATATCGTGTAATTTTCTATACTAATCACGTTTTCGTGTAACTCATGTCTTAATTATATTTTCATATTATTCGTATTAATCATGTTATTGATGTTGTAATCATGTCATATCGTATCATATTAAACATGAATGAGTTTGTGTCATGTTATGTCATATCATGTAAACGTTAACAAAATCAATTTTAACTGTTTTGTAATCATATCATATCATGTTAAATTTAAAAAGATTAATTTTAAATATGTTAATCGTGTTGTGTTGTGTGTAACACGAATATAAATCTTGTCATGTTCATGTTTCAAGGTTTGACATGATTAATTAATCATGTCATGTTTATGTATTAGGTAATCATGTCATGTCTAAAATGAGACATGACATTATAACATAAATTGCTAGGTTTAGTTACATTAAGTAACAAAGTGCTCTTTTTCTACAATGAGAAAACCTCAAAATTCTGCACCAAGTCTTAACTCATCAATTACATTTTTTAGATCTACCCTAGCCTTTTTTCTTGTATGGGAACATCGAACACTAGACCAACATTAGTAGTTTTTTTTATTACATGATTACACCATTATAAAGCATTATTTATTAGGTTAAATTGTTTAATTAGTTATCCACATAATTAGTGACACAAATTGGTGAATCTTAAATTTAACAACCCACCAAATTGATCTCAAGTACTTCATTTTCCTTCGTATGATTACTAGAAACAACTTCTTTTATAATCCTAACCAATCTATTTGGGCTACATCATGTATGCAACTCAACATTGTGCTGCAATTTCATTTATGAATAGATTATGTTTGACGAAGTAATAATTATTTAAATAACATAATATAAGAGAAGAAAAATACATATCTTAGCTTACTTCATCTTTTTGTCTAAATTACTTCTTCTATTACTTCATCCATTTTTACCTTTTTCATAAATTTGTCAAAAATATAAGATTTAAAATTAGAAAGAATGTATATATATAAATATATATCTCTTATTCAATATGTAACAATATAAGATACTTATATGTATATACTTTTTTCCCTTATAAGAAAATTTTATTATAATATGATATATATATCATCAAAACAAATATGTGAATATAGTTATAATAGAATATATATGGTTATAACATTATGTATAAATGCTACAATTGTGAAGTTATCACAATAACAGTCTAATCAAAATAGAATAACATTGTACAAATCATGATAACGTATGAATAAATAACTATAATAGCATGTACATATGACTATAGCCGTATATACATAATATGTATATGTCATTATACCAATATATATACATATCAAAATATCTTTATTTGCACATGATTATAACAATATGTACATCTGACCAACGATATGTACATATTAATATAAGATCATGTATATATTACAATAACTTTCTCTGAATATATTATGACAAAATATACAAGTTACTTTAATAGTACATGTGACTAACAATGTATACATATCACTTTAATTGTATGTACGTACATAATAGCACGATATATACATATTACAATAACGTTAAGTAAATATATGTGCACATTCAATAACAAATATACCAACAATACAATCCCATTTATATGTACATTTAGCATAGCTATGTGTACGTGTAATATAACCAAATGTACATATAGCATTCAACATATGTACATTTTATATTTTAACAAATGAAAGCATAAATCAGTAAAAAGTATCTTAAAATAAGAACTACACTGGAAATACTTTAAGAAAAAAGACTATTTTATATTTATATATATTTATAAGGATATATGGATATAGGATAACTATGTTTACTTTAAACTTAACTATGTATTTATCTTTTTTTCATTTTTTTCCAAAAGGATAAATAAATATTTCTTCTAACAAATAAATTTTATTAAAAATTAGTTGAAGAAAATTAGTTGCCACTTGCATTTGTTTAACAACAATAGTAATTTTGGTCTCAACTATGAAGGAACCAAAATTTAACAAATTATAAACAAAAAAAAAAAAACAAAATATATGCATCACTTTAATAACATGTTCAAATCACTATATCAATAGGTGCATCTATTAAAATTTATACATGTGTTCATCCCCTAATTCAACCCTAAACCAATGAATTACATGTATATTATCCCTAAATACAATCCTAAACACCAATCAATTACTTCCTAATCATTCATAACTATTATACAATGGCAAATTTATTAAAAAAAAGTATGACAAAAAAATAGCTATATGTACACACAATTATAAAGGAACATTCAATCTTGAATTCCTATAACTGGCTTACATATTAAGCTCATTTTAATACCACGCTTACTCCATAGGTTTATTTCCAAGTCTAAACTTCATATTGTCTGTAAAATCATGCCTATTGTTATTTTAGGCATCTCATAAAGTAAAGTGTAAAAAATTCTTGCCTTTGCATAATGCACGATGGCCATAGTTAAAGACCTTTTACACACAATAATTAAAAAGATTTTGCATACAATATAAAGTTCAAACTTGAAAAGATTACTTTCTTAATTAAAACTAATATAAAAAAATAAGCATAGTTTATGTCCCACTTATATGTAATAATCTAAGTACAAATGTATAAAAACTATATATTTACATAGCAAAAATCTATATGTATATATCACAATTTAAATGCACATTATTCTAAACTAAACATAATTTATTATATGGCAGCAATTTCTAACATAAACCCAAAGCTCTTATATGTTAACCACCCTTAAAATGACCAATCAACCAAAAATTTAATTAATTCATACAAATTGGATAAGAGTATTAAATATATAAATTAGAACTAAGAACATGTAAACCTTTTAACAAATACTTTAACTAAATAAGTGTACTTATATGTATATATACCATTAACATATATAAATTCTACCCAACTAGGTATATTTTTATATAGTGACAATTTTTACTGTACCATAGTCGATGCTTTAACTCATCAAATCATCTAAAATTATCCTAAAGTAACAACTTTAAAGGAAACGATTACAAAAATGTATGTATAGTTATATTTACGCATAAGTATATGATTATGTATATATAATATAACATTCAACTAAATTATATGTACATATCATAAAATTAACATTTTTTCTATAATTCAATCAATTAAAATATTAAAGAATATACTAAGGGATTAAGACCAATTTGAAGAAATCTCGTAATACAAAAGCAAAACAACATGTTTTAAGGGAATTTAAGTTTAGTTATTATTAGATTTTGTTGCTTTTTACATAACACAATATGGACAATACAAAACATAAATGAGAAGATGAATAAAGTTGATATTTGTAATTGTTCCAAATCTATATTTGGGACAAAAAATTAATAAAAATTCAATACAAGGTGAATTCAAAAACCCAATCTTAATGTATAAACTTCTTATTTCTTTACATGTAAGTTAAACTCATATTATTAAAATTCCAGTAGCATACAATCGAAAAAGCAAAGCAAACCACAAACTATTGAATTTTATAACTAAATTTGCAATTGTAAAATGATAAATATATAGATATATCTTAATTTTCTTGCCCTTTTGCTTTTTTATCAATAATGGAAGGAGGAGATGAACAAAGGACAACAAAGAAAAAAATAGAAGGAAGGAAAAAAACAGATGAAATATTTTCTTCTTTTATTAGAAGGATGAATTTCATGAGATTATGAATGTTTCATTAAGGTTTTCAATGGATTTTATAATTTTATTTAGCAATTAACATCAATAGTGGATTTGAAGGAAGTTGTCATTAAAGGTATCTTAGTTTTTATTATTAACTTATTAAGGGTTTATTTGTTTCATAGACAATAACTTTTGAAAAATGTGAAAAATCTTTTCAGTATTTGTTTAGCAAAAAATAATTTGGTCAACGAAAAATTACTTGCAAATCAATGAAAAATAAGACATTTTTTTCCTGAAAAATGTCTTTTCATTTTCAAAAGCAAAAGAAATTTTTTTAAAAAAAAAGAGCTCCCCTATAAGTAACATGATTTTCATATTAAAACTTAACTAGAGCTAAATATTATTATTAATAGAAATATTTAATATTTAATATTTAATTTAAAAATATCAAAACATTATTATAAAATTATTTTAATAATATAAATTTTAATATTTATATTTTGAATACTAGTAAACGTACATATTTATATTTTAAAAATATAATATTATTTTTAATAATAATTATTAATATAATTTATTTTTAATAAAAACATTATTTAATAAAATAATATTATTATTTTAATAATAAATTGTAACATTTCAATATTTTAAATTTAAAATAGTATTTTAATATTTTGTATATAACTATTTTAATAACAATTTATATAAATTATACTTTATAAATATGTCATAATAAGTTTTTATAATATGAAGAATTAATATTTTAATAGTATAAAAATATTAATGTAAACAACATTTTAATAAATATTTTTATATTTTAAAAATTTTATTTAATTATTTTTAATAATTTATAGTATTATTTAAATATTTTAAATATTTAGTATTAATATAATATTTTATCATTAAATATTAGTATTAAAATATTACGATTTTAATATTAAGAATTAATTAGTTTGATGATAAACAATTTTTAATTTTAATATTTATGTCAATAATACTCTTGGAAGATTGTAAAATAATATTTTAATAATTATATTAATATAAATAATATTTTACTAATTATTATAATATTTTAAAATATTTATATAATTAATTTTTATAATAAATAATATTATTTTAAATATTTAATATTAATAAAATATTTTAATAATTTATACTATGATTAAAATATTACTAAAAAATTAATATTTTAAAAATAAATAATTTTTAATATTTGGATAATTAATAATTTAATATTCATATTAATATTGTTATTTAAAAAAATAAATTATTCAAAAGATAATCAAATAATAAAAAATATTTTTATTTATTCATCAAAATATTAAAAATTTTTATTTTTTTCAAAAAAAAATCTTCGCATTTCTGTAAATTAAACAAAGTTTTAAAAATTTTGAGATTTTCATTTTCCTCTTTATATTATTATTCTCTGTTGACCCACATATAAATATTGTGGGTGGAGTCAAGGTGTTTAATCCTTTTCACCTTCCCCAGCAGGCTTTCCCGAGAACCACAGCATAAAGTTTCTTCCTTTTTTTCATCTTCCATCCCCCCCGCCCCCCGGGAAGACAGTAGATAGTTTCTTTTTTTCTCTCACATACTGAAATTAATACTCCATCTCACAAGTTCTTTCCATTCATGGCAGAAGTTGGGGAATCCTCTGCTTCTAGACCCTCCCCCCAAATTTGGGCTAAGCTTGGTACCCCCCCTCTTTACTTTTTTTTTCAAGAAAAATAGTATTTTGTAAGTTTTGTTATTATGTTGGTCTTTTACATTGCATTTTATGCTTGCCTGTATCTTTTCCTTTTCCTTTTTTTTTTTCTTATAAATTGAGTTGGGAATTCTTTGTCGGATTCTTTTGTTCTCACACCTTCATGTATACCAAGGACACATCTTTACTGAAATCTGAAAACTTTCACTTCTGGCATAACCCCCAAGTAAAATTATGAATTGCCTGCTTGCTGTTTCGATCTTCGATTTATTACATTTTCGTTAATGGAAAATTAAATGAGTTTACTTCTACTATAGAATCAGAAAGATGGTATCTCCAATATCTCTGGGTTTTCCTTTCGTTAGTCCAGTTAGAAACTTTTCCGTTTCATATTTCTTAAGCATTTTCTTAATTTAGGCAAGCCCTTGGTTCTTCTTTGGTTTGACTGTTTGAACAATTTTGTTATCATGTTCCTGGACAAATTTTACATTTTCATTACCTCGAAATGGAATACTTGACTACTTGGTAAAAATGTACCTGTCGCTGGACATTATTCAACTACTATTGCCACAAATGTTGGTATGATTAGGATGATCCTGATGCGAGGAGTTATAGTATCAAATGCTGGATTTTGACGTAAAAATACTTTTGCCTTGTGATACGGATAACATGAATGAAGATTTGATTGTGGATTTTTGGTGACTTATTTAACATTAAGGCTTTGAATATTCATCAACTTTTAACTTTTGCAGTACCATTACATGCACAACATTCAGATATTGAGATCTGTTCAAATGAGATGATAGTAAGTTCACCGATCACATCCTTTTCTCAAGAGAAGCATGACTGGTGCAAAATAATGAGGAATCCAGATATGTTAACCGCAAGGATGCAAAATAAAAGGTATTTTTCCATAAATTGACTAAGCTATCTGTGGTTTTTTTTTTTTTTTTTCCTCTTCTATGGTTAGCAATCCTTCAAATATCATTTTGAATAATGAAAAAAATTAAAAAGTTCACTAGCGTAACAAGGTTTAGTAGAAGTATGCATTAGATGTCATGAATAATGCGTGGGACTCAATCAAGTTGCCTGTTCCAATCTCTATATGTTGGCCTTACTATAATTAGAAAGAAAAATGTGTTTTCACGGCTACAACCAAGCTCCTTCATAATATTATTTGTAATTTATAGAATCAATGGCATAATTCTATCTGTTTTTGCGTTTACAAGATTCTTTAGTGAAATTATTTGGGGTTTACAAGATTCTTTAGTGAAATTATTTGGGGAGACTATGTATTTCTGGACCCTTTGAACTCTACATGATGCAATACCATAATTACAGAGATATAGACGTATTAACAAATGATATCGATAGAAATAAAACTTCAAAGTACCATTAGAATATTCTTTAGTCAACTCAAGTAGGATAGCATCTTGCCATGCTCTAGAGACATGCAGCTAGAAATATCCTTCTCAAAATGAAAGATTGTGTTCCGTTATATGGGGGGAGGTTCTAACAAGGTTAATTCTGAATAATCATCCTTAAGTATCATTATTGAGGAAGTAGTACAAAAACATTTGATGATAATTAGCTATATACCTGCTTGATTGAAACTACAAAATTATGATGATAATAACAAGTGTGAGTTTAAGCAAGTTACCGTCTAAAGCCTCTTTATTCTCATGCCAAATACAACTTGTTTTCCATTGTATAACTTTGAAGAGTCTTTGTTCTATTGCAAATTTTAAAGGTTGATTAAGTGCTGTCCGGAAAAGTACTGGAGTTAATAATTGCCCAGCCTGCACCCTGTTCTGTGGACTTCTCAAGCCCTAAATAGCTTTCTTCTTCCATCTTTGGGTTTTCTAGTTCTGGTAATCATCGTATAATGCATCAACAAGTTTGGTTGTTTTGGAGTCTAGAATGTAGAGCTTCTAAGCCTATTTAATCTGCGTTGCTCTAGGTGGTACTCTTGTCAGAAATATTCTATACCTCAAAGTGGGTATAGGTATGGGTTATGACCCTTCAATTAAGGAAAATCTTTAGAAAAATTGCATGTATCTCTCTTAAGACTCATACGCATGACCAGCATTCACATCCAAGTCTAAGGAACATGGTATGCTGGTACCTATTCTTTGAATATTTGATTGATTTATATACGAATTGGATCTTGTAGATTTTTGTAGACACGAGAACCCAGGTTAGTTTTCGGTGGCAATTTGGTTTGTACAGCAGGAAGGAAACAAATTTCTGTCTTTCTGGAAGTCCTGCACTGTCTTTGGCTGCTTTATTATTGTTCTAATAATGAGAAGGGAGTTCTTGCCGTTTATTTTGAAGAAATGTTATGAATTTAGGTTGACCAAATACATATTTAAGAAAATTGTAGCTCTGTTTCTGGCAAAAAAGTCCTTTCTTAAGGATGATACTTCTGCTGAACAAGACTGTTTGTAGACTTGTATTTTTGCATCCTAAACTGAAAAATTTCTTAGGCTTGGTTTGGGTATTTCCATATTAATTGGATATATAACTTGCTGAATCTTTTTTATGGAAATGTGGAACTTCTCAAAAGAATATGCTATGAATTGAGGGTACTTCAACACAAAAACATGTTGCCTCTTTTGTTTTACATTGTAATTGACTTACAATGTCTTATTTACAACATCAATTATTGGGTTGGTTAGAGTGTTATGGGAAGCATTTATTTAGGGAAGATATACGTAAAATATAATGTAATATGTAGGACACAATATTTAAAGTTATGGCACTGATACCACACCTTCTAATTTTGAAGCCTTCAATGTTCAATAAAACATGAAGTATGGTCTTACTAAAGCAACCATGTGCCTACTTGGAACTTTATATGTATAGGAATTTGCAGTAAATGTAAAATTTCTGTTTTTGATTCCTTAAATTAATCCTAAACAATACATAAGAAGTCTTTTAATTGGTATTCTAATCAGTTGGTGGATCCCTTTTAAATATTCTCATTTAGCATCCATATTACCTATTGTGTTGTATGCTACTGGAATTATGTCATATGAAGTCACTATTTTTATTCTCAAATCTAAATCAAATCCCACTTTTAAACTTGATTGTACTTACGAAGAAAATATTGAATTTTTTTTGGAAAGTAAATGCTAGATAGAAATGAATGTAGATGAAAAATTCAGTTGAGTGGTGATTTACTTATTATTCATGATAATAGTAATAGATTTTAACCATTGCAAATTTTGTGTTCTATTCCTCCAATTACTATGCAATGCAGGTACTTAAAAAAAAAAAAAAAACATTTGTTTTACCTATTTCTCTTTTCTCCATATGTATTGAGCTACTGCAGTTCAAATGATATGCTTGTTGATGATGCTGTTGTCCAAAGAGAAGATGTTGTTGAAATCAAATGTGGAACTGAAATAGTTTTGGGTCCTGATAGAGAAGGTCAGCTTTAGTTTGATTTGATGGTTATGTTTCCGTAACTGAATTTTTATTACTGTTGAAATTCCACCTTCTGACTTATTATATGGATCAGTCATCAACTCTTTTTTTTTTTTTTTACTGTTGATAGTAATTTATGCAAACTGTATCTTGTTGATTAAATTGCTAATAAATCAGTGGTTGGACTGTGAAGTGCTAAAATTGTTTTCTGATTGATGTTTTTTTAATATTAGGAGTTTATGGTTTTGTGTATATTAAACATAAGGACCTGATGATATCATCATATTATTTTAAAAAAAATCCTGTGGAAAGGGAGGGAGGCAGCTATTGTTCTCATGACTTAAAGGCTTTTCCCTTCTCACAAAATGTGAAGTGTTGGTTTTAAAAAGTTGGAAAAGTTATGAGAGAGGGGTATGCCATTGTGAATAATATGCTATGACTTTTCTGAGTTTACCATTTATTTACATGCCACACTTTTCAATAAATATAAATTATTACTAATGTGAACTCTTTACTTCTTAATTGATACAAAATATTCTATTCACTGAATTTGGATTTCTATCATAGTCCATGTAATTGCTGCTTTTGAGCGATTTAAACTTTATTTGCCATTAGCCTAGTACACTTTGGCAAATGGTGCTTACGAAAATACGGATGACAAAAACATTAGCACAAGATAAGTGTTAAAAAAATGTGTATGCAGAAGTTTTATGTTCTTTATATATGCTGCATTAGGGACCTTTCGGAACTGGAAAATCATGGTCGTATTTGGATAATTGGCTTTTAGATAACTGGTGGAATACCCTCCATCGATGGAATTGTATTAGAGGCTTTGGAGTTATGGTTGAAGGATGTTATGGCCTTGATAGACTATTTCTTTGTTGATTTTATCAATACCTTATTCTTTTTCTTTTTCCTCCTCTTAAGCAATATCCTTGTTTTATACATATGCTGCTTTCCTGGGTTCAACTAAAACTAACAACAGTCAATTTTTTGCTATTAAAGGCAAACATATGATTCAATTTGTCCATGAGCCAACGTGCATCGATTTTTACCACTTCTTGGTCCGAAACAAGTCATCTTTGGAACTGCAAAACTTAATTTATTGTTATTGTTTGGAATATTTGGCTATCTGTTTCATAAGAAAGTCTTTAATTATTGACACCTACATCCTTTTGCATAATGAATTTCAAAACTTGTGGATATATTGTTCCAACCTTTGCAGTATGAGCGTATGACTTATATCTGCCAGCAAGTTAGAAGCTACTTCCTCTAGGCAAGTTTCCCTAGTAGTATAGGGAATGGTTGCATTAACATAGGCGCTTATGCAATGAATTTATGGTAGGTCGACTTTGATGACTAGTTTTGTAATTTAATGAAGTTATCTGCTGGTCAAAGAAATTCTTGAAATCATGTTAGATAATAGTAGTAGTAGTTTAAATGATGTAACATGTCAAAGAAATCCTTGAAATCATGTTAGATAATAGTAGAAGTTGTATTTTAAATGAATTAACATTTGTTGGTTGGACTATGTCATTTTTTTTTCCCTCTTGTTGCTCCAGGATATTTGAGCTATACATTTAAACTGATGCCAGGTATAGAAACCTGCAAAAAGCAATTGAAGGTGAACTAAGATTAATCATTTAATATTTTCTTTCATATGGACTATGCATTTTTAGGTATGCTTATGACATAAAGTTTTTTTTGTTTGGTGTTTCACAGATCTCTATAGATGTTGAGCATACAAAGTGCAGCATCTGCTTAAATATATGGCATGATGTTATCACTATTGCTCCTTGCCTTCATAACTTCTGGTTTGTAATTTACTTCTTGCTTATTTAGTAATATATGTAGCCTTAATTGATTTTAATTTTAGCTTCCTTCTATTGCTTTAAGCAATGGATGCTTTTCAGAGTGGTTAAAGAGGTCACAGAAGAAACATTCAGGTGTGCTCTGCCCCCAGTGTAGAGCTGTTGTACAGTTTGCTGGAAGAAACCATTTTCTGCGCAATATTGAGGAGGTAAGTTATTTAATTACATCTAAGTTTGAGTTATTTGGGTTTTATGGTTCGAATCGTCCTCTATTAGATAGAACCCAATAACGAAAATCACAACATGCTGACAATTGATAATTGAAGCAATGACGTGGTGTTTCAACATTTATCATGTTAGTAAATTTACGTTGGCAAAATATATTATAGGTAATGCTAGGAGTTAATAGCGTGAAAATCACGTGTAACTTGATATGTTTGGCTACTTTTTTGGATAAATTATTTTCGTATTTTTGGCAACTAGTCACACTGAAATGGGACAAAATTAAATCAAGAAATTGTAGATTGCTTTTGATAAGTCACTTGATTAAATGTCAATGGTTTAGTTTTCTTTTAAACTAGAAAAATTGCAACATCAAGCAGAAAATGTCTTGGTTTCCCTTAAAGAACACGCTTGGGTGGGTGAAATAGGAATAAGTATCATGAGTTGTCCTATCCTTCTAAGTTGGTTGTGTTTTGGTCCCTAACCAGTACATTTTTCTGATTGAATCCTTAGCCGTTAAATTGTTCTGGTCTTTCTATCAATTTCACCATCAAGTTTGATGAATGACAAGCAAGTCGAATAAGGCTGTGCTATCTAGGACAAAAACAGTGGAAAATAATTTTTTTTAAATGAAAAATTAAAGATAGAAATTACGTAAATTCTCTTTTTATTCTCTCTCTCCGTGGATGTCTATTTTCGGTCAATAACATATGATAAAGATATCTTAGCATAGATACTTTGGAACAGGTACTTTAGGGACAGATAAGTACTCTGGTACAAGTACTTTGGCATAGGTAGTTTAGAACAGCTACTTTGGCATAGGTACTTTAGAACAGGTATTTTGTTGTAGGTACTTTCGCATAGATGTCTTGGAATAAGTACTTTGGCACAAGTATTTTGGAACAGGTGCTTTCGCATGGGTATCTTGTAACAGGTACTTTGGCACAGGTACCTCAGAATAAGTACTTTGGCACATGTACTTTGAAATAGGTGCTTTTGCACAAGTATTTTGAAATAGGTATTTTGGTACAGGTATCTTAGCACAGGTATTTTGGAACAAGTGCTTTTGCACAGGTATCTTGGAACAGGTACTTTGGTAGAGATACTTTAGCACAACACTTTTTAGTAGTAGTGTTATTTAGCATAGCAAGTTCTACGTAATACAGATCGTGGAGTCAATCTTAGAAGGTTGGCAGGATTCTTGGGTTTTCTCCACGTTCGGGATGCCTTGGAGAGTATGGCTTGAAGGCTCGGATATGAGAACTTTTAAGAAGTGCTTTTCTTAACCTTTCCCTGTAATACAAGTGCTATCCTTCTTTCTCGTTGCACAGGCAGTACATTCTTAAGCGTGCTGTCATATAACCAATGTCCACTTTATGTTACCGAAACATTCCTAAGGGAGTAACTTTCATAATCACCTTAACCCACTACTTTTGTAACGTACGCCTCAATCCACTACTTCTGTAACTTTCATCTCAACCTACCACTTCTGTAATTTCCATCTTATCCCACTATACTTATAACGTTTACCTCAACCCGTTACCTTCGTAACTTTTCTTGGAGAGGTTATAAATGGAAATTCCAAAGTTTCATTGAGGGGGCTTTTTTTTTTTTTTTCTTTTTGTCATCTTTGTGCATACTTATAGTTTTAAAGACTTCTCTACAACTCTTTTTCTCTAAAATCTTATAACCATCGTAACCTTCACCATCTTCAACCACTTATCACCTTTATTATTGCCGCCTGCCACCGTATTTGTCTTCTAGTGATTGCACCAATCTTTGTCTTTGCCATCTCTTTATTACATTCTGTTTTACTAGTTTGTAATATTTCCTTATTTATTCAAAAAGAACCCATTTAACTCTCTCTTTAAATTTTTTTACTTGTCTTTTTTCCTTTGCATTGGTATGGTTAGATTGGGAGATATGAGGCGCGGGGGGGGGGGGGGGGGGGTTGGGACAAAGGAAATCTCACTTGGTAGGGCTAGGTTTGGCTTGACTAGCCCCGATTTGGCTCCCTGGACTAGAAGTTTCCCTTGTGAGAAATATCAATATGGCTCTATATAGTGTGGAAGCTAACAATATGTGCTTGAATCCGAGTGTAGTGCAATAATTGGTGCAAAACTAGGGGTAAATTAGGCCCTAATCTTGTTGAATTATGCCTATCAGTGCCATAATTTGTCCCAATGCATTGATTAGTGGGCAAGGGCCAATTATGATGTGACTTATTTGGCACCTGTTAGGCCATATGTGGGTGTAATGCAAATCAATTCGTGCAAATCCAGGTGGATCTTGATTTATTCTGTCAAAAAGGTCTCTTTCTTGCTAGTGGGGTAGGGAGCATGGGAAGGAAAAAGCACGAAGAATAAAGGAAAGAAATAATGCCTATAAAAAGAAGTGTAACATGTGTCGTGCTTAGATGTAAATTTTGTGGTTTTGACAGACCAAATAGATGAAAGGTTTACATTTCTAAAATATCTTTATTTTAACAAGGTTGTGCATTGAATCAATTTATATGCTAGTGGTTAAAAGTTTATGGATAGGATTGTAAATAAGTTGATGTGCTTGCGAGCTACTCAAGCTTGGCTCGGAAAAAACTTGAAATATCAGCTTGGTCACTCTTGAGTCAAGTTTGAGTTCAGAGCGAGCCAATTTCAAGTATCCTAGCATTCGACTTACGTGGCTTATGATTCTAATTGGGTTTTTCCATTTTAATATATTTATAATATTTTTAATATGCATATTTTGTTTATAATTATTAATTGACAAATTTATACTTCATACTTTTAAATAAGAAACAACCTTAATTTTTTTTTCTTTTACTTATGCTGTGACCATATTTCCTTTTCACCTTCAATGTCTTAAGTTCAACTCTTAACAAATCTTACCTTTTCATCCCATCACTCTCAACTTACCAAATCTCATTAGATCTCTACATCTTTCTAAAACCTTTTTGGCTGCTAGATGATATCACGCTACCCAATCTCCATTTTGGGCTTTCATCTTCTCTAAATGTTTCATGTGCTTCCTTTGCAAGGTCGAAATAGTCACCAGTCTTTGAGTTTGGGGGCCTTGCCGGTGTTCTTACTTGCATTCGAAAAAAGTGATTTATTTTCAAGTTAGGGATAGCTTCTTGTCATCAACTTACATGGGCATATTTTGTGAAAGTTAAATCACAAACATTCCTTCCCTTGGCAGCTTAATAAAACACAAATAAATATTTGGGTAAACTACACCAATAATCATTCAACCATTGGCGCGCCTTCGTTTTGGTTACTGAACTTTCAAAGTTTTCAAAAAGGCCACAACGTTATAAAATTATTTTATTTTGGTCACCAATTGTTAAAGACTAATGGCAAAATGACGTGGCGATGCCACATCGTTGTTAGAAGCCACATGGCATTGCCACATCATCTGACATGCCATTTGGCATTGTCCACGTGGCTTTATGAATTTTCAGATTTTTTTAAAATTTAAAAAATAAATTATACTTTTGATCATATATCTTTTTGGGATTTTTATTTTTGTCACTCAATTTTGAAAATTTCACAAGTTGTTCACTCACAGTAAATTTATTTTACTTTTGATATAATATAACAAAAGTTGGGTGACTGCTGGTGTAGTTTACCCTATTCTTTTTTCCATTTTCCTATTCTATTAAGCTACACTTCTTTGGATGTAATATAATAAAAGTAAAAACTTTTAAATGCTTTTTCATTGTTTATTCCATCGATCTCTCTCTAAGTCTAAACTCTTTTCTTAATCATCAATCAAACTCCCAGTTTCCGTCACTGGCTGACCATGTCTTCTACCATCCTTTGTTGTCAATAGCTACCTGCTACTACTTATCGACATCCTTTTTAGCCTAATTCTTCTTTTTTGCCTCTTGAGCACTTCTACCATATTAGATTTCTAAAAAAATGCTTGTTTTTTCTTAGATCTAACAAGTTAGCCCACAACTTATCCTGAAAAGCTCCCTCTTTGCCATTTCAATCAATTTCTCTTCTGAAACTTTTCTTCCTTTCCTTTAGCCTTCCTCTTCATTGTTTTGTGAGCCTCAAAACCCATTGAAAAGTCTCTCTTCTTCTTTTTGTGGTTTTATGTGTTTGAATGATGCTGTAATTTTTAGGTTAAAAAATGGGTTTTTTTTTTTTTTTTTTTTTTTAATAATAAAACTACTTTGAAAAGGGAATAGCAGTAGTAATGGACCATTATTGCTGTTATTTACTGTTACGCTGAGTTTTGTGATCGTTATTCGCCACTATTGTTGTGTTTTAAATTTACAACAATTTTTTCTTCAATAGCGGTGGCAACAGCCAGTGCTACTGCAAAATAGTAGCCTCTATTTCGTTATCTTACCGCTATTTGAATCCCTGTTATTAATATAAAAGTAAAAGTACGAAAATAAAGAAATTTAATGTAAGTTTTAATTTTTTAATTTTTAATTAAAAATAAATAAAACAAATTCATTTAATAAAAGTGATCAAAAGTAAAATAAATTTATTATGAGTAACCAACTTGTGAAATTTTCAAAATTGAGTGACCAAAATAGAAATTTCCAAAACGATAAATGATCAAAGATGTAATTTATTTTTTTAAATTCTTTTAAAAAATATTTTTTTCTTCAAAATTCATGATGCCACGTGGCATGTAAGATGATGTGGTGATGCCACATGGCTTCTGACGATGATGTGGCATCACCATGTCATTTTTTCATTAGTCTTTACCAGTTGGGTGACCAAAATAAAATAATTTCATAACGTGAGTGGCCTTTTTGAAAATTTTGAAAGTTTGGTGACCGAAACGAAATGCGTCAATAGTTGAGTGACTACTAGCGTAGCTTACCCTAAATATTTCTTACTCTCTAGATTTGGTTGTAAAGGTTCAGTGATGGCAATAAGTATTAACATACGAAAATCCTCCTTGAAAATTCACATTCCTTCCAATTTCAACTAGTTCTAACCCAAATTGAGCTTGAGTAACTCATTTTCTTTTTTAAGTTGAGCATGAGCTAGAAAAAATAGAGTTTGATCGAGTTCAAGCCAAGTTTTGAGTCATAAATTTGGAGTTGAGCTCGAGCATCGAGTATTGTAGCACTTTGGCCTGGCTTATTTACAGACCTAGTTATGGAACATCGGTGCAATTTTCCCAATGAGATAGGTTTATTCAAGGTGGAACGGCTTGGACTAGCTATTTATTTTGGAATGAGCTATTCTTTAATGGCATGAAAAAGCTATTTTGGACTCCAAATTAAAAGCTATTGTTGATTGTTGATTGTTGATTGTAGGTGAGTTTACCAAACAATAGTAAATTCTTTCTTTTCTAAAGTGTTTTCTACAGAAAATAATTTGTTACAAATGGCCATTCTTGTATTGTCAACAGAAGCTTAATTTTCAAATAGTTTGAATATCATGATTTTCTTTTTTTAAATACAATGGGGTTTTTAAAATCGAAATGACTATGTTGTATACGCCTAAAAAAAGGGTTAGTTGTAAATTTAGAATTTTTCTGTTTATGTATCCAAACAAAAAGATAAATTGCCATAGGAAGATTAGATTTCCATGTTCAAACTGAAAACTGATTGACAAATTTAAATGCCATGTACATAAAGCTCTTTCATTTAAAATATGGATTTTCATCTTTTGCGGGATGCAATTATATGGAAGGAGTATTACTTTTTATTTTTTTGTTTACAGGATTATTTATCAACCTTTCTAAATTTTCCATTTTTTTATATGAAATTATTATTAAGTAATCTAAGATATCGCTTGACCTTTATTTTGAATCAAGAGAAACCATTGATCTTATTTTGTAAACGTGGCTATATGAAGTCCAAAATGACCCAAAACTTGCCCGAACAAGAATGACTTGAGCTAAGAGCTGTGCCTGAAATGAACTGAAATTTGGAGAGATTCGAAATTGAGCTGACCTAAATCTAAAACTATCTGAACTGGAAGATAACCTTGTCAGAACTCACTGAAACCTGCACATTTGCCATCTCTAAATATAGCAGGATAATTTTTATCGACTGTTCCCTTTTGTGTTACCAGCTTAGTGCTTTTGAGAGCTATTCATGGATATATGTTGTTTGGACCTATTTTATAGTTCATTGCTGTCCTGTTTAGACATGATGCATTTTTTCTCTTTTTTGGTTTACTAGTACTTTAATGGTTTAAAACTTGTGTTATTCTCCTGGAGTCAGTTGTGATATTATTGTTATTGTCTTATTTTTTTTCTAATCAACTGCTTGGTTGCTTTGTACAGGATATCTTGCAAGCAGATCCTTCTCTAAGACGTTCAAATGAAGAACTTGCACTTCTAGACTCTTATGCGACGATTAGATCGAATCTTGTGGGTGGTAGCACTCCATTTCGTTGTCTGTCATTTGTAATTTGTATGTTTGCTGTTTATTTTGATGATGATGATGTCAATGAGAGCTCTTTACCATGATAGATGTCCTCAAGTAGTAAGGCTCTAGGATTAGTCAAATATGACATTCTGTAATTCACATGCATATAATATTGGTTGTATGTCTTAACGTATTGCTAACATTCCAATCCTTGTAAGGTAGCTTTTGTTTTGTGATGTTGTGTACTAACAAAAGTGAAACTTTTCCAAGTTTAGATGAATTATACAAGCCTTGTATAATTGACCTTTTGATTCTAGGAGTTCTTTCAGCTGAAATTAGAACTAAGATGGGAACCTATTCAGGTTAGATGATGGTCATGTTGCTAGGCTAGTGATTAGTTTGTACCCACACCACCCAACCTTTTCCTCATTTTAGTTGGGAAAGCAGTTAGCAATGCCTTAAAGACTATTCTCAGATAATAATTCAAAGTGCTAAAAGCATCGCAGTGTATCAGTGTTGCTAAATATATTAATAATTCTCTGATTCTATTTTTTCAATGTTGAGGTCCACTTTTTAGAATTAATTGCTTCTTATAGCATTCAGCCTAAGAAACAAGCTACGTATATATTGTTCTTTTTATTTGCACGATATCTTGGGTTCTTTGGCAAACCTGCATAATTATTTGGCTGTAACCTGTTTGTAAAACCTGCATAATTATTTGGCTGTAACCCGTTTGTGATGTTTCCCCCATTTTTATTCTCCTATTGTCTCTAATTCTTTGTACCTGTGATATATGCTAGGTCATTAGGTCTGGAAGAGGTATTCAAAGGAAAAGGGCTCGGGCTGCTCAGGATGAGGTACTTGTTGATGAAGAATACGATAGTCAGGAAAGTGATGATGGAGGACCTCAATGCCCTCAATGTGGTGAGATAAGTTTTTCAATTTGTGACTTATTTATTTATTTTTCATTTCTATATACCCTTTTTTCCCCCCTTTCTCTGTTTAATGGTTCCGTTGTTCTGTTGCGTCATTAGATATGAATACTTAAAGCAAAAGATAACGTCAACATCTCCCTTTTCTTTCCTCCTTTAATTAGTGTTTCATATTTTTCTGACATACTTAGGCCTTCATAAGTATTTTCTACCTAATTTGCGCTTCGTGTTTCTAGTTAATGACATTTCCTTTTGTAATATAACTAGCTCAATTACAAATGTCAGGCTCTGAAATTGGTGGATTTCAATGTAACCAGCGTACCATCCATTTACAATGTCTAGCTTGTGGTGGAATGATGCCTTCTAGAGCTGATATGAATGTACCACAACACTGTAAGTATTGGTGTGTGAGAGTGATGGAGAATGATAATTCTGTTATGTTTTGTGACCTCAATTGTCATCTTTATAAGATTTAGGCTCTTTAGGTTATTTTGTATGACTGTGTTTGGTAACAAGTAGTTTACTTCCTGATAGATATTTTCTGTTAAAAGTAACTTCCTGAAAAAAAGATTATTTTTTTAAGGTTTGGTCATTACTACAAAAAAAAATTTTATGTTATTTGCGCTGAAAATATTTTTTCAAGATTTACCTATTATACATACTTAAAAATACAGAAAAAGTTCTCAATTTCTTTCAAAAAAATATAACAGAAAAATCTTCCTCAAAATATATTGTTATTTTTATTTTGGTTGAAGTACTTGGGAGGTCCTTGTACTATATCATCTAGTGTAAATAGGTCCTATACTAAAAAAATGAGTAATTTAGTCCGTAGACTTTTAAAAATGAAGTGAAAAGATCAAATAAGTAGTTGGGGTAACTTGAACCATGAAAAAAGCTGATGTGGGGCCAAAATCTGTTAAAATGTTGATGTGGCACCAATAAAATATATTATTTTAAGATGACGTGAAACCCATCCCCAAATCAAAGAATAATATATTTTATTCTGTTCATGTTAGCTAAAATTAATATATTTTATTAGTGTCAGGTCAATATTAACCGTACACATTATTTTAATAGAAGTTAAATATCATGTCAGTTTTTTCTCGTTTCATTTAATTCTAATTATTGATTTCACCTTTTTCTTCAATTCTGAAAGTATAAGGACTAAATTACACAAGTTTTCAATAAATGGACTAACTTGCTCTAGATGCTATAGTACAAGGACCTCTCATGTACTTCAACCTTTTTATTTTTCATTCAAGGAAATTGCGAAACAGAATTTTATCATTCTCATTTAGAATCACAAGCCACAGTCAAGAAATTATTACTCCAAATTCACTTATATATAAAAGAAGGAAAAACAAATAGCAGCCTCAGTGAACTCGAAGGCAAATTTTATATTCGGTAGTTTATGTGATTGTGTGTGTGTATAGATAAAAACTGAAATCAGAAGAGAGATTTCAAAGGCAACGGGGAAGGGAGGCAGTGGATGCCCTCTTGCTGAGTTTGGGTCTTGATAGCTCGTAGGTTTTTATGGCGGAAGTGATGGTTGAATGCTTCGACATGTTTTGAAAATCGTCTTACGCCCAAAGAAAGCAAGACAATTTCCATTTTTTTTCCCTTTTTTGTTGACTACAATATTTTCAGCCATCCAACCATTGAAAAATGAAGAAATGAACTTCCAGAAGTTATTTTCTTGCTTATCAAACGAAACATTAGTTTTGCTTATTATAAAAGCATCAGGGTTTGGGTGTGATATTTGGCATTTTTTTGGGATTGGGGCTCTATAAATACCTATGTTATTTCAGTTTCTAGTAGGTTAGGATTTTGAATATTTGCAACTCTTAAGTGTTGAATTTGTCTCCCTCTAATAATTATTTCTGGTTTTCCCTTGATTCTTCTATTTCCTGCCAATTTCCTCTGTGTCTCTCAAGTTTATTTTGTCTCAGTTTACCATCTAATTTATGTTATATCTATATCTGTTTCCCCACTTGTTCTACATTGGGGAGTGCTTGTATGGTTGCTTGCATTATTGCCCTTCCATCACTCCGTACCCCCCTTCCTGTCCTCTTTAGTAGGTACTGACATGGTACTTGCATATAGTTCCTTGTTTAACCTACTGCTTAATTATTTTATTAAAATTTCAATTTAGTCCCTATACTGCTATCAAATGTTGAAATTGTCCTTGAATTTTGATTTGTGAAAATTGTATCCAAGCTCAAAAAAGATTGCAAGAAAGGGAAATCGATAATTGGTAGTTGTCAATGCTACCCATTTATATTGCTCACTTCCTTTGGCTTGATTTTTAGATTTGTAGTGTAGGGAAGTAGAGAT